>CAJHNH020004434.1:585284-650948 GCA_905116865.2 Candidula unifasciata
AAAAAAGTAGTAATAACACAATCTAGAAAAACACGATAAGATGATGGTAAATAATAAAATAATAATTTTAATATTAAAGATAATAATACAGTCCCCTGCTACCCCCCCCCCCCACCCCCCCCCCCCCCCAACATGGAGCCCAGGAACCCAAACGGAGAATACCATATTTTTGGTGAGTGTGTGTGGTGTCTGTCTGCGTGTTAGCGTGCGCTTGAGTGTGTATGTGTGTGCGCGCGTGAGCGTCGTGTGTGTGTGAGAGCTTGCGAGTGAAAGCGTATAAGTGTATGCGTATGGATACGAGAGGAAGCCAGTGTGTGTGTGCGCTCACGTGTTGTACGTGTGAGTGTATTGAAGGAGATAATGGGATACACTCAAACCGACCGTCGAGGCCTAGGGCACCGGAAGGTCAATTGGTGGTCAAAGGCCTCAGCCAAAGAGCGCCGAGACATGGTAATACAAACGGTGAGGGACAACGAAAACGAGGTTCGGGTCCAGAAAGCAGCCCAGCAGTCGCAGCAGGGTCATTGGGTCAGCATGGAGAGCGCATTGCCAAGAATACTCACATGGGGTGAGATCTGGCGGATGACCCCGTTGCGACTGAGCTTTATCGTTCGTTCGGCGTACGATGTATTACCGTCCGGTGTTAACATGGTTAAATGGTCTGCGACTCACGATTCGACTTGCCCGTTGTGTAAAGCGAAGCAGACTCTAGAACACGTCCTGTCCGCGTGCAGGAAAGCCCTAGGTCAAGGCCGATATACCTGGCGACACAACAAGGTGCTAAAAGAGTTAGCAGCCGCTGTTGACCAGGCTAGAATGAGGGCTAATGCCAGAGCCAGTTCTACCATCGTCCCCATTCGTTTCCTCAAGGCTGGACAAATTCCAAAAAGTAAGGTCAACCAAAACGCATTCGCTCCATCTGTGCTAGACTCTGCGAGGGACTGGTTACTGGCGGTTGATCTGCCGGGCCATGAAAGGTACCCCAATCAGAAACAGACTGGAAAAACAACACTGGTTATGACTACGGAAAAGATTTTCTGAGGCACTTGAACAGAACAGACCAAGTCACAGTTTTTCGCTTACGCACTGGACACTGCAGACTCAATAAACACTCATATAAATTAGGTATGAGCCAAACAGCTCTCTGCCAGTGTCTTCGTGCTGAACAGACTCCAGAACATGTCCTGCAAGACTGTCCTCTCCTGGCGGAGCTGCGGAGCGACATATGGCAACACCCAGTAGAACTGACAACTAAGCTTTGGGGAAACCTAAGAGACCTTGAAAAGATCCGTAAGACTGGCCTGCGACCTGACATAGTTCTCCACTCTGCGCAAAAACGGTAGCTCATCCTGATTGAACTGACTGTCCCATATAAGTCGCGTATGGAGGAGAATCACATGTATAAGCTCGAGAAATACAGTGATTTAGCAGCCGGTCTGAGGAGAAACGAGGCGTACACAGTACGGGTCTTTGCCGTCGAAGTGGGCGCGAGAGGCATCGTTTCCACTTCGCTCTACAATGTAGTTAAAGAACTAGGATTGCGCGGTAATGAACGGAAACGAACACTTAAAAACTGGGCGAGGCAGCCGAAAGGGCCTCGGGCTGGCTTTGGACACAACGCAACAACGTAGGGGACGGGCCTCGGTGAGCTGGTCCGGGTCTCTAGTGGAAAAGGGTTTCTCATCTTTTGAAAGTCCATCGTGTCCGAATTGTCTGCCGGTGATCCTCTGCCACCTGCTAATAAAGTCCAACATGTGTCCGGTAGACCAATCGTAAGCTTGTCGCTCGGTCGTCCAGGCACGCTGACTGTTCTAATTAGGCTGCCGCGGCGACTTCTCATCTCACAGTACCTTCTGCAAACCACCAAGTCGTCTTGTCTCTAACCGAAAGAAAACACCATCCGGTAATTTCGTGCAGCAGGGTACCAGCCTTGAGCTTCATGAACTCAGGTGGGCCCACCTCCGAAAGCGTCTAGGAACCGTGGGCCGAAACGCTCGTTGACGAGGATAATTTCTACTGACGACTGGTAGATCCCTGCTGTACTTGCTCCCTGTGAGTTTATTCCTATTGTGCGTGACCGTGACCGTCTGAGCGGAATTGATGTACTTCTGAAAACGGACACGCTTCTAAATTGTCGCCTGTCAGCAGGTTTCCATTTTTAGATATCACATGACCTGTCCAACTAAGTACATCACGTGATCTTGTCTGCCAGCTTCATCGTTTCAAATCACAAGCTCCAAACCTTGACGATTTTATTTGAGCAGGAAAATATATGAATCCACTTTTAAAAACGCGAAACCAACGTTCCTTCAAACTAACAACAGTTAATTTATCAACAAGAACCGCGTCTTTATGCATTTATTATAGTTTTCAGTTATAATTATAATTACACATTCCTCGCTGACTGGAATAGTTTTCAGTTGACAATGGCTAAATTGACAGAAAGCCAGAAATATTGCAGATGTGGAAACAATGTTTTCTTGTTCGTGCTGGTAATGGGTTTTGTGTCAGTTACGAGAATCAGTGCGAATACAACAGAGCCTCTCAGATTTGCAGCAAAACCGAATTTTGTTATTTTGATAATGGACGATGTAAGTAAAAACTAATGATTGAAAAATAAATGACTCTAAATACTAAAATAGTATTACTATTCATGTTTTAGAGAATAAATATCGTGAAAAGTGGAAGAAGCAGATGTTATGATTCCAGTTATAGTAGTTCGTTAATAAACATAAACATTAAACAGAATAGATGCATTGAACTTAATTCATTCAATTCTCAGCAACTTAAATAAACAAGCCATAGTAACCTGTCAGTTTTGTTGTTCAGGATGTCAAGAGTGTTAAGTTTTCAGGACAATATTTTGTCTCAGGTTTGGACAGCATTTAAGTAATAATTTATAGCTAGGTCTTTTTTTTTAAACTGCAAAATGACAAAGCCAAAACCTTCGGGAAGGAAAAAGTATTTGCTATATAGTGACGTGAAATATATCAATTTAAAGAGAAATGAATATAGAATACATGTTAACTATTTAAGTATCAGTATTACAACAAAATATTAACTCTTTCAGGCCCTCAGAACACATCATACCTTCATAGGTTCCTACCTAGAGGCCCAATGAGCGTGACATGTGCCAATTATACGTCTCTTTTCACTACCCCTTGGGCCTCTGATGGTAAACCCCCTGGGACTCCAAGAATTGAAAGAAAACTGTTAGATGTGTTCTTAGGGGATAACACATTCTACCAAGCGCCCAGGGTGTATGACTTGCTCCAGTCACATACAAGAGCTATCTGAAATGACAAAACAACTATTAGGTTCCTACAGGAGAACAAGGAGAGGCCACCCCAAACAAGAGCACCTCTATAATCAAGGCACATGCAACAAGCTAACATGTTCTTAAGTCCACCAACACTGTCAACGAGTAAAAAAAAAGGTAAAGTCGTGAGATGTGAACCAGCGTCAGTGCACACGGTTATAAAGTGCTCTGCCACCAGTACGGACAGCTGATTAGAATTGTCCGCCTGTGTCGCCGTTCGCACGTAACTCTGTAGCTACAGCGACGCTACTCCATTTACCCCAGAGTGTCAACTCACGTACCCATTTCCTAGAGCTAGGTGAACCCCGGGAACCATCTGGTTTCAAACACCGACCATGGGCGGCAGTGAGTCACAGCTGGATTTGAAAGCGAGCCTCTTATCGACTGTGCTAACGCGGTCTACGAGTACTGAAACATAATACAACGCCAAGCATGATTTTCTAGTGCGATCAGTCTCTTTGTTATAGACACACACAACCATGAACATGAAATGGTAATCGATGGCTTACTGTCAAGTCTCCTAATGCCTTCCCAATACACACATCGGCAGTAACTCCAGACATGGACAAAACGCCCCAACCAACTGTGTCCCAGAAGCCCGCTATGGGCAGCTCACACCCTACTGTGCAGATACACCTATGTGATGTGCAGTGACAATCCCCTGGCAGTTGTTCTCTAAACGACCCTGCTGCCTTTGAAACTCAAGATAGATGCACCTCTTAGTAAAAACTCCAGACCTTCTGCCTTCTATCCCAGTAACTCATTGAAGTATCGCTGATTAACTTCCTGTCAATCAATCTCTAATACTTCCTCCTATTACAAATACCCGTTGATTAACCTGCAAGGTCCCCCAGCACCTTCCATGCCCTTACAGAAACCTGTCAACCACGTGTCCCATAGCCACAACACTGCCGACCCTGACTACACCTAGCCGACAAAAGTCCATTCTAGACATTATTAAAAGAACTCTCGAAAGTCCAACTCATGATACACCACAATCATCTCAGACAATTCACAGGAATTCCACAGAATAAAACATTGTTAACACACAGTCCATTCAACCACTGGACCCAAACAACATGTCCATACAGACAAACTGAAAGCAACTGACGTGGTCACGGGTTCACGTTCAGCAGCCGGTCACACCTGGGTCTCACAATACCCGTGGACACTGCTGTTACCCGTTAATCTCAAGATACTTTTGCGTGAGCTTTTTTGCACTCGTCTCTGTCATCATCTCATCTGGCGCTTTTAGGACTAGCTTAGGAGATCTGACCTCTGGTACAACTGAACAACAAAGTGAGTTCAGAACACAATAGAAACAACACTCAAGGATGTTAGACACGCATCAAGAATTTTAACATGTAATGTTTTGTACTTGCCTTACTTTTTATTACCTTTTTACTTGATCAGCTTTTTTTACTTAATATAAATTTATGAGAATTACATGCCTTCTATATTCAATTATGTATCAGCTAGTCTTTGTTTGAGACAGTTAATCTGAATACTGTGGATTTTATGACATCACATTACGCTACAAAAGAATTCCAGACACTGCTGATCAAAATAAGTACGATCTGATTTAAAATATTTTGTTCAACTTCATCCTAACCTATATTATCAGTTTTAGGTTTGGCACTTTTTCTATTAATTATAATATCAAGACTATTGTCACTATCTGGCTGAGATTTATCAATGACAGCAGCAGTATGGACAGTTCTAGACCATTTCCTTTATTGTTAGGTCCTAACAGTCACATAAAAATTGTTTCACACTGAATTAAAAAAAAAAAAAAAATGAAAATTAAACATATTGCCTCATCATACTATAATACTTCACTAATTCTACTTTTTTAAAAACATATTCATACAAATTCATTTTCCTATCAAACGATTCAATATTAGAATGAAGCATGGAGCCACATTAGTGACAATCTGTCAAAATGTGATGCATTCAGAAGCCACTAAAGTGGTGATACTTCCGCAAAGTTGAGCACATGTCATCACGGTGCAAACAAGGTGACAAAATAATGAAACATTAAAATGACAGTTTAAAGATGGCTGTCCCACTTTTGATAGGCATCAAAGAGGAGCAGGAATCTGTTCCTTATTTGAAATCCCCCCCTCCCCCTCTTTCCCCCCCAAACAATTTGAAGGGGTGAAATTTATAGAAATTCAACAGCAGCTTATTGTCCAGTATTTCTATGCATGTCTGTGAGCCCATCAGGTGTATGACTGGATACAAAAGTTTCAAAACTGCATAACTTTTGAAACAAGATTGTTCACTCTGGGGTCACTACTCGATGTGCTTGACTCAGATGTAAATAGTCTGTCACAAAAGTCACAGCATTTGGAAACTTCTTACTGCACTCATATTCCCTTCCTAATTGTCCCCCTGCACGCACATCGATCTAGGGCGTTCTGTCCCCATTAATGTGCCTCATTACTTTCATCATTCATGTTCTACTTGCATACATTTTAAAATCATAGTAGTGCCTGAAATATATGTGTAGAAAAATAGTATTTCATATTTTCTTCTGTCACTAACAGATGGGTTGGGGAGACCTTGGAATTTTTGGTGAGCCAAACAAGGAAACGCCCAATCTGGACAAGATGGCTGCTGAAGGAATACTGTTTCCAGATTTTTACTCTGCGAACCCATTGTGTTCACCTTGTAAGTCATTTATTCTTTCATTTGTTGTCCTGGCATGCTGTTATGTCACATATGGCTTGCAGTTTATTTCTCCATTACATTCTATCCTGTACAGTTACAAGTCCAACACTTTTGGTCTTTTCTCATCAACGTTTGTCTTAGTATTTCTCTTGGATGTCCTTTGTTTCATCAATCCCTATATTTTCCCCTTCAGTACCTATTTGATTATTCTCTATTCCTCTGTTCTCAGAATGTGTCCAGTGTAGCACCATCTTCTCTGTCTTATAACCAGTGGTTGCCCATACTTTCTTTTATCTCGTCACCTCCCTTGAATTTATCCCATTTTATTATCATCATTGTCCTCGGGCATTTATAAGTAATTTACTTGGCAAAATTATTTTGCAGATTGGCACACCATTTTGATGTGTTAACTGTGTGATATTATTGTAGATTTATTAATTAACCGTGTCTGTAGCTGGGATTGCAGACACATGTTGTAATTCTGGAAACATGGTTCGATTCCAGCTTCCTGTGTGATTTCCGGGGTCAAATTGTGGGGAAAACAAGAATAGACCCACCGCCTTGACAATAAGCATGATGGAAGGGTCAACTATTGTGGCCCAGAGTGGTGGGCCTGAGAGGCAAGGAACCAAGAGTCAGCAAATAAGCCAGACATGTAAAACGGATGTGCACACAATACTCATATTCTGGAACAAGACTAAAGTCAAGAGGTGAGTGAACACCTGGAACTTCCTGCACCAGTTTACAGCTGGTGAACACCTGGAACTTCCTGCACCAGTTTACAGCCAGTGAACACCTGGAACTTCCTGCACCAGTTTACAGCCGGTGAACACCTGGAACTTCCTGCACCAGTTTACAGCCGGTGAACACCTGGAACTTCCTGCACCAGTTTACAGCCGGTGAACACCTGGAACTTCCTGCACCAGTTTACAGCCAGTGAACACCTGGAACTTCCTGCACCAGTTTACAGCCGGTGAACACCTGGAACTTCCTGTACCAGTTTACAGCCGGTGAACACCTGGAACTTCCTGCACCAGTTTACAGCCGGTGAACACCTGGAACTTCCTGTACCAGTTTACAGCCGGTGAACACCTGGAACTTCCTGTACCAGTTTACAGCCGGTGAACACGAAGAAGAAGATTCCAGCGGCCGGTGAATTCGACAATGGTATGGAGCACAGCCATCCAGAAAACAATGGCAAACTACTGAACACATGATTTTCTGTTGAAACCACAGTCTACCAACAAATGTTGGGGTTTGTTTCCAATGTCCTGTAATTGTCATGCAGCTAACTTTAATATTATTCATTTTGCACACTCAATCAGTAAGTGGCACATCTTAGCTGTTTCTGTTTGTTGTCACCTGTTATTGCAATTTAAATTAAGAACACCAAAATCTGAGAAGACGAAGACAAAGTTTAAATAATATCTTTACGACACCAAGATTACGGTAACAGGTTAATGATCTGTTATTTAATGCCATTGAAGCTTCTTAGGTGCAGATCATAGCACATATGAATTTCTCTGAAGTGCTGCAATTTTATATCTTCTTCTTTGATTGCATGATAAATTACCTAGAAGGATTGTGTCTTTTAAGTAATTTGTCACACACTAAACAAGTGTAAGCACCAGTATATTACATATTTTAAAACTACAGTGTAAAACGACACAACAGTCAATCAATTATGAGATTACTTGCAATGTCCTGATGAAGACATGCAACTAACAGTTTTTTGTAAACATTTCTGGGCAGCTGGAAAATGAGAAAAACAAGCAGGCCAGGTTGCATTTCAAAATGAGATAAATCTACTCCACTAACAAATTCAATACTATTTACACGTAAAATAGCGGAGCATATATAGAAGAGTACATTTTGATTGTCACCAGTGCTACATTTGTGCACAGTGTTGATTTTTACTCTTGTGTGATATCACAGCCTTGCTGTAAAACATGTGCCCCTTTTAATGGTGAAGGCAGAAGAAAAAATAGGATCACGTAAATATGTTATCATAAAAAGACTTTGTAGCAGGCACAAACATATTTGACATAAGGTCATGATAAACTGATACAAGCTCTGCAGCCTAATTTACACATTTATCAGGACATGATTAGTCAGTTAACTTTATCAGCATCAGAAATGGAAGTCTAGAAACGGCAATTAAATGTGTACAAAAGTAAAGTGTAAAACACACTTTTTATCTCATGCAGCAAAACAAAACAAAATGGTAGCTGATAAAACTCATATGGCAACAGAAAAATGAGAAATATTACAGATTTTTTTTTTTTTTTTTCAAATATCAAGTTCCACTGTTAACAGATGATTAAACTATGTTGACAGATGATAAAACTATGTTGACAGATGATTAAACTATGTTGACAATTGATTAAACTATGTTGACAGATGATTAAACTATGTTGACAATTGATTAAACTATGTTGACAGATGATTAAACTATGTTGACAGATGATTAAACTATGTTGACAGATGATTAAACTATGTTAACAGATGATTAAACTATGTTGACAGATGATTAAACTATGTTAACAGATGATTAAACTATGTTGACAGATGATTAAACTATGTTGACAGATGATTAAACTATGTTGACAGATGATTAAACTATGTTAACAGATGATTAAACTATGTTGACAGATGATTAAACTATGTTAACAGATGATTAAACTATGTTGACAGATGATTAAACTATGTTGACAGATGATTAAACTATGTTGACAGATGATTAAACTATGTTGACAGATGATTAAACTATGTTGACAGATGATTAAACTATGTTGACAGATGATTAAACTATGTTAACAGATGATTAAACTATGTTGACAGATGATTAAACTATGTTGACAGATGATTAAACTATGTTGACAGATGATTAAACTATGTTAACAGATGGTTAAACTATGTTAACAGATTATTAAACTATGTTGACAGATGATTAAACTATGTTGACAGATGATTAAACTATGTTGACAGATGATTAAACTATGTTGACAGATGATTAAACTATGTTAACAGATGATTAAACTATGTTGACAGAAATTAAAAGATGAACAACCATTGCACTGCAAAAAATAAACAGTTAACATCTTTTTGGAAAAGAACAGATAAGACATCAGATATCAGAGTGTACTCATACCTGTTTTGTTTTGTTTTTGTGTGGACTTACATTAAACAGATATTAGAAGCACTGAGCAAAATCTGGAACAGTTAATTTAGAATTGTTCAGTCAAATGGATAAACACAGACAGAGTTTGTGGCAACACTGAACAGTTTAAATTATTTGTTGTATAAACGGTTGTAGTTTAAATAAATACCTTTGCAGTGTTTATGGTACAAGAGCTTGCACAAAATTTGATTGATAAGCAGAAGATCAAATGGTTCACTCTAGTCATCACATTAGATAGAATGTAGCTACAACTACCAAGGTGCTACATTTAAAAAGATTTGATGAGAAAGCAAGAGCACACCCAAGGAGAAGATAGACAGATGACATTTGAGCTTTCTAGTGACATTTCACGTTGTTTATCACTTCTTGCAGTTATACCAGGTTGGCATAGCATTAAGGGTGCCCTAATTGTATATTTTGGGAGGTTGATAGGGATGCCTGGGATTTGTCCCGTTGGTCTGCCAGCCAGATCCAGATTTTTGTAATCTTAGGGTTCTCAAACTTTGAGGTAGGAGCACAGAAAAAATACACACACACACATATGCATGCACGCACACACACACACAAAAAGGGGAGGGGCAGAGATAAATTATTATGACAAATACAAGTACACAATCTATTTCCTGTCATTAAAAATAGTCAAAGGATTTCTACTTGGGTCAAGGTTGAAAAAAAAAAGGAAATATTTCGACTGCTGTGCTGACCTGGCCTAAAATAGTTACCAGGAAATGTTACTGGAAGTAAAGGTGATTAGTATATAGTGCATATATGATGATTTATTGGGACAGAATGAGTAAACAGAAACCTTTGTGTCTCTTTAGCTCGTGCAGCTTTAATGACTGGACGTCTGCCCATCAGAAATGGGTTTTATACCACAAATCAGCCTGGAAGGAATGGTAACTCTTAGTTTTTGTTTGTCATCTTCATTGTTTGTGGAACATTGTTTGTATGTGCCCATGGTAACCATTTTTACACATGGTTATTTGTTATTTCTTCTTTTAGCTCAATATGTTATGATCACTCTAAGTTTATATGATGTTTGTTTACATATTTCTGTCTGTATTTAAAAGAAGAAACAAAAAAACAGTTAGTTGTATATCCTTTACAGGATGTTACAAAACCAACGCCAGCATTTTATGACATTTTATTCTGAGTGAATTTACATTAGTATTTTGCCATTGCTATCCGAACGGTCAGCTCTCTGTACCACTTTTGAAACCAATGCAAGACATTCTGCTGTCAGATTGCTTGTAGCTGGGATTGGAACCGGCACCCAAGCACTACGAATCTATCCGTATCTAGCAGTATGTAATAATATTAGTGTGTCTGTGGCTTAGAGGTTATGTGCAGTTTTGCAGTTCTGACATATCAGGATTTAGTCAGCTGCAGTTGATTTGACAGCAGACTGCTGTGCATTGATTGTGACAATGATGTGAATGTGGTGCCACTCAGAAAGTAATAGCAAACTTCTGAATCTAAAGTTGTACTGTAAAACCACACAAAAGCCAGTAAATACCGAATGTGGTTTGCGAGATCATGAAGTGGGTTAGAAACAAACATTTGCTAATATTATGTGCATATGCATGAGAGAAAGAAAGAGACTGATAGACAGAGGGAGAGAGAGAAAGACAGAGGGAGAGAGAGAGAGTAGGAGATAACAGAATGACTGACAGATACAGTAGCTTCTATTAAAAAAATAATAGTATGTTTTCTGTAGCCTACACCCCACAAGAAATTGTTGGAGGCATTCCAGACTCCGAGATACTTCTGCCACAACTGCTTCAGGCTAATGGCTATCGCAACAAGATCATTGGCAAATGGTAACTTTCATTTATATTTAATTAAATATGCAGGAGGCGCTGTAACCGCTGGATATTCGTCTGCTTGGTTCAAGGGTTCAAATCTGCATCAAAGTGGATTTAAAATCAGTTTACTTTTGGCTTCGAAGATGACCCAGTCTAAAATGGGTAATATCCTGGAAAGTAAAGGCTCCTGGAGTGTCCACACCACCCATCCAGTGCTAGTTGATCTGTTGAACTATAGGATAGCACCATATGCCCCATACATGAAAGGGGATCTTTAATTGCTTTACTTATTTCACGCTTCAGAAACATTCTTACAATACCATGGATCAAGAACAAGAAACAAAGACATTCTAAATGATCTGCGTATGTAGGAGGATTGGCTCATAAACAGTATCCTGAAAGCTGAGCTATTTTGGTCATATTAAAGGTCATTGTGTCCTGGAGAAAAAGGTGGATACAAGACATTGAAGATGCATTGGTTGTGAAAGCACATAGGGTTCGAGAATTGGCTCATAAACAGTATCCTGAAAGCTGAGCTATTGTGGTCATATTAAAGGTCATTGTGTCCTGGAGAAAAAGGTGGATACAAGACATTGAAGATGCATTGGTTGTGAAAGCACATAGGGTTCGAGAATTGGCTCATAAACAGTATCCTGAAAGCTGAGCTATTGTGGTCATATTAAAGGTCATTGTGTCCTGGAGAAAAAGGTGGATACAAGACATTGAAGATGCATTGGTTGTGAAAGCACAGAGGGTTGGAGAATTGGCTAGAGAAAGAGAGACTCCCAGGCGTGCTATGATGACAGCGATGTTATAGAAAGAACCTGGTGATTTGATGTGTTGATGTACATAATTTTATTTACATGTTTCAGTGTTTCCATATGTGTTTGTATATGTGTGTGGGGTGTGGGACTTTTTATTGTATATGTGAGTATGTCTGTTTAGATGAGTAGCCTCCTATTTTTGTTCTCCCTGCAGTAGTTTCAGATAAGAAGTTCACAGGCCTCAATGAAGTCTGTAGTGCGACGCATGTCTTCCACTGTTACATACAACTTGGTTTCCATTGGAATGCCAGTCGGCCCAACCTAAGATCTCTCTCTAGAATCCTAACAAGATGCTTATAATTGTGTCTCTACAAGCATGAATGTATGAGTGAGTGATTTTTGGTACATGTGTTAGAGCCTGTGTTTTGGTGCATTCAATTTTATCTTTCAGACTACATTGTGTCTGATAACTGGAAATTTCCTGACAATTATTCATGCACTTCAAATCTTATTGACTTTTTTTTCTGTTTCCGTCAGGCATTTGGGTCATCAGCCTCACTACCACCCACTTAGACATGGGTTTGATGAATGGTTCGGGTCACCAAATTGCCACTTTGGGCCTTATGATAATAAGTTGACTCCCAATATACCAGTGTACAAGGATGCAGATATGGCTGGCAGGTACTTTCTGTTTGTGTCTACTTTATTTTTGGTTTGAAAATAAAAATCTGGCAGCTGAAGCATACTAAATGAGAACAACAGGCTATAAGGCAAGAGGCAGACCAAGAAAGAGATGGGTGGAAAGAGTTAAAACACACTACAGAAATGCATTTTGACATTAACACAAGCTACGCAACTAGTAAAAGACATGAAACTGCATCTAACTCCTCTGTACGACACTTTGAGGCGTAAACAGTAAGGCAAAATAAGAAGAATTAAAATACACAGAGCATGATATACAATTAATGTGAGTGCACTAAGTAAACAAATAGCAACAGAGATAGCCCGGCTCTCTAGTGAAGTTGGTTAAACCTGACATCGCGGTGACCAGGTGACAAACTCCTTGTGGTCTGGGTTCACTCCCAGGGGTAGACAGAAAAGCCACATTGCTCCCAGATTTACGGTACCTATCACGGAATCAAAGCCGAAGGGTTGCGATATCCATAATACTGAGCCAAAGGGTTAAGAACTCATGGTTTCTGGATATTTAAAAAAAAAAAGCAATAGAGATAGACAAACTTAGACCTGAAAAGCAGGTAGATAAAAAAACAAATAGTAAGACATGGATAGAAAGGTAGACAGAAATACAAAGCGAGAGGGGGGGGGGGGGGGAGAGAGAGAGCGAGAAAATGATTTAGCATGTTCCCTGTGTGGGTTCTAGGGACCCCCATTTTAGTGGAAGAAAGAACAGAACCCCCTGACCCCTGAACAGAACCCCCTGACCTCTGAATAGACCTCCTGACCCCTGAACAGACCCCCTAACCCCTAACAGGCATGTTGTAAAAGGTGACTAATCAGGAGTTTGCAGATATTGGATGTGTTGGGTCAAAAAGTGCAGATACTGCAGTCTAGCTGTAAACCACAACAAAACCGCTCTCTTAAGAGAGTATGTGTGCACTTGTAGAGAAAGTCAAAAACAAGTAAGTAAAATAAAATAGGATCATAGACACAAACAGGATGGCTATCGCTATACTACAGTATTAAAGAGGAAAGACTGAAGGAGACTGTCAGATAAGACAGCGCTATGAATAAATTTTTGTGCCCAAAGCCTGTTTCACTGCTAGTTATGTTTAATCAGTTATGAGATAGGCTATCTTCAGGGCACTCCAGACACATCTATAGGTACTCAGTTTCCTCTGTGAACATATTCATTGGCGTCTAAATGCGTTAAAAACGCCCATCCTGTGCTGGTTGACAAGACTTCTTGTACATCCTGTGTGCTTCTCATGTCTGGCTTGGTGATCTTTAGCCCAGTTCTTGAATTCTTAGCAGAAGTTCTAGCACAGCTCTAGCAATCCTCTAATTATCCTATCTGTCTAAGAGCTTTAACAGTGTCAGCCATGCACCAGCCATAAAAAAACTAAGACATAACTAGCCAGTTTGTCATATCTTACAGTATGGGAACACCTGCATGCTGTGGAAAAAAAGATGAAGGTAACTTCAGGCATAGTGGAGTTTTACAGTAACTCAATCCAGTGTCTGTGTACAGAGCCTGTCATGACCTGCCAGATCATGCACTTATAGAATCATTCATGACACACTCAGCAGACACACCTGGGAATAGCACTGATACCACCCACAAGAAATCCACAGTAACTCAATCCACTGTCTGTGTACAGAGCCTGTCATGACCTGCCAGATCATGCTTATGGAATCATTCATGACACACTCAGCAGACACACCCGGGAATAGCACTGATACCAGCCACAAGAAATCCACAGTAACTCAATCCACTGTCTGTGTACAGAGCCTGTCATGACCTGCCAGATCATGCTTATAGAATCATTCATGACACACTCAGCAGACACACCCGGGAATAGCACTGATACCAGCCACAAGAAATCCACAGTAACTCAATCCACTGTCTGTGTACAGAGCCTGTCATGACCTGCCAGATCATGCACTTATAGAATCATTCATGACACACTCAGCATACACACCTGGGAATAGCACTGATACCAGCCACAAGAAATCCACAGTAACTCAATCCACTGTCTGTGTACAGAGCCTGTCGTGACCTGCCAGATCATGCTTATAGAATCATTCATGACACACTCAGCAGACACACCCGGGAATAGCACTGATACCAGCCACAAGAAATCCACAGTAACTCAATCCACTGTCTGTGTACAGAGCCTGTCATGACCTGCCAGATCATGCTTATAGAATCATTCATGACACACTCAGCATACACACCTGGGAATAGCACTGATACCAGCCACAAGAAATCCACAGTAACTCAATCCACTGTCTGTGTACAGAGCCTGTCATGACCTGCCAGATCACCAGCCACAAGCACTTATAGAATCATTCATGACACACATCAGCATACACACCCCGGGAATAGCACTGATACCAGCCACAAGAAATCCACAGTAACTCAAGCCACTGTCTGTGTACTCAATCCACTGTCTGTGTACAGAGCCTGTCGTGACCTGCCAGATCATGCTTATAGAATCATTCATGACACACTCAGCAGACACACCCGGGAATAGCACTGATACCAGCCACAAGAAATCCACAGTAACTCAATCCACTGTCTGTGTACAGAGCCTGTCATGACCTGCCAGATCATGCTTATAGAATCATTCATGACACACTCAGCATACACACCTGGGAATAGCACTGATACCAGCCACAAGAAATCCACAGTAACTCAATCCACTGTCTGTGTACAGAGACTGTCATGACCTGCCAGATCATGCACTTATAGAATCATTCATGACACACTCAGCAGACACACCCGGGAATAGCACTGAAACCAGCCACAAGAAATCCACAGTAACTCAATCCACTGTCTGTGTACAGAGCCTGTCATGACCTGCCAGATCATGCTTATAGAATCATTCATGACACACTCAGCATACACACCTGGGAATAGCACTGAAACCAGCCACAAGAAATCTTGTGCCACCACCTATATCCTGATGCTGTTGACAGTCACAGAGAAGAACAATTCTGCCTGCAGAAAGTTCTGTGAATGCTGCCTGCTCATGTTTATGTCCACTGAGTGCCTTGACTTGAACTCTTTCAGTCCTTGAACCTTTTTCGTAGCATTTACTTGATTCTTTCAGCTTTTTCATAGCAGTTACTTGATTCTTTCAGTCCTTGAACCTTTTTCGTAGCAGTTACTTGATTCTTTCAGTCCCAGGAAACGTATCATACATTCATAAGTTCCTACCTAGAAACCTAGTGAATGTATGATCATTTTTAAGTGCCTTGCTAGCTGGCATAGGCTTTCTTGCATCTTTACAGATTTCAATCTTTGGTGTTCTGGATCAATTCCAATGATGATATTCCTCAAGGCCACTGTCTTGAGCTATCTGCCATCATTTCTCTTAGTCTGCCTCTGCATCTCCTACCAGTGATCTTTCCAGTCATCACAATATTTTCCAGTGCTCCTTTTCTGATCACATGGCCAAAGAACGTTGTCTCCTTTTCACTTTCTCATTGTTGTATATAAAGTTGTACTTTCATTATCCATTTCCAGGCAATCATTGTTAGATATTCTAGCAGTCAAAAGTATTCATAATATTCTTCTCAAGAACTGCATCTCAATTGCCTCCAAAGTCTACTTAATTTGTTTGCTCACTTTCCAAGATTTACTGCCATAAAAAGAACAAGCTCGTTATAACATTTCAGTACTCGTATTTTGAAAATGTATGTAGCCCCAATTTTACACCTCTGTTTACTTCCCCTTGGGCCTCTGATGCTAAACCTCCTGGGACTGAAAGAGTTAAGGAGAGAAATAACCATTATAAAAAACATGAGTACAAAACTTTCAAAGTGACAATAGGAATGCCAGATTTTTTTAGTATTATACAACCAAATGCAAAAAGTAACAGAACATATAGCATAATATTTGGGATTCATGATAATGAGCTAATTACACATGATGCAAAGCTCAGATCCAAAAGAGTGAAACAGAGGTGTTTAAAGGTCAGAGAGTCAGTTTTATTGCACTAGGTTTTGTCTCACAAGGCTCACCTTCTCCCTATAAAGCAGCTGCCTGCCTGCCATTGGTTCTGCAGCAAGAGACTGAACATGTCTGATAAAACCTAGTGCAGTGAGGTCAGTTCTCTCACCTGTTCAAGTCATATCCCAAAAACATTGAATGTAAATCTTACTCTGACCAACATCACCAGTACCGTCTTCCTGTCCAGGTTTTTTGAGGATTATATTATCACACCGAGTGGGGAGTCCAACCTGACCCAGTTGTATATTGAGGTAAACATGTCTATGTACAGATGTTATCATGTCTCTGTACAAATGTTATCATGTCTCTGTACAGATATCATGTGTATGTACAGATGTTATCATGTCTATGTACAAATGTTATGTCTACATATGGATGTTATCATGTCTATGTAAAGATATTATATCTACATACAGATGTTATCATGTCTGTTAACAGATGTTATGTCTACAAACAGATGTTATCATGTCTATGTACAGATTTTAGCATGTCTGTGTACATGTCGCGCGCCCACGTGGGTAAATACACTAATATAGTGAGGGTGTGGGTTTGAACCTTAACAATGCCCACCCACGTGAGAAACTGGACTAATATCTAAGCTATGTTGATCCTAGACAGTCCTGGATAGCCAAGAAAACAGCGTGTGGCTCGTTCCATGAAATGAAAGTTGCTGTACTTGTATCCACAGGAGAAGGAGAAGGGATAGATAGATATCAGGATAAACCCACTGTGATATAATCCAGATACACAGTTAACCCCTCCGACTGTTCTCCTCTCCTTGCATTACTTAAAAGCCCCCATCAAGTGATTTAAATATTTGTTTAGCTGAAGTAAACTAATATGCACAAAGACACTTGAAGCTAAGTACACAATTTACTCAACTATTTTGTAACAACATCCACCATGATTTATTTGAATAAATCGAAATTAAAATGAACTTGTTTAGGCTAGTAGAGTTGAGATGCTGTTGTAATGAAATGATATATTGGAAAGTAACAACCTTTTGACAGTTCTCGGCTTGAGACCCTGTCTATTCTTTTCCAGTTTGTCGTCCTCACTGCTTTCAAGCAGGTCGTTACACTAGACGGTCGGCAAAGAATGGACGCCTACTAGTCCCTGCCCAATGTGGGAACTGTGATAAAGAAACAAGCGCATATCTGTAGTATCTGCTCTAGGTGTACACTAAGCATGCATATTAAAATAACATCAAGCATGTTTATTTAAATAAAACATTTCATCTCTCCCTCATGTTCACATTCACTCCTGTCCAATTTGGAAGGGCTTATGTCTCACATTCCACCCGTTACATTTACTGCCTTCCTCTACACAAGTCTTTGTAATGATAGTCAAGTCTTCTACGTCATATGCCATCTCTCGTACAGACTCAAATGACAATCAGTCAGACAGAAGAAGTTCTGAAATCGATGCTTGGAACAATGGTCGCGCCCAGCATGCTAACAATATTTCTGGGTCGAATCAAATAAGAAATCTCAAGGATTTACTCTCCGGGATTAATCTCCGCATTAGCCTCCCGGGAGTTAAACACATTTCAGTGTGTTAGCTGTATGTAATACAGATTAACATTAACCACACGTGACAAGATTGCCAAAGTTATCTTCACGTTTGTGATTTCAAAAACATGATAGTTCATTAAATTTCAATGGTAACATCAACATTTAAGTTTTACAACATTGAAACACATGTGCACGAAAAACATTCATGACACTATCAAAGAGGATATAAAGCAATGTGACAGTGCCCTAAGAGAATGAAGAAATGTCCGCCTAGGAGTACTACAAAGTGATGAAGACACACACTTGAGTAAAAAGACAGTTAGATCTCTATCATAAATAAAATGAAGGTTTTGAAACTAATTTCGTTCTTACCTGGAAAATGAAACCACAATGCCAAAAGTTCTGTCTCAAGCTTAGGTTAAGCCCAACAGATGGCATGTGCTGGACAGAGTCTCATTTACCAGACCTAGAGTTCACCCCTTTATAACTTTTATCAAGCTCCTCCTACATTACTCCTAAAATCATTCTCATTCAAGGATGTCACAGCTCCTCCCTGTGGGTGTATATTCACTGTCAGTCAGTGACTGTACAACAATTGTTTCAATTCCCACGCTAGGATCTCCTGGTCAATTCATCTGACCAGAGCAAATAGGACAAGTCACACCTCCAGCCTACTTCACCTGCCATCACAATAAAATCAGACGGTGTCAATTCTTCTGTTAACACTTTCTGCTCACCATGTCAATAGTGACCGTCGGACCTGCCCTCGAGTTAGGTAACCTCAGGGGGAATTAAACACAATTAGCCGGAGTTATCTGCTCCTAAAAGTCTGGCTAGGAGATAAATATCTGACACCAACAGATGGTGTGCAAATCTGCAGACAGTAAGTCTAAGCTTGGTCAGTCTTATCTCTGTACCTTAACACTTAACCTCTGGGAAAAGTTTTAGTGTTTGATATCACCCACAGTCCCAAGAGAATTAAATGTTTGATCTGGTCGTCTTACTTAGATTAAGGATGTATCCAAATCCCTATTTTTCTGTATACTTTCAAAATACAAAAAAATTAAAAGTAGGTTGAGGAAAGACATTCTGAAGTCACCGAGCGTATCGTCACAGTACACATGATACAATTCCCCCCCACCCTTCCCTTTACAGCATAAAATGATTCCGATCAGCACAAAGAAACATCTCCTAGACGGCATGTTTATTTCCACCCTATGCTACCAACGCTAGACATGATCTCTCACAGCAAACCTGAATGAAAAATTAGTTACCATAGAAGTGAGATGTCTGAGAAGCTGCATTAGTGACCAGAAGAGATACAATCAGGAATGATGTCAAAAGAGAAACATTTGACACTAAACCAATTCTAAAATACATATAAAGACAGCAAATCAAATGATTTCCCACTTAGAAAAATTGTCTTTGACGCCATACCATACTAGGAAGGCATACATCAAGAAGTAAGAAGCACAAAGTAGACCAAGAACAAGATGGAAAGATAACATCAGCGAAACTCTACAACATGATGTGTGTATATGGTCGAGGCGGCAAGAAAATCTAGAATCATAACCTAATATCTTCTTTGACACCTGAAGCGGTAAAAAAGAGAGTAAGGAAGTCTCAACAATGTGGACTTTTATTCCCTTTCTGCATGTGATACAAATCAACATGTCATCATTAAAAAAAAATATCCAATTGGAAAATAGACACTCACCCTGCTGAACTGTCAGTGATCTTCAAAAACAGTTCAGAACAAACCCACAGCCTTCAGGGTTCAAGGTAGGTAGCTCGGCAGCATTATAGTGAGGATGTGTAGGTGGTAGATTGATTATTTCAGTCCCAAACAATGCGTGATATATAATTACATTTCTGTGAATATCACCCAACTTGTTATATATTCTTTTTGAAAGTAATACTCGGCTATATAATAACTGCTTTAAAAACAAATGAGTATTAGGCTATCCTCTGAATATTGGTCCCAAATTATCGAGGCTGAAAATATACTTAAACAGGGCCTCAGTTACATGTATATTGCGGACTTCCGGCAACTTATGTTGCTCACTTCTGGCGACTACCGCCACCGCCAAAAGTATTCCCACGTCACTACGCGCGGCGTGAAGCGGGGCTAAATTAGATGGCTGGGACTCACAAGCAGCAGCTACCGCATCTCCTGCAGCTTCC
The DNA here is from genome assembly GCA_905116865.2 of Candidula unifasciata. Taxonomy (NCBI): domain Eukaryota; kingdom Metazoa; phylum Mollusca; class Gastropoda; order Stylommatophora; family Geomitridae; genus Candidula; species Candidula unifasciata. Next base: position 605,421 of record CAJHNH020004434.1, read on the forward strand.
TTCATTTTTTTTCTTGTGAGTCCCAGCCATCTAGTTTAGCCCCGCTCCATGCCGCATGTAGCGGCGGGGGAGATACTCTCGGCGGTAGTCGCCGAAAGTCTGCAATATACATGTGACTGAGGCCCTGTTAGGGTATATTTTCGGCCTCGATAATTTGGGACCGTTATTTGGAGGATAGCCTAATACTCATTTGTTTTTAAAGCAGTTATTTATGCATATGATCATTCCCTGTAAAACCTTGTGGTACTTAAAAAGTTAACATCAATAAATAGACTTGAAAGAAAATTTTAAACTTCACAATAAAACAGAATGTGCTCATATGCAGAATCTAGCCTTTAGTGTGAAGACAGAGTATCTGACCTGTTAAGTAAATAGAAATTAGATGTGAAATTGTTGAGTTTGATTAAATTTAATTTTTTTATATCTCTCAGGAAGCCACCAGTTTTATAGAGCAGCAGGCACAGAAAGGGCAGCCATTTTTCCTGTACTGGGCAGTAGATGCCACTCATGAGCCTCTGTACGCTTCAAGGTCGTTCCTGGGAACCTCTCGCAGGGGCCTGTATGTAGTTTTTGAGTTGTTGTTTCATTTCTGTTTGTTCTCTTCTGTCATTGTCTGACACAGGAAGCTCTCGCAGGGGCCTGTATGTAGTTGTTTCATTTCTGTTTGTTCTCTTCTGTCATTGTCTGACACAGGAAGCTCTCGCAGGGGCCTGTATGTAGTTGTTTCATTTCTGTTTGTTCTCTTCTGTCATTGTCTGACACAGGAAGCTCTCGCAGGGGCCTGTATGTAGTTGTTTCATTTCTGTTTGTTCTCTTCTGTCATTGTCTGACACAGGAACCTCTCACAGGGGCCTGTATGTAGTTGTTTCATTTCTGTTTGTTCTCTTCTGTCATTGTCTGACACAGGAAGCTCTCGCAGGGGCCTGTATGTAGTTGTTTCATTTCTGTTTGTTCTCTTCTGTCATTGTCTGACACAGGAAGCTCTCGCAGGGGCCTGTATGTAGTTGTTTCATTTCTGTTTGTTCTCTTCTGTCATTGTCTGACACAGGAAGCTCTCGCAGGGGCCTGTATGTAGTTGTTTCATTTCTGTTTGTTCTCTTCTGTCATTGTCTGACACAGGAACCTCTCGCAGGGGCCTGTATGTGGTTTTTGTTTCATTTCTGTTTTTTGTCTTCTGTCATTGTCTGACACAGGAACCTCTCGCAGGGGCCTGTATGTAGTTGTTGTTTCATTTCTTTTTTTTTTTCCTGTTTTCCTGGGAACCTCCCTCAGGGGTTTGTATGTAGTCGTTTTACTTTTTTGTTGTTCTCTCATTGTCTGACACAGGAACCCCCCTACAGTGGCCTGTATGTAGTTTCATTTCTTCTTGTTCTTTTCCTCTTTACCTTTCCTGGGAACCTTCTACAGGAGCTTGTATGTAGTTGTTGTTTCATTTCTTTTTGACCTCTTCTTCTTTTCTGTCATGTGATCTTCACACAGGGAACTGAATGTAACTATTGCTGTTGTTCGCTGTGTGTGTTTTGGGGCCTCGTTGGGGGGAGGGAAGTGTGCAAGGGATTGGGATAGACCCTGTCCTCCTTACAAACATGTCTTCAAAAGTCGACTGATGGGGGGTAAGTCCTTGGCAGTCAAAGTAAGTCTGCCTGAGAAGTGAACAATCATTTATCTGCATGCAAATCAGCCAGATCTGTAAAATGGATATGCATACAAAACTAAAATTCTGGAACAAGACTAAGAGTGGAGGAACAACCAGAACTTTCTACTGGAGCTTACAGCCAGTGAGTGCAAAGATGAAGAAGTTGCTGTTGTTTTTACATTTCCTTGTGATCTTTTGATTTCAGCTAAGCTGAGTTTAGAATTGACATCTTAACATTTGGGACATTCCCATAAGCACTCTGTCCTCATCTTCAGCAACCAGCACTGAGTTACAGTTCTGATGCAACCAGTACCACTCTCATTGTATGTCCACCTTGCCTTTTCCTCAAGTATTTCCTGTGTGTGCTAATCAATACTTGGTTACCTAAACCTCCTACTGATGCTGAAGAGATTTTATCAAGCAATATATGTTGGCGTCTGTGGCTTAAAGCATTCTGAACGCGCTTCATAGTGCCAGGTTTAATCCCAACTGCAGATGATTTGTCTTGCACTGGTTTAACAGTGGTACTGAGAGCTGATTATTCAGTAAGCAGTGGCAAACTAATGAACATAAAATTTCCCTAGAAAAACCACATCAGCCAATAAATGCCGGGGTTCGTTCTGCAACTTTCTGTAGAGGATATGCAACTAACTTTTTTTCAAAATAGCAATATATAATTTGGCTGAGAAGTGACAGTCCCCTTCCTCCTCACCACTTCTCTAGTATTCAAACTATCTCTCCCTCCTCTGCCTGTCTCTCATTCCTGTCCTCTCTGTACCTTTCTGTTAAAATCTTTTTTCTTTGTCCTCTATCTGACATACCCTCTATTTTTACTTCCTCAGCCTTTTTGTCAATAATTATTCTTTCCCTTCATCCTCCTTCTCTCTGCTATTTTACTTTCAACTGTATATTTCTTCCATGCTTCTTCCTTTTCTCTTAGTCTCTCTTTCTGCCTCTGTGCTCAATCCCCAGTGCTCTCTGCTCCCACCAATTTTCTTCTCTCCTCTCCCTCTAAATTGACCATTACCTCTTTGGCTCTCCCTCTCTTTTTTTTTTAATTTCCTGTCTTTTATATCCCTTGTAGAACTATCCATAAACATTTTAACTTGTCATTCTTCAGCTACGGTGATGCAGTAAGAGAACTAGACCACGGTGTGGGCAGGATCCTCCAGTCATTGCAGAAAACTGGGCTGGCCAACAACACACTCGTGTTTTTTACGTCAGACAATGGAGCTGCAACATACGCCAAGACCAGTGGTCAGTGCACTTGATGAGGGGAGGAGAGCGGTTGTCAATTTGTCAGTAAAGTAAAGTAAAGTGAAGATCCCTTTTTTATGCCTTAGGCACATCGGGCATATGGGAAGAGCACCCCATATTTTTACAGACCAATCACCACTAAGTGGGTAGTGTGGTCAGCATTACGCCGGCGGTCTTTACTTCCCCAAGACAGCCACCCTGGTACCCATTTTAGGCTGGGTCGACCTGTGACATCCCGCATCATGATTACAACCCACGCAGCCATCAGTGGGTTTCGATCGCGGTACGCTGGATTTACGAGTCGGACTCGCAATGCCTAAGCCATGAACGCCTGTCAATTTGTCAGTTTCATCAATATTGCCAGCACCACGATAATCATCCTGGTGGATGTACCATCATTGCTTGGACCATTTTTGTTGTCAGTAATGTCATCCTTATCAGTATCATCTCTGGACTTTTATCACATTTGGCAATGTGGAAGGAGTAAGACTAGAATACTGTTCTGATCCATGATTCTGACAATCATTCGCACATGCTTGCATTTCAAAATTGGTGCCATTTGGCCTTTAACTTAATTGACTTTTTTGCATCTTTGCTGGATTTCTTAATTAATTCTTCTGTGTTCTGAAAAAATCCTCCCCAGATATATAAAGTCCTTCATCTGCTTTAACTGGTGTTAATCAAGTTTGATATTGGTGGCTTTTCTTTTTCTGGAGAATGTCATCACTTCAGTTTTGTCTACGTTGATCTTCATATCATAGTTTTCGCATGACTGGTGGAGTTTATTAATATGTTCTTGTAGTTGCACTGCTGTTGGTGCTATGATCGCTTGGTCATCTGTGGAAAGCAGTTCATTGAGTAATTCTCCGATGTTGTTCCCCCTCGCTGGTGTTATCTGATCTGCAAATTGTGGCCGACGTATGTGATGAACAGTAGTGGCGGTGATAAAATACTGTGTCTCACTCCAGATCTTATGTAGAACTTCTCTCTTTCCTATATTTGTTGTAACTGCTTATCATTATGACCTTCATAACAGATTTTGTCATCATTATTGGTAGTATCATTGTTTTCATCATTATTATCATCATTCACTGTAAAAGTAAGTAAAGGACCTATTTTCACCAGTGACACACTGGGCGTATGATTCTGTTTATATTTTTAATAGACCAATCGGCGCTCAATGGGTTAAAGGTTAAAATCGAGAGAATCGGCTTACATTGCACCAGGTTTTATCCCATGTGGTTCTGTCTCTGTCCGCGGAATGGCTAGCCACTGGCTGAGAGCGCCACACAGAGCACAAACTCCATAGCTCTGGCAGTGATTCCCAGTAAACTCCCCGTGTGGGTTCCGGGGCCCCATTGTGGGGAAAACAAGAATAGACCCACTGCCTCCCCAAAAGCATGTCGTAAGAGTCGACTAATTGGGGAGCTTCCTTTGAAGTCAGAGTGTATCTGCCAGAGAGGCAAGGAACCAACAGTCTGTATTCAAGAGAATGAGATCTGTAAAACTGATGCACACGCAACACTCAGGTTCTGGAGCAGGACTGCAGTTCAGTAGTGGATGAGCAATCAGAACTTTCCGCCAGAGTGTACAGCTGGTGAACGCGAAGAAGAAGAATTCCCAGTAAAAACTGCGCTCTTGAACTGAACGGTGCAGGTGCGAAATAAGCCCAGGACCTTTAGAGCTCGAGGCAAATGGTTTCACTCAATGAGTGATATGGTTAGCATTCTGCCAGCCACCTTTACTTTCCAGGGCCTGGCCTGATACCCATTTTTTACCAAACAACACACCGTATGTGACTGGATATTACAGTCAACCTGAAAACCTCTCACATATATCTGTATCTCAAGTTTAGTCAGGGAAACACATTTATCTCCTAGATTTTGCTATATATTTAGTTCCTAAGGATGTAGTATAAATATAATTTTGTTGTCATTACAGTCACAATCTAAGATAGGCTATGACTTCTGGGACTGAAAGAGTTAAGGTTGGGTGAACTGGGAGCTAAGTTGATTTTGAAAAACAAATTTAAAAAAAAATGACTCATTACGGATTTGAATCAAAGACCTTGAGGTCTGCAGGCCAGCATGTAGCCACTATTGCTACTGTCGTTCCCCTCATTCAACACAGTTATCATAATTGTTATGACTACTTTTATCATAAGGATGACAATAACACTCATCCATATCCTTCACACCAGTGTTCACACTAAATAACCTAACAAGATGTTTTTCCATGATCACAGCCAGCTATTTGTTAAACCAAATTCTTGATGAAACCATTATGCCAGGAATTTTCTACAGGTGGCAGCAATGGCCCATTCTTGTGTGGTAAAGAGACCACTTATGAAGGGGGGTCTCGGGAACCAACTATTGCCTGGTGGCCAGGTACCATCACAGAAGGCCAGGTATGTTGCCACTTTGCTAGTTGAATGGACTTAGTTATTTTTTTTTCCTGTATTTATTGGTCATGAGGGCATAGAGCAGGGGTGGACAACAATTTTTGGTCCATGGGTCAAATTTAGAATTACCAGCCTGGTCGCGGTAGATATAGAAAACTCCATTAAAAACAAAAAATCTGGATTTCCTTGTAATATGATATTTTGTTGTTGTTGGATAATCTAACATTATAATCACTCATTATTCCTGTGGCCAGACACTCACATACACCCACTGAATCCCTTCCAGATACTCCTAAATTTGTCTTTTCAGGCTGGTTATTTGCAGAAATCATATTATTGAGGGAGAGTGACATATTATATAGTAATTTTACACCAGCCTTGCAGCGCAGTAATAATTGCTCTATGGACCAGTAAAAATTGCTTGACGGCCAGTTTAAAAAAAAAGACTGACTTTATTTATAGAGATTTATGTGTGATATTTTCCCCCATTGGCGGTAGTGTTTACCGGGCGAATGCTATAATTAGTTTCAGACCCAGGAGAGCAGTTTGTTCTATGCTGCATTCATTTGTATTGATTGCTCCACTTACTCTCAGTATTTGGGTTTGGGATAACGAATTGATTTTGTTAGAGCGACGAGTAAATTAGTTGTTTTCCTAAAGAATTGGCCCCTGGCAATATTTAAAAAAAATAAAAAATAATAAAAAGTATCGGAGTTTGGAATTAATTTTTGTCAGGTCGCCAGAGTAAAAGGGTTAAATTCACAACAGGATACCATTGAATTATTATCATTGCTGTTGTGAGATATTTTGGTTGTTGTCATTGTACATGTTGCCATAGTTGGTTTTATTATTGATGTTTTAAAAATGATCATCCATTATCATACATTATCATTGTGCCATACATCATCAGTGTGTCATACATCATCATTGTATCATACATCATCATTGAGTCATACATCATCATTGTGTCATAGATTATCATTGTGTCATACATAATCATTGTCTCATACATCATCATTGTGTCATACATCATCATTGTGTCATACATCATCATTATCTCATACATCATCATTGTGTCATACATCATCATTGTGTCATACATCATCATTGTGTCATACATCATCATTGTGTCACACATCATCATTTGTGTCATACATAAAGATACATACTAAAGAATTGGCCCCTGGCAATATTTAAAAAAAATAAAAAATAATAAAAAGTATCGGAGTTTGGAATTAATTTTTGTCAGGTCGCCAGAGTAAAAGGGTTAAATTCACAACAGGATACCATTGAATTATTATCATTGCTGTTGTGAGATATTTTGGTTGTTGTCATTGTACATGTTGCCATAGTTGGTTTTATTATTGATGTTTTAAAAATGATCATCCATTATCATACATTATCATTGTGCCATACATCATCAGTGTGTCATACATCATCATTGTATCATACATCATCATTGAGTCATACATCATCATTGTGTCATAGATTATCATTGTGTCATACATAATCATTGTCTCATACATCATCATTGTGTCATACATCATCATTATCTCATACATCATCATTGTCTCATACATCATCATTGTGTCATACATCATCATTGTCTCATACATCATCATTGTGTCATACATCATCATTGTGTCATACATCATCATTGTGTCATACATCATCATTGTGTCATACATCATCAGTGTGTCATACATCATCATTGTGTCATACATCATCATTGTCTCATACATCATCATTGTGTCATACATCATCATTGTCTCATACATCATCATTGTGTCATACATCATCATTGTGTCATACATCCTAATTGTGTCACACATCATCATTGTGTCATACATCATCATTGTCTCATACATCATCATTGTGTCATACATCATCATTGTGTCACACATTATCATTGTGTCATACATCATCATTGTGTCATACATCCTAATTGTGTCACACATCATCATTGTGTCATACATCATCATTGTCTCATACATCATCATTGTGTCATACATCATCATTGTGTCATACATCATCATTGTGTCATACATCCTAATTGTGTCACACATCATCATTGTGTCATACATCATCATTGTCTCATACATCATCATTGTGTCATACATCATCATTGTGTCATACATCATCATTGTGTCATACATCATCATTGTGTCATACATCATCATTGTGTCATACATCATCATTGTGTCATACATCATCATTGTGTCATACATCATCATTGTGTCATACATCATCATTGTGTCATACATCATCATTGTGTCATACATCATCATTGTGTCATACATCATCATTGTGTCATACATCATCATTGTCTCATACATCATCATTGTGTCACACATCATCATTGTCTCATACATCATCATTGTGTCATACATCATCATTGTGTCATACATCCTAATTGTGTCATACATCATCATTGTGTCATACATCATCATTGTGTCATACACCATCATTGTGTCATACATCATCATTGTGTCATACATCCTAATTGTGTCACACATCATCATTGTGTCATACATCATCATTGTCTCATACATCATCATTGTGTCATACATCATCATTGTGTCATACATCATCATTGTCTCATACATCATCATTGTGTCATACATCATCATTGTGTCATACATCATCATTGTCTCATACATCATCATTGTGTCATACATCATCATTGTGTCATACATCATCATTGTCTCATACATCATCATTGTGTCATACATCATCATTGTGTCATACATCCTAATTGTGTCACACATCATCATTGTGTCATACATCATCATTGTCTCATACATCATCATTGTGTCATACATCATCATTGTGTCACACATCATCATTGTGTCATACATCATCATTGTGTCATACATCATCAGTGTGTCATACATCATCATTGTGTCATACATCATCATTGTGTCATACATCATCATTGTGTCATACATCATCATTGTGTCACACATCATCATTGTGTCATACATCCTTATTGTCCTATAAAGCTGCTCTTGTTGGGTCACCTGTTGCTGACTCTCTGGTCAGTTCCATCCACCTCTGTCAGTCAGATACACTGTAATGATATTTTCATTCACACCAGATTTATAAATTCCCGATTGTTGTAAAGGGCAAATAATTAAGGTCTGTAAAATTGAATGTGTTGGATCAAAAGGTGCAGATATCGCAGCCTGGCTGTAGACCACAACACAATGTGCTAACTGCCCCTTCAAGGGTGAATGCAGAAGAAGAGGAAAAGAATGAGAATTATGAATCTGAAAACAAAAGTAAGTGGTTCAGACTGACAGACAGCCATGTTGAAAACTTATGTTATTGAGTTTTATCAGATAATGGAATACAAATTTTGGTTTACAGGTGTCAAGACAGATTGGGAGTTTGATGGACTTTTTTACCACATTCCTGGATTTTGCAGACATTGAGCCTCCAAGTGACAGAATTCTTGATGGGATTAGCCTGCGTGAGGCTCTTCTTAATAATAGTTTGACAGACAGGTAAATGTGGAGTCAAGTGTTAGTCAGTTGAGTTGCATACCTGCTTTTGAGTGTAAAAGGAGAGAGAGAGAGAGAGAGAGAGAGAGAGAGAGAGAGAGAGAGACAGAGAGAGAGACAGACAGACAGAGAGACAGAGAGAGAGAGAGAGACAGAGAGAGAGAGAGAGAGAGAGAGAGTGAGAGAGACAGACAGATAGAGAGAGAGAGAGAGAGCGACATAGATAATGAAGTTGTGGGTTTCTTTTCACATTTCAAATATCCAGTTCATGGGTGCTGTTATTTCAGTTACCTGTGGGAGTCATTGCTGGAGTTAAGAGTTTCTTCTTGGTGTGAGCCTTTGCCAGGTGCCAAATGGTTTTTCAGAGACAGAGACCGTAGATGTGTTAGTTAAAGATCATGTAGCAAAGCTGATTCTGTTCACCTTTAATCACCATCAGCCATCTTTAAACAAACCTAGTTTTGGCAGTAACATCCTGAGAACAAAAAGTTGTGGAAACACAAACTGGTCCTTATGGTAGAAACACAAACTGGTCCTTATGGTAGAAACACAAACTGGACCTTATGGTAGAAACACAAACTGGACCTTATGGTAGAAACACAAACTGGACCTTATGGTATTGAGGAAATGGTACACCAGGAAGTCGTCTGGCTGATCACATTTGCAAGACATCAGAGCCTCTCATGGCAGTGGTGAAATGTCACAAGCTAGCTTGGTTTGGGCACGTGGTGAGACATGATTTGATCACAGAGACTGTACTTTAAGGAACATTGGAGGGTTTTCTAAAAAAGAGGAGGACAAAGAAGAACCTGGATTGACAACATCAAGAAATGGACAGGACTAAGTTATCATATAGTTACTCATCAAGCGGAAGATGGAGAAAGATGGTTGGTTTTTGTATGCTAGTGCCTCCATCGATACATCTCCGTGACTGTCACAGACCTCTGGGTGACCTTGCTGGTCCGTGGCTCGTAGATGGGCCTATGACAGACAGACCAACCTTTAACACACACTGAACCCGAACGCACACAGAGCACACACGACAATCTTTATTGGAAGTACAGGTAATACATAGACAGTTGACTTTCCGCTGTGTGGTCACCTATTGCCTGGACCCTCTGGCTGAACGGGCTTTACAATCGCCTCGTCCCCCAGTACGTGCTACAGGCAATCTCCTGGTGTACAAACCACAGCCCGGCGAGATACGTTCTTTTCTATCGCCACGCTGACCCAATCAAACTGTCACAGCCTCTGTCTAGCACAGGGTCAGAGTGCCAAGGCTAGCCACTCTCTCACAGCACATGTACATAAATACTCTACACAAGAACTATCCTATCCTAACAGAACACTGTACATAAACTATCCAGTCACTAACAGAAATATCCTAACTCTAATACTATAACTGTCTTCCTAAACGTCCTCTCTTCCTGACGCACACCGAATGTCTTGTGTCTTGACCCCGTTCACCAGCTCAGTCCCAAAAGCGGTCATCGTGCTGTCGACTTGTCTCTAACAGCGTTCACTCTTTCTTGCCGTGGGCAAACGCTTTATCCTGAGCGCTGGTTTCGCCGTGCAATAACGGTGGGACTTGACCCATCACGGCCCTGACCTTTGTGTCAACCCTGGGGTGTCACCTCAACACGCACACCTTACGTTGTGGTACATTCCGCCACTGACTGTACTCACAGGGTTGTGACAGTGACCCTAACGGGTTAAGGGTTATGTCATGTTGTGTTATGATCTAGCTGATGTTCCACATTCAGAGGAAATACAAGATGGGCATATAATTAAACTGCTACTTGTACCATGAGAATAGGTATCATCTGCTGGCGGCTGAAGGTGAGAATGGAGTGCATACAGGAATGTTTTGAGTGCTTTGATGTCGTTTATTAACTGAACTTATCCTGACTGATGCCTGATTACTAAGATGCATGTATGCAATTTTTGCAGGCCAGTGTTCTACTATCGTGGTGATCTACTGATGGCCATCAGAGTGGGTCAGTACAAGGCACACCTGTGGACCTGGAGCAACAGCTGGTCTGAGTTTCAGAACGTAAGTCAGATGTTTGTTCAACCTGTTTGTCACAGCTTCTGCAGATTTATGTGTTATCTTTACTTAGCAGGTCCCTGTCAGAACTAGCTGAGTGGCTAGAACACAGAACTTTCAAGCAGGCCACTCAGGTTTGATTCCTTGGTAAGATAAGGGCATTTTTATTCTGTTGGCGGTAAAAATACAAATCCCAGCCTGCATAGTACGTGGTGACTGCACTAACCACATGGTCTTAACCTCTCAGGCTCAAGACTGCTTGTCCTAAACCACCCTAAAAATGGGTACATACAGAAGTAAAGAGTTTTTAACATTCCACTCCCCTGCTGCCCTGCTGATTAGAATCTATGCCCTGTGGTAGTTACCTTGACTCATGTATTCCCATACTCAAGGTTTCTCTAGAATCCTATGACCACTGTCGTCGTGGTCAAGCCTGCCTATTTTTTCAGGTACCATGTCTTCCGTTATTGTTATTTCTTCTTCTTTCTTCTTTGTTCATCTGAAGATGTGCTGTGTCCATTTACAACATCCCTGTGACATTTGTACTTTTGAGCAGTCAATATGCAATTTCTTCAGACATTTTATTGCCAGCTTGGCCTACAAAGTTGCTCTTTCTAAATCACTGCAACATTTGATGGGCTGACAGTATTTCAGTTTCTAGGAGATTTTATATAATGTTGTTATTTTTCTTCTCCCTCATATATGGTAAATAAAAGAATTGTTCTGTAACATTTAGTTTCAAAAGACCAGGTGTTTTTAATTATTTTGAAAGGGTCCTCGGTTACCAGAGGGTGGCAGCGTATTTTCACAATTTGATTTTATTGTTGTGTTTTGCGTGGAAAGAGGGGGGGGGGGGGGGGGGGGGGGTTGCAAGTGGAGTGTACATAGTTCTTAAGCCTAAAGCACAGCTAAAACAGATGAAGCCTTCTATACATTTCTTGAAACAGTCTTATGATGAATCTTTGGACTCATGCAGACTGGAAATGTTGAGAAGAAACAGTGAAATTCTTAATCTGTTGAAATCACCATTGGTCACTGGTATCATGAGCACTAATGGATTAAAATGAATAGGATATGTGGAGAGAATAGCAGAAGACAGAGATGTAAAAACTGTGCATAAGGTAGTTGAATAACTGTAGACCATGAATGAGACCAAGAAGATGGTGGAGAGATAATATAAAAGCAGACCTACAAACACTTGGAGTTCTCCAACTGGAAAAAGAGGACCAAATACAGAATAAATGAACAAACTTTATTTCATAAGGGTCACAAATTGGGCACACAGGCCCATCTTATATTTGGCCCTTTCAAGCATTTATCTTTCATACTGCAGTTGTATTTTATATATCAAGCATATTATGTACACATATCAAAACTCATAGAATGAATACATGTAAAGTAAAAATACAAAGGTATGGAGGACAAATGTATGCTTTCAAGTATACATGCACAAATACTCACACATCACTGACTCACAAACACACTCAACGACCTTGCACACACAAGGAGGTGCATACATTGATGACAAACACACATTCACACATGCAAGCACACAGACAAAAAAGCACACACAGTCACAACATGTATATACACACACACACACACACAATATACACACAGAAAACACACACCAGTACAACATACACAGGACACAACACATACACAATAAATAGACACAGACACAGTATATACATACACACTCACACACAGCACAACATCACAGACACAACATAAAGACATACACACACACATACGTACACAAACAAACATACACCTAGACACAGATAAGTACACACACACTCACACAGGTCTAACAGTAATGTAGTAAATGTCTAGAAACTGCAGCAGATGATAAAAGACCAAATAATCTAGTGTAGAATCAGAGCAGACCAGCAAGATTAAAATGCATCTTTACTTCAGGCAGAAAAACACATCTTTAACAGAATCACAAAATAAGTTACACTTCAGGGTAGAAAAAACACACACATCTTTAACAGAATCACAAAATAAGTTCCACTTCAGGGTAGAAAAAAACAAGCCAGTAACAACTACAGGACTACATCAAAGGTTGAGTTAGACATTTCTTTTAACAAGTACTTTTGAAAAAAAAAAAAGGAAATTGCTCGCTTTTAAAGATATTGATGATGAAGAGAACAGTGACACGTAAATACAAATAAACTTGCTAATCACCTCCTGCTCCCCAGGGATCTGGAGTCAATTTCTGCCCGGGTCAGGAGATTGTTGGAGTGACCACTCATGACCAAGTCAACCACACATCCAGTCCACTGTTGTTTGACCTGGGAGCAGATCCAGGTGAAAAGTATGTCATCAGGTGAGTTGGCATGATGTTTTTTTTTTGTTTTGTTGGCCCGTTATTCATGTCCTTCTTTGCTCACCCTCAAATGGGCATTTGTTTTGCAGCGGTAATTTACAGTGCACATTTTTTTTAACCAGGGTAAACACACAAAATTAAAATCAAAATACTTTTGTCTACACAAATCTAGATCTTCTTCTTCTTCTTTTCATTCGCTGTGCCAGTAGTTTTCGGATGAGAAGGCTACAAGCCTTTATGAAGTCTGTGGCGCAAAAGCATGTCTTCCTCATTTCCACAGAGCTTGGTTTCCAATGCAATGCCAACTGGCCATAATTGGGATCTATCTTCTGGATGAGAATAGTTATTAGCAGCTGCTTCAGCAAACTGAAGCAACCTACTGTTGTTTGGTGTATAAAGCGGAAGCAGATGCTATCAACATGGTTATAAAGTTATTAAAATGGGCAGTTAGATTTGAGTTTGGTGTATATCAGTTAAAATGTCAGGCAATAAATTGTGTAATCTGTTCTTTGTTTTTCTTTGTAAAGATTTACAAGGGAGAAGTTTGCTTTGATTCTTTAAACATGTTGTCTTTGTTAAGATTTACAAAGACAGTACTTTGATTTTTTTTTTTTATGTTTTGATACTGTTTGACTGACATGTTTGACTTCAGTTCTGCACATTTATTTAATAAATAAACATTTGTGAATGTGAATGTGTCTAGACCACAGTCGGCGGTGTATAAACAACAGATGCCGCTAATTTTGGCAACTTTGCAGAACCATCTGGACCACCTGAAACCTGGAGATCCACAGCTGAACATGTGTGATTCTGCTGTCATGGTACGTCTTTGAAGGCCTCTCTTACAATGTTTACCCCATGTTTGTTTTTTGGCCATTGTTATTTTATAAAGTGCCAACTGTGTTTATAAATGTATGTTGATTTAACTATATGTTCCCAAACATCACAACAAGTGTGACTAACTATTGTCTGTCTGCATCAGACCACTCATGATTTGTTTTATCATTAATGTTTGACCTAACAGAGCTAAGAAATCTGGCTTGATAGTCCAACATGCAGCACAGTTTTTTGTTTGTTTTCAAGTCTGTATATCTGTGACTAAGGTGTTGCAAACGTGCTTTTTAATACTGAGGTGCTAGGTTTGATCCCTGCTGTAGGTGATGGGGCAGCAGACCACCTTGTGTTGGCTTGGACATTGATATCAAGAGTCAAATGCTCAGAAGGCAGTGGCAAACTGTTGAATTTAAAACTGCCTAGAAAAATTACAAACAGCCACACAAAAATTGCTGGGGTTGGTTCTGCAACCTCCTGTAAAGAATGCACAACTAACTGTGTGTTTTATGTCTGTTACCAATATGGAAGAAACAACTAACTAACAGTGTGTTTTATGTCTGTTACCAATATGGAAGAAACAACTAACTAACAGTGTGTTTTATGTCTGTTACCAATATGGAAGAAACAACTAACTAACAGTGTGTTTTATGTCTGTTACCAATATGGAAGAAACAACTAACTAACAGTGTGTTTTATGTCTGTTACCAATATGGAAGAAACAACTAACTAACAGTGTGTTTTATGTCTGTTACCAATATGGAAGAAACAACTAACAGTGTGTTTTATGTCTGTTACCAATATGGAAGAAACAACTAATCTGGTTTTTTTTTTTTAATGGTTATTGTTTACCTTGGGTATCTGCTGCAAACTTCTAAGACTGAAAGATTTAACTGATCATCAGTTTGTAATGAATCCATGTCAGGTTTATATTTATCATTTAAGTTTAATACTTTTAATAATCTAGTTAATAATTTATATACACCTAAAACCACCTTGTTCAGGAATGATCAGAACTACAGCAAATGAGAAGAAGGAAAAATAAAATGAAGCAGAACTAACAATTCTGCAATTTTATGTTGGAATAAATATAATTGGATTGTTCTGTTTTATATTTTTTCTTTCAGAACTGGGCCCCTCAAGGCTGTGAAAAATTAGGACGCTGCCTTCCTGTTCCCCCCTCCAGTCCTTACAAATGTGACTGGCCTCACTGATTATTCATTCCTTTAAAGCAAGTTTATTTTATTAGCGTCTTTGTATTTTACTTTCTTCTTTGTCGTGTACTAGCAAATCATAGCCATCTTACCTCACTTACATGCTAGTCATAGTCATCCTTCATCAGACACCAGCCAATCATAGTCATCTTATACCAGACACCAGCCAATCATAGTCATCTTAGACCAGACACCAGCCAGTCAGAGTCATCTTATAGCAGACACCAGCCAATCATAGTCATCTTATACCAGACACCAGCCAATCATAGTCATCTTATACCAGACACCAGCCAATCATAGTCATCTTATACCAGACACCAGCCAATCATAGTCATCTTATACCAGACACCAGCCAATCATAGTAATCTTATACCAGACACCAGCCAATCATAGTCATCGTATACCAGACACCAGCCAATCATAGCCATCTTATACCAGACACCAGCCAATCATAGCCATCTTAGTGTGACAGTACTAATTACAGTCACGTTTATTACAAGAAGGAAATAGAAGGAAAGAAACACACTGAGGAATAAGGAGGTATAGAGTCGCTTGAGATAAAGAAAGTCGTTATATAGTATAACAACCCTGAGGGCATTGACTCAAGAGTTGACAAAGACGTGGGTGCATGCCAAGCTTGTTCATGAACTGTTGTAGGCCAATATACTCGTAAATTAACAGAGGCAGGGCAAGGAACAAAGGCAACGACACAAGATTTCCTGGGGATTTTCCATCCAAATATGCAAAGTGGCTTGGAATACCATCTTTGGCGGGAAAGAGAAAGGTTCATGAACCTTAGAAGACACAGTTTCATGAACTCAGATACACTACCAGCGAGTAGCCAGGGAGACTTGCACTGAGATCTCCGCCAACGAAGGATGCTGTGGGCATTCGGATGATGTCGATACGATGGAGCTAAGTCCATACTTCTGTTCTGTGACTTGCCAGATAATGCACGAAATATTGCTTCATGTTATGTGACATGGCAGTTTCTGTCATGGTGTGCCGGGTTGGCTATAGTTAGATGGTATCTAGACTGCAATCAGCAGTATGGCTAGATGGTAGTCGGTATTTGGCTATAGTTAGATGGTATCTAGACTGAAATCAGCAGTACGGCTAGATGGTAGTTGGTATTTGGCTATAGGTTTGCTGGTCTTTGGACTGCAATCAGCAGTACGTTTAGATGGTAGTCGGTATTTGGCATTAGAGTAGATGGCTAGATTGTAGTTGTTATTTGGCTTATTATTTGTAGAGCAATGAAGGATATTCTAGGCGTCATTTGCTAGTTTATCGTTGAGTGGATTCTGCTGTCAGTTGCTAAGTTTTATAGTGTGAGGACGTTCTGTTTATAACATAATATAACATCTGTCGGTTGTGTAACATGAGATAGACGACTTTGTAATGCTGTTTCTTAATAAACATGATTGTTAGTTGTTATTCTTTTATTCCATCGTTATTTTGTTGAGTATAGGAGTGGTGCTATTATTGTTAGTCTCTGTAGTCTTTATACCACCACCACTTTACTATATATCTACTCTCTCCTTCATAAGACCTCCACTGACTATTACCTGATCGTTTGGGGTGTAGACTTTTTACTACACTCTCCACACAGGAGAACCTATTGTCCTCTTATACATCCTTTAACTATTATTTCTTCTCGTCTGTCTCTCTCTACTTTTATATCTTCTCTCCTTCTTCTATCCCCTCTTTAAAATGTACACCCAACTGTGACATTAGACCAGACACCAGCCAGTCATAGTAATCTTTACCATACATCTGCCAGTCATAAGCATTTTGTGCCAGACATTAGCCAGTCATAAACATTTTATACCAGGCAGCAGTCAGTCATACCCATCCTATGCCAGATGGGTCATTCAAAGTCATTTCATTGCAGACACCAGCTAATGCTTTTCATCTGATACCAGCCATCAGCCAATCTTAGCTCTCTTACAATAAGCACCAGTCAATCATAGCTGTCGGTGCCAGGCAGCCGCCAGTTATATCTATCTGTCACCAGGCAACAGCCAGTCATAAGCAACTTTACCAGGTGACAGTCACTCATAAACAGCTTTGCTAGGCAACAGTCAGTCGTGACTATTTTATACCAGGAATGGACCAGTCATAGTTATCTTACAAAATACAGAGATTGTAGATCTTTGCTGTCTGGTGGCAAGTTCTCTACAGGTTAAGGATCATAATATCTTTTAATGAGACCATTTCTGGCCAGCGTGTGTTACTTTAAGCATACCTATAAAGCAAGCAAAGAAAAGTAATAGTGAGATTTGCCATGCATGTCAAAGGAGGCAACTAAGGAAGGTTAGAGCGAGACTGGCTAGTTCTTCTTTAAAGAAAATTTCAACTCAAAAATCTGACCAATCATGAACAGTTCTGCAAAAAGCTTGAGGTTACTGGAGTTCTTTCCTTCACTGGGAGCTAAGAAAAAGAGGAGAAGAAGAAGAAAAAAGAAGAAAAACCACTGTGATTTTTAGGGACTGTTAGGTTTTTTAAAATTCAACAAGCCAAATGTTAATTAAATTAAGTTTCATTTAGCCCTAACACAAATCTAAAAACGAACTCCAAATCTGATGTAGTTTATCTGCAAACTTGTCTGAAAGTTTATTCATTATGTATAGCAATCACAAAAAAACTTTTTTTTCAGTGTTGCCTTTAAAAGGACAGTAGGCATGTTGTGTTGTGGTTTACAGCTAGGCTGCAAGGTTTGCAGCTTTCGGTCCAATTTCAGCACCTTTGACAACATGTTTACTAGGGGCAATGAGTCTATTCTTTCTTATCTTCAAAATGGAGCCCCAGAAAGATTATTTTTGATTTTAAAATATGTATATTTATGTGTATGTATGTGTATATATATATCTGAATTGATAGCACTGACATATATTCTATGTTTCTTTGTGTTTTTAACAGTATGTACAATCAACTTCAGCTGGTTAACCTTGAAGCAGATCACTATGGACACCATATCATGGGCAAGGTTATTTTTGCACTTAATGCCAAGGTTACAATGCAGTTAAAAGGTCTACTATTTACCATTATCATCAGTATTGCATTCCGTATTATAAAATATGACATCATAACCCTAAAGACAGCAGCAGTGACCTACAACACATTGATCAAAGCACAATCTGTAGATTGAAAACGCAAAATGCACCACTTGACAAACTCTTCTATCCAGGGCCGTAATTAGGCATTTTTTTCTATGAACTCCCGGTTCTGCCTGCATTATTTTATTGTTTCTGGGATGAAAGGATTAGAAGCAAAAAAAGATCAGCTTTATTCCACGGGGTTTTTATATCACTTGGCTATTTCTATAGAGTGGTAAGTTACTTGCCAAGTGTGTCACACAAATGACAAACTCCTCGGCTTCAGCAACAACTTTACATATCTTTAACAGCATTGTACTTCTAAACTAAATGCTGTAGCCCCCAAAAAATCCCAAAGTGTGAGACAAACAGTTTGACAAACTCCTGTTGTAGACCACAACTACCCTTTAAACCATCGACACACTTTATAGAGACACAGGCCAACAAAAGAACACTGTATGGAGACACAGGCAAACAAAAGAACACTGTATGGAGACACAGGCCAACAAAAGAACACTGTATGGAGACACAGGCCAACAAAAGAACACTGTATGGAGACACAGGTCAACAAAAGAACACTGTATGGAGACACAGGCCAACAAAAGAACACTGTATGGAGACACAGGCCAACAAAAGAACACTGTATGGAGACACAGGCCAACAAAAGAACACTGTATGGAGACACAGGCCAACAAAAGAACACTGTATAGAGACACAGGTCAACAAAAGAACACTGTATGGAGACACAGGCCAACAAAAGAACACTGTATGGAGACACAGGCCAACAAAAGAACACTGCATGGTGACACAGATAGAACATTTTATGGAGACACAGGTCAACAAAAGAACACTGTATGGAGACACAAGTCAACAAAAGAACACTGTATGGAGACATAAGCCAACAAAAGAACATTGTATGGAGACCTAGGCCAACAAAAGAACACTGTATGGAGACACAGGCCCACAAAAGAACACTGTATGGAGACACAGGCCAACAAAAGAACACTTTATGGAGACACAGGCCAACAATAGAACACCGTATGGAGACACAGGCCAACAATAGAACACCATATGGAGACACAGGCCAAAAAAAAAAACCACTTTATGGAGGCACAGGACTACAAAAGGAACACGTTAGTTATTTTGTTGGTACACAAGTGAAAGGCATGAGAAATTATGACTCTGGAAATTTAAAAAAAACGGTTTTTTATTGTTATTTGACATGTCATACAGCTGTAGGTTTCTCTAAAGGCTTAGTCCTATCATCTAAAGATAATTGCTAAACACTTATTTTTACTTAAATTCAGGAAGGTAACAGGTCACCTCGTACCATAAACCATGACATATATTACATAATATACATTACTACACAAAATATGATCATATCTGCAGAAACTGTTTTTCCCTATGTTTTAATACTGTCTGCTGTTTGCATGTATTTTTTCTAATAATGTGACTATGAAACAACAGAATAATAAATTGTCTCATTTAGTTCCTGTTGCTTTTATATTAAAGTCATTATTGTTCTCAAATAAGTGTAACTGTTTTCTCAGCAAAATTAAGGGGATAAAAATAAACTGGTATAAAATCGAATGAGGCAGTCTATAATATATCGCTGGCACCTTCCTCTCTTTCCAGATCAGGGCTATGGCAAAACCAAAAATGTTTTCCTTGAGCCCCCTCCCCCAGCCACTAAAACATTGAGGGGATTGTGGGGAGGGGCGGGGGCGGAACGCCTGTTGGTTGAGCTGTTCCAGATGTTCCTTTTATACTTAGTTGTAGAGGGGCTTGGAAGTCACAGTACGTGGCAATGGCCAGTGTGACTAGTAAGATGAGCTCATGTTAAGAAACTTTAGAGGATGGGATTGATCCTCCTATCCATAGCAAAAACCTGGGCAGTTTTGTAGAGACCATGTGTTACCTATTCATCATCATTACCGCCTCTCAGCCTGCCATATTTACTTCAAAGGAAGGGTAACAGCAATATCTTTTTGAGCAAAGAACGCTGCAGACGCTGCCGGATCATAAGAGAAGTGCTCTGTGTACCTGCCTGTGAGCTTTCCTCCATGACCAGCTGCAGGCTAAGGGACTGGTCTGCCCTACCTTAGTAGTAAATTGCCCGGTTGCATTGCCTTTAGGATCCTCCACAATGGGTTCCTTCGGCTTTAGTATAAACACAAAACGGTCAAATGATTAGTAGAATCAATACTTCATAAATAAACACACACATACACACAAAATAAAAACTTTTTAAAAAGCAGACTTTTGTATTCTGATATTTATTATCACTGTTCACATTTTCTGAACATTAATTCAGTCTCCAAATGTTGTCATAAACACAGTCAATTAGTAAAATGTTCACTTTTAAACACAATCAATCATGAATCTTCAGGTTGTAAATACAGCAACCCCCCCACATACGTGTGTGTGTGTGTGTGCGCGCGCGCGCACACACACACACACACACAGAGAGAGAGAGAGAGAGAGAGAGAGAGAGAGAGAGAGAGAGAGAGGGGTGGGGGGGTACATTCATTCATTCGTAGTACTGTCTTATCTGACAGTCTCCTTGAGTCTTTCCACTTCAAAAAAAGTGTAGTATATTGCTAGCCATCCCCTATGATCTTGTTTTATTTTACTTACCCATTTCAGTCTTTTTCTACAAGTGCATACATACTCTCAAGCACTGTCTTCTTCTTCTCAGTTTGCTCTTAAGAGAGCGGTTCTGTTGTGGTTTACAGCTAGACTGCAATATCTGCACTTTTTGACCCAAAACGACCAATTTCAGCAAACTCCTAATTAGTCATCTTGCTCACGAGGAACATGCTAAATCATTCTCCCTCCTCCCTGTCTCTCTCTGCGGTGTTGAACATTCACGGCCTTTTGATTTGCCATCAACACCGAGATTTTTTTAGTCTCACGATGTTAAACATTTAGGTGCCCGGCTCTCTAGCGTAGTTGGCTAAACCGGATTGTGCGGAGACCGGGTGACGAACTCCTTGTGGTCCGGGTTCAATCCCGCGGGTAGGCAGAAAAGCCACTTTTCTCCCAGATTTACGGTATTTACAATGGAATCAAGTCCGAAAGGTTACGATATCCATATTACTGAGCCTAAGGGTTAACAACTCATGGCTTCTGGATACTAAAACAAACAAACAAACAAACATTTAGGGCTTTTTAATCTGCCATCAACACTGAGAGTGTTCAGTCTCACAATGTTAAACATTTAGGGCCTTTTGATCTGCCATCAACACTGAGAGTGTTTAATCTCACGATGTTAAACATTCAGGACTTTTTGGTCTGCCATTCAGAAGGAGGGATGCGGAAAAACGGAACAACATTTACTTCAGGCAGAGATGTTGTTTCTGAGATGACTGCAAAGAATATCACGGAACGATAGAAAAACAACAGAAGCAATACTCATCGAGACAGATGAAATTGTAAACTTATTACAACAATTAGACATAAGATGTCAACATTTTTGTTTTGTGGACATGTTATCTTCTTCTTCTTCGTGGTCACCAGCTGTAAACTCTGGCGGAAAGTTCTGGTTATTTATCCACTTCTGGACTGCAGTCCTGTTCCAAAACCTGAGTGTTGCGTGTGCATCTGTTTTACAGATCTGACTCTGTGTGCAGACTGCTGGTTCCTTGCCTCTCAGGCAGATGCACTCCGACTTAGAAGGAAGCTCCCAATTAGTCGACTCTTACGAAATGCTTTTGGGTAGGCAGTGGGTCTGTTCTTGTTTTCCCTGTAATAGGGCCCGGGAATCCACACAGGGATGAACATGTTATGAAAAGCAAGGGACTTGACAACTTGGTAACAACTGGCAAGACAGATGGAAAGAGAGCCAGAGGAAGCAGCAACTAGCCGGGATAGCCTGGCCAGATGGAAAGAGAGCCAGAGGAAGCAGCAAATGGCCGGGATAGCCTGGCCAGATGGAAAGAGAGCCAGAGGAAGCAGCAAATGGCCGGGATAGCCTGGCCAGATGGAAAGAGAGCCAGAGGAAGCAGCAAATGGCCGGGATAGCCTGGCCAGATGGAAAGAGAGCCAGAGGAAGCAGCAAATAGCCGGGATAGCCTGGCCAGATGGATAGGGCAAAAAAAAAAAACATTGAACTAATTCTGGTGATCATGTAAGATGGTGAAACATGACAACCTACGTTTACCAGCACGACACTTGATCATGATGACGATGGATGATGATGCTGAGGAGAAATGGGTTAAGAAGAAATTTTCCGCAGCGTCTACCACCTGAACTTGGTCACGCCGCTGTCGATAAGTACAGGCTGTCATGGCTGGTCACCAGAAACCACCGGCCAGGTTTGAGTGTGTCACTCAGAAAATGTCATGTGGTGAAGCTGTTCTCGTGTGGTCCAGTGTTACTTTGTGGTGCAGAAGGGAAAATCAGCGGTTGAAACCGGTGTCTACTTATATTTGTTTGGTAGCCGTCTCCAGTCAAACATTTGGTTTATGTTGAAAAAAAAAAAACCTGTTCGCCTAATTCAATGATTAGTGGCTTAGATTCATACACACACACATAGAGAGAGAGAAAGAGAGAGAGAGAAAGAATATAAATTTGCAAGGTTGACCTTTGCGAATCCTTTTTTACGTCATGAAACTGTTGTCAACACCATGCTGATCCCACACAGTGATACCTCGACTAACAAACTTCATCGTTCCTGACTGTGGTTCACATCTCAAAACCCAGTTTCCCGTGACAACTTATGGGAAATCATGTAATCTGTTTCAGAAAAACTGCCCGGTAACCCAAGCTCTGCTGTTACTTTTCCACATACAGTTGTGTTTGTTTCTGTTAACTCTATGCTATTTAAAAACTCTTGAATTCTCAGAGGAATCAACCAAAAGAGCTTTTGTCTTCAGATCATCACTGGCATTGGCACAGAACAGGAAAAATAGTCTCTCTTTCATCCTCTTGAGTCGTCCTTCCTAAAAAAGGCTCCCTTTGTCATTTTCTACTAGAAAAGCAGTTTCATCACAGCTCATAACTGTTGTGATCTGTTACACTCTGACTTCACTGGTTTCCAAAATACCTTCATTAACTTCATTTTTTTTTGTTCCAGCCCTAACATCTTCTCCGTGTCTATCAGCTATCAGGGATACCGGTTCTATTCTTAAATTTCTCAGGCCATCCTTTGCTAGCTTCAAACTCTTCACTGAAGTCTTTGGTACTGGTAGTAAATGTCAAGTTATTCGATAAATCATTGTAAACAGTCAGAGCTTTTGAACAGATAATATTTTGAGATATATTATCTGCTTTTAGTGGAATGCCATTAACCCATATATCTAGTAAAGTTTTTATTTCATCCAAAACTTTATTTCTTCGAGATAACACAATTGACACCTCTTTGGCCACATCAAGTTCTTTAAAAAAATCTGCTTTTTTGAGAAATGTAGCTATAGTGGACTTGGACAAGTTATAATGCTTGCACAAGTCAGTTTGCCTGACTCCTGTCTTATATTTTTTCCACAATCTTTTTCTTCATTTCTATTGTGATTTTCTTCTTTCTTTGTTCATTATGGGCAGGGAGAATAGACCCACTGCCTCCCTAATAAGTAGGTCGTAAGGGGAGACTAATTAGGGTTTCTTTTAAAGTCGGTGTGCATCTGCCTGAAAGGCAAGGCACCAACACCCTGCATACAAATAAGCCAAATCTGTAAATAGGATGTAAATGCAACATTCAATTTCTGGAACAAGACTAAAGTCCAGAAATGGATGAACGACCTGAACTTTCCACAGAAGTTTACAGCCGCTGAATGCGGAGGACAGTGGAAAAAACATTTAAATGTTGTTGTTTTTTCGGCAACATTTTCTGTAAACAGCCAAGCTTTATCCATGACTATTTTATATTACTATTTTATTCATTTGAATCAAGGGTCTTGTAACATTTCTATGTTCTTCATAACATGGTTTTACACTTTACTTTTTTTTACTTGTGTACATGTATTAATACAGTTCCTTTATGAGCTTGACTATGTTTTTTATTTTATCCTACAAATTGACAGCACAATAATGTCTTTAAAACACTGGACTCATCTAACTGCTTGCAGACGAATAATCTTTTGTTAATTATGACATTATATTTGGTGTCTTTATATTCACTGGCAACTTTATTTAGTCTTTCTGACATAAAATGTCTTCAAGTTATTGACATATTTAGTGTCACAAGAACACTCACACACAACATATATAACTCTAAAACATTGGTACATAAAAGCCTTCCATAGGGTGACCATAAGTCCCTTCTTGACGGGACAGAATCAATTTTAGGTATTGTCCACACACACACAAAAAGGACTTGAAAAAAAGCAATATAACACAGATAACTAATAAACTGTTTAAAAATGTATTTATCTACATTTTTAAAAATGTATGTTTCGAAATATATAAAGATATATTAAGTGTAATCAGTAAACAAGAACAGACTGAAGCATTACACAACATGCATTCCCTGTGGCTTCAAGCAAATATGTTTGGGGTGACTCATGTTGTGACCCTGTGACCTCTATCAGTGATGCTTACAGGGACATTTTAAAGTTAACCTGGCTTTAAAATAGCTATTGGTTTTACAAGGAAACCATTCTAAATGCTATATTTAGTTAATATATTCACATCCAGGCCTGCTAAGCACTATGCAGGTGCAAACAGAACCAGTGGCATTTTTCTATGCTTTGCAAGAACAGGTCAGACAGAAATTGCAATATATCAACATTTACATGGCTGTGTAACAACTGGAAGTGACATGATTTAGCCTTTTTGGGGGTGATAAGGCTAATTCTGCATATTACTAATGGTAATATGTGATTCCTGTCATGTGATTCCTGTCATGTGATTATATCAATGCTGAAGGTGAGGTGTGATTTTCATCATGTGGTATGTTAGGTATTGGTAGTGACATGTGAATCACTTGGTGGGGTGTACTACAGGACTTGTGCTGGCAAATCGTGTCCTTGATGTGGTATATTTGTTTGTTCAACAGTAGCCAATAAAGTACACTGATCAATGACACAACACTGAGGTGACATGAGTATTGCATATATATATATATGGTGCAATACTCTGTAGATGAATGTGGTAGATTTACAGTATAAATAATGAATGCCTTACATATTACAGTACTGACTATTCATAACTGGTAGCACAATGTGACAAGCACAGTACACAATGTGATGAGCACAGAGCACCCGTGACAAACGCAGTACACAATGTGACGAGCACAGTGCACATGTGACAAGCACAGTACATGATGTGATGAGCACAGAGCACACGTGACAAATACAGTACACAATGTGATTAGCACAGTGCACACGTGAGAAGCACAGTACACAATGTTATGAGCACGGTACACAATGTGACGAGCACAGTGCACACATGACAAGCACAGTACACAATGTGACAAGCTCGGTGCACACATGACAAGCACAGTACACAATGAGACAAGCACAGTGGTCATGGATGTGCATCTGAGAAATTATTCAGCAAGATTTTGTACTCAGGTTGCCTATTTGTACATGGCAACCGATTTTCTTAATGCCTGGACTAATGCAGCCCTCTGGTGTAAAATATTTACACTATATCAGTAGTTAAATTTGTTGTCATACTGCAGCGGTTCATAATTCCCAGGTGCCTGGTCCAGTTGTAACTGCAGGGGGTGTGGCAGCAAACACCTGTGGTCGGTGCTGTCAGCTGTATCAAGATCCAACCGTTCAGAAAGCAGGTGACTGTATCAAGATCCAACCATTCAGAAAGCAGGTGTAAACCACTGAAGGTAAAACCGCATAGTAAAATCACAGCCACCAAATGCTGCGGTTGGTTCTGCAACTTTCTGTACAGCCCAAAACAACTAACATTTTGTTTCATACTGCAGGCAGATATAACCCAGGATTGTCCACAGTCAGAGAATCATTGTCATCTTCAGCTATTCTGTCCAACTCTAAGTTCTTGCCTCCACCACTTTCATAGCGAGCCATCTGCTCCCAGCACTCCTCCTTGACTCGAGTCAACAGGCGTTGAAGTTCTCTGTTCTTGGGTGCCAGTTGGAGAGCTTCCACCAGGTCCTGCTGTGCAGCAGCATACTGCCTGTCAAACAGAATTTAGAGAACGATTATTGAACTTGAGACTTAATTATGCCAGGACTTTTCTGGAGGACAAATTGATAACAAAAATTTATATGGACGGAGCTGCAGTGAGGTTTGACTGTGTAACTTAGTGTAATGGCTGTGAAGTTTGATGGTGTACTCTGATAGCTAGTCTTTCCAGATATAAACAAAATATAGGAATGACATACACTAAAGTTGTATTGCATTTAGAAGATTGTAAGGCACTTGGCCTGTCAAAACTGTTTGGCTAGTGGGATCCAATCATGGGTAGATAATGTTTCTTATGCTAGGAAGAAATGTAGAGGGAATTAGCCTGTTGGCTAATGTGGAGCAACTGGCAAGCGGTGCACACATGTGAGAAGAAACATAGACAGAGTGGACATTATCAATGCTGTACGGCCTAGATTAGGGGATAATGATGAATCTCTGACACTTAATGTGATTACGTAACATGGGAATAAAGCATGGTGAAGCATATCTATGCCATCTTCTGGGCCAAGATACAGTTATTTTAACCAGCTCTTATTGTGTCTTCTTCTATTTCTCTTTCCATATAATTTTCATTTGTCACATGTTCCACTTTTTCTCTTCTCATTATGTGGCCAAAGAATGATCACCTATCTTTCTGATGTCACTAGCTATCCATATCTCAGCATCTTTTTTTCTCTCCTTCCATCATATTTTTCAATTCTGGAAATCTTTGATGCATCCAGTTTATGAGCAGACGACAGTTCGGCAGTCGATGCACATACCAGAAGTTAGCACTGAGCAGGTACCTGACACTGTATTGTGGAAAACTGGAAGACACCAGAATAGTGCTCTGACAACTAACTACAAATAAATACAAAGTAAAATTGAAAAAAAAAAAAAAATACTGTGCCATCTCCACATTGAAGGTTGGGTACAGTGTACCACTGCCATCTTTAGGAAAAATTACCAGGTGAGGCCTTAATCTCTTCACAGCACTACACTAGTCTCTTTCAGAAAAACGCCCACAAAAATGGTTTCCAGTAAAGTTAAAAATATTATGAAAACAGAATTGGATTTGGGGGGGGGGGGGGGGTGTCTGGGGTGAGTGGTAGGGTGTTTTCAGCTTTCTCGACCATACATTTACGGTAGAGCTGCCAGATTTTGAATGCTGTTCCTTCCTGGGAAATTCTGAGATTTCGTAGCCATTTTTATTAATCTGGTTCAACCTCAGATCCATATTCATCATCATCATGATCCTTCCACATGGCAGCTTCTTGGTTCATATTTGAAGAAAAAGAATACAGATAATTGTTTTGGGAGGTAAGGGCAGTAACCACTTGTCACCGTGACTCAGGTTGTATATGGACAAACGTTTTCAAGACCTCCCTCACCTGTTGTCTCTCCTAGCTCTGGCTCTAGCATAATATGCCTCAAAACATTTGGGCCTCAATTCCATGGCCTTGGTGGCTAAATCAATAGCACACTGTGGCTCCTTTATGGAAAGAAAGAACAAGTAGAAAAAAAAAATATTAAAATGTAAGCTACATTCATCATCATAAACATAAATTTTTGTCTTCACAGTTCAGGCTTATGGTAATGCAAATCTAACAGTTCTGATCCTAACAAGTTTAGTCATCCCTTTAAGGTTTGCAATTTTTTGTTTTTTGAAACCCTACTCTGGCTCTTGTCAGGGGCCGTAATATAGCCCAGCTATAAATATGGTCTAAAGGCTGAACACGGTTTCTGAGACCTCTCCACGGGTGATCCTCATCCAAGTGGTGGCACTTTGTGTCATCAGGTGTTTATCGCTTGTGTGATGTCCTGGTGGGGTAAAAGAAGAGAGAGAAAAGTTTTTATCCTAAAGTTTCATTGTACCTGTTCTAATAGGCTGCCTTGATGTTGTCCAACCATTTGTACTTTGATGATGTTGTCCATTTACAATTTGATGTTGTCTATCCATTTATATCTAATTCTTTTACCATCAGCTGCTCCCTCTTTGTAGTGAGTCATTTTCTCCCCATTAATTTATGCCCGACAGATGACGTCAGTAATAAATGTAAGGGGGATGTTTTTGACTGACTGAGATAACACGAGATTTGTGTCTTGAGTTTCATGAGAGACATCTGAAAGTCAGGTTTTATGTGAAACATGATTGTTCACGTGAACCATGAAGGTTGACTGGCAGGCTTCGTGTGAAATGTGAATTATCACGGGCCAGACACGACTTTCAACGGTGGGGAATTCGTGAGAATGAAATTATACAGAATATTCGAGACGAACATGACAGAGATCAGAGGGCTATATAATAGCGGAGAAAGGATTGAGAGGCAGTCTCGTTTGGACCCAGGAACAGTGTGCATGGACAGCGGTGGATGATGTGTGGATTCAGCAGATGTTTTTTGAGTGAATTTGTTCCAGTCCAACTTGGCGAAAAAAGCTGGCCAGTAATATGTCTGCAGGTCGTCTGAGTTTGTCTGTCAGGACAGCTGTTGTGTTTCGTTCACGATGTTAGTGTAGGGCGATTGTGATTTCTGCTTGAAGGTAATATTTGATACTTGCGTTATAATGTGTGCCTGGACAGTTGTCTAGTTCATGTGCCGGCTGTGTAAGATTAAAGTGCTGGAACAGTATCGTGTTGTTTTCCCAGTCGTCCATTTTCTGCTCGTTGTGTGATGTCGGTTTTATGAGATGGCAGCGAGCGTGCGATGGTGCGAGCCAGTAGAAGATAAAAGAAAGTCATCGCACTCTTTGAAAGTTTCAGTGTAATATAGTGTAATCTATAACACATGTCATTAGACGTATCTAAAGAGGTTTAAACTGAGACCAGCAACATGATCCAATAGAAAACTTTCAGCTGAAGAATCAAACCAGTCACGAACAAGTATATTACTGTCTCGTTGTGGGTTGTATACTCCATTTAAGAGTGGAAATGCAGAAAAGACGATTAATGTTTTTTTTTCTACTTCAGTTACTCTTTGACTGCTTTGTTGAAAAAGACATAAGGTTCTGCTTCTTGTTTTTTTATCTGCCTCAATCGTAACCTAGATACTTTGTACTGTTGTTGAGTTTCGTAGTTATCTTACCATCTTACTTTTGTTGTTGTTGTTGTCTACTTCATGCTCTACAACTCTCTCCTCTTTTTAGTGTGTGCCTTGTGGTGGAAGTGAATAAAGGACTTTATTCTTCAGTTCTGTGTGTTTTGTTTTCATCTTCAGCAGTTTAATTTTGCATTGAGCTGTTCTAAAGCTTCCTCCTTTGTGCTCCTTCCTCCCCCCTCCAAGCAAACCAAGTTGGGGAATTCCCCCAGCATTCGACTAATATACTGAGGGATTCCTCCATCTGTCTTTTGTTGTTTAACCAAGTTTCCTTGCTGACAAAAAGATAGATGACCTATGCACAATGAAGTGCTATGATAACAATGTATAATAACTGGAAAGATCAGTGGTAGCAAAGGCAGATAAATTATATGGATGGTCTCCCAATATGGAGTTCAGGGAAAGTGGGGGGTTGGGGGGGGGGGGGGGTGGAAGGGGGGGGGGGGGGGGGGGGGGGGGGGGTACAGAGCCACTTTCCCTTAACAAGTATGTAATAAATTGCTAAAATTAGATGTGCTGGGACAAAGCACAGATACTGAAGCATAAATTTAAATCACACAACACTGTGCCAACCACAAATGTAATGGTGAATGCAGAAGAAAAAGAGGTGGATGGTCTAAGAGAGTAGTACTGAGATTACCATTTGACAGAACTGATCTGGAACACCAAGGAAGGAGATCTGTGAAGAGACATGCATGCTTGCATATTTCCATCTGGCAAGACACTTAATGATGCTGTAAAATTGTGCGTATACACTGGAGTGTGATTTCTGCCTCTGACCCAGTCTCTGACCCAGTCATGCTCAGCACATACTATGGCTAGACTATTTAACTGGTGGCCCATCGGCCAAATCTGGCCAGCAGAAGCCTAGCAAGTGTCCCGCGGATCATTGCCAACTGTACTGTATTAGTGATCTTTCTAGTGATCTCCCCCTGACACTTCGATGAGGTACAAGGTGGAAGAGAAGAGGAAGAAGATCCTTCTATGTTGGGACTTGGATCTCTGGCCTGAGATGATCTTTATATTCAACTTTTTGGTCCCTGAGTAAACTTACCTGTATAACCATATTTTAGGGAGTGTATTTTTATGAAACGGGAATGGATAGGCATTTTAAGCTGTTTTTACATAACTAGATGAAACTGTAGGTACGTTAAAGATACTTCTATCTGTCACAAAGGTATACAGCAAAGCAGATGCTTAGATAAAATGGATAGGGTTCTTGAAAACATATAAGAGATAATAACAATAATATATATATTTTTTTAAAATAAGAAAACCAAAAAATACACCCTCTGACAAAGATTTTTTGTGAAAATACAAACTACCCATATGTAGACACATAAAAGCGCACATGCCTGGCTGAGTTAAAATATATATATATATATATATTATTATATTTATGTTTAACTTATCTGGGGAGAAAAATCAGGCATACAATTGTCTCTGAAAATGGAGAACACTCACATTCATCCTGCGTTTACACCTGGACAAATTCAAGAGAAAACTGAGTTTTAATTCTTGAAAAGTCTGAACCTCCTCTGGTCTTACAGTTGTGGGCAGTTTTTTCAGAGCATACTGGTATCTTTGGCTTGCTTCCTTGATCCGATTTTTCTAGTTTAACAAAAATTGTAAATTCGAAATAATAAATTTACTTTCAACATCAAAAAAAAAAAAATTTTTGCAAACAATAGTAGTTTTACAAAAAACAAAAAAAAAGAACTAGCATTCAGTATAACATAAAACAAGAAAGTATGTTAAAACCCTGTGGACTACAAGCACGAGGTATGTATATGCATAACTCTGCGCATACCTCTGATCAAATAAAGAAAGTCAGAGGCCATGTAAATAATATATTCTATTTCTGAAAAAAGTAGGAAAATATAAGTGTCAATAAATAAACATTATTTAATAATAATGAGCAGTAATTTAAATCTATATTGAGGCAGATTTTTGTCTCCAAAACTGACCTTGATTTTAAGGTCAACCTGTATACCAACTAATGTCCTGGAAAGTATGGCAGCCGACTGTATTTTGATCACATCGCCTATCAAGTGCTGATTGATCTATGAAATATAGGTTTAGCCAGTGGCGTATCAAGGGCATGGTAGGCAGGGCAGATGTAAGGGCACAAAACCTCAATTTGTGTTCATTCTTTAAGTGGCCCTTTCATCTGCAGAGAGCACAATGAGTTTTTTTTTGTTGAAGGTTAGAAGAGCATCATCATCATCATCTAGCAGCTCCTTTACAGATCGTTGCTCTCATCCCGGTCTGCCTGAAAGACACCCAGTCTCTCGCCAGCTCTCCCACCTCATGCACTTTCATACTCAAGTAGCCACTTATATCCTGTGCCCATCTTCGTGTTGTTCAGCCCCTGCCACTCCTTCCTAGTATCATGCTTTCTGCTATTATTTTTTCTAATCAAAATATTTCAGCCTCCGAGACAAGATGCTGTTTATTAGCCAATCTTCTTTGATGTTCAGATCTTTCAAGATGTCAGTATTTCTCCTCTTCTTTGTCTAAGATATTCTGAAAATTTTTCTATAGCATTTCAGCTCAAAAGCCCCTATTCTCTTTCTTCAGGAAGGGCATCACCCTACAAAAATATAAACACTCACGCCTGATTAGCTCTGCTTCTTCTCAAAGTCCATGCCCTGTGGCACTGATAGTCCTGGTTATCCACAACTTTCTGTCTCATGTACTTTCAGTCAATTCTGACAAAGGTGATCTTCCATGCCATGATGTCAAACTGTCCTGCATCTTCTCTCTGTATCCCTCTGCCTCTTTATCCTACAATTTACTGTCATGACGTACTCCAATAGTCTC
Organism: Candidula unifasciata; assembly: GCA_905116865.2. NCBI lineage: Eukaryota > Metazoa > Mollusca > Gastropoda > Stylommatophora > Geomitridae > Candidula > Candidula unifasciata. Next base: position 637,745 of record CAJHNH020004434.1, read on the forward strand.
CATTTCATCACATGACTAAAGAATGTAGATTGTCTCCTTCTGATGTGGGCAATCAGTTGTTCTCTTCATGAGTCAGTTTCTTTCAAGCTATCTCTCTTTTTATCTGTCTAGCTATTGTCTATAAAACCACATCTCTGCTACTTCCAAATAATTTTCACCAATTGTCCAATTTTCATGATTCACTTCTGTACATCAGGGTAGGATATATAATATTATCATCATCATCATGTAGCAGATCCTTGGCAGAATGTCGCTCTCATCACAGTCAGCCTTAACAAAAATCTCTTCCCTCGCCAGCTATCTCATCTTGTGCGCTTTCATATTCAAGGAGTCGCTTCAATCATGTGTCAGTCTTTGTGTTGGTTAACCCCTAACCCTAACCCCTAACCCTAACCCTAACAACTAACCCTAACCCTAACCCCTAACCCTAACCCCTAACCCCAACCCCTACCCCTAACCCTAACCCCTAACCCTCCATCCTGGTAGACATCTTCTGCTATTAATGTGTTCCCAGTCAGCCGTGGCATCTGATATGGCCAAAATATTTCAGTATCCGAGGATTTAAATTTCTCTTGAAAATTCTCTTTCTCGTCTCATTTGATCAAGAAAATTTGCATAGAATAGTTTTAATTTTGTATAGCTGTGTTTGCTTGAGCTTTTCTAAATTTAACTTCTTGAATACATCTTCCATCTGATGTTATTGGGATGTCCAAGTTGCTAGAGGATTTAACTTTTATGCTGCATTTTGGAGGATTTGTTTTATTTTTTACCATTACTTCTATTTTTCTGCTATTCAGACTAAGACTCTTGTTTTGACTTTCTGTTACAATTATGTACATTATTTCTTGCAGCTGTGTTTCATTTTCAGTGACCAAAATTATATCGTCAGCATATTGCAGGCTGTTAACAATATGCTCACTAATATTCTTGGCAATACACTGTATGGATCTAATTATTCTTTTATTGTATAAATTGAATAAATCTGGTGATAGTCCCTGTCTAATGCCTTGTTTAATGTTTTGAAAAGTTCCAACTTGGTTGACAATTCTTATGGCTGCTTTTTGTTGCCAGTGTATGTTTTTTTTTAAAATTATTCTTAGGTTTTGACCATCCAGGGTTTAAGGTAATTTTGTTACTTACTGTCATAGTTCCTGGTATTCACAACATTAATCATAGAAACTACACCTGGATTACTCCAAACACTGGTCTAATGAAGAGCTCTGATATAATCGATTTAAACTAATTTGTGTAGTTTGTTGTAACAGGCATGCACATACAACCCTGGATCATCCACAGTCAGAAAATCATTGTCATCTTTAGGTACTCTCTCCATCTCTAAGTTAGCTGTTTCCCTTCCTCTGTCACTTTCACACTGAGCCATCTGCTTCATGCTCTAGCCGTATGAAAGATGGTGTCAACGTTCCTTCGTTTTTTCCGCTCTGTACTTTGACTTTCCAAAACACACTGCCATGCAGCAGACAGATTCAACATGTCAATACCATTGCAAAAATACTGTAATGAAAACAAGCAAGGAACAACGTATCTAATGGTTATCATAATAAGAATTCTGCCCAAATCTCAAATGAGAAAATAGTTACCTTGTAGAGAATGCAGCCATCTTCTGTTAACTTATTCAGCAGTAACAACAAAACATCCATTTTTTCAGCAGCCAGGGCCCAGGTGTGTGGACCTAATAAAATATAATGAAACAGTCAAAATACAAGCAGATTAATTTTTATATATATATTGTCATTACCATTTATTCAGAGATGAAAGATAATTTGAATTTAATAGTTCACAAAAAACACTCCCTGCACTGGTTCCTGGAGGTTGGGGGAGGGGGGGGGGGGGGGGGGGATAAAATATCGACTTATTAGGCATGTTTCCTTCAAAGTCTGAGTGCATCTGCCTAAGAGAGGACAACCAACAGTCTGCATACAAATAAGCCAGATCTGTAAAATGGATGTGCACACTGAACACAAGTTCTAGAACAAGACCAAAGTCCAAAAGTGGAAAAACAAACAGAACTTTCTACTGGAGTTTACAGATGGTGAACACTACAAGGAAAAACAAACAGAACTTTCTACTGGAGTTTACAGATGGTGAACGCCACAAGGAAAAACAAACAGAAATTTCTACTGGAGTTTACAGATGGTGAACACTACAAGGAAAAACAAACAGAACTTTCTACTGGAGTTTACAGATGGTGAACACTACAAGGAAAAACAAACAGAACTTTCTACTGGAGTTTACAGAAGTGAATGCTACAAGGAAAAAAATCACAAAATTTTGCACAATTTATTGTATGGTTTTTTATTGCCAGGCAATAAATTGTGCATTATATTATTTGTATCCTTATTATTTAAATTCGTAATTGGGGAACTGCGTTTTGAGTTTTAAAAAGTAATAATCAAACAATGAGGTGTTAAATTAAAACCAACCTAATTTTGCGCCTTTTCTCAGAAAGCAGATGATGACGGCCATGTTGTTATAGAAAATGGCACAATCCAGGGCCCGCATGCCGTTGAGGTCAGTGTGTTCAATCTGAGCCTTGTGATCTATCAGGAACTGCACCTGCAAATACATAAATATTATATACATATTATATGTATGTAGTGCAGCTACAAGACGGATCAAAAGAAAGTGTGAAAAAATCTAATTTAGCTTTAAAATTGGAAGAAGAAAAAATGTCTTTTAACTATTTCTATCCAAAAGTTGTTAATAAACCATTTCTTGTGCAAGGATTGAATTTTAAAGTTTTAAAGCTTTGATTATTGAGAAGTTACAACAAAGAAAGTTGAAATATAGACTTAGCGGTAACTGATTAAAGGCATTCAGAAAAACCAACCTCAGTTCCTAATATGCTAAGATGGATAATGTTAGCATAAGAAAGTAACACTAATAACAATTCTAAGACAGAGAAGATGGTGCTATATTGAACACATGCTGGAAAGAGACAACAGAGAATCACCAAACACGGGAAAGAGAGGGATTGAGGAAATAAGGACCTCCAGGAGAAACCCTAAGGTGAACACTGATGAAAGAGGCCAAAGGTACTGGACTGGATTCCATCCATGGTAACAATGATTGTATTGGACAGAATGGAATTGATAAACAGACTGAAAGCCCTATGTGACATGTAATGGCACAACAAGAAAATTAAAGTAATTAACAATACACTATAAAACAAATATTCTGTATGAAAATAAAAGCCACACAAGACAATCTAACAAACTGGTTACTGGGAAAACAAATGCCTAGTGAAATTTTATACTTTGTTATTTTAGACTTAATGTTGACATGTTTACATTCTGGCCGGTTCTGCACCACTTGGTGGTAAACTAATGTATGACAAGCTGGATGTTGTGAGGGCCCTTTGGGAGCGAGTAAACAGTGCCGAGGAGCAGACAGATCATTGCGGTCTGAGGAGAATGGCACTGCGAGGAGTTACCAGGGGATCTGGCCATTGCTCAATGCTCAGAGGAAAGGCGAGACAGATATATAATCAGACAGTTACTGGTACCATCGAATTCTATCTCTTCGTGTCCTGCTGAAGATGGGAAAGGGGCACTTATGGGGGTGTCCTGGGTGCTGTGATGTTGATTCTTAATTCAACATTTATGTTTACATTATTTCAATAACATATACACTTCTTTTTTTGGGGACCTGTTCTGACTATAAAAGCCAGATTGTGAAGAGTTATCTGGTATATAGGCCATGAAAACCAGCATCTACACAGCACACATCAAGGCTTGCCCCAAGTAGCTCTTCAAAACCTGGAGTTGAGAAAAGAGAAAGAAGTAATTTATTGTTATTTTAAAAAATACACTACCTTGACCTAATTGGAAGAAAATGTTGGAACAGTTACTTACAACACTGACATCACCGTACATGGCTGCCAGGTGTAAGGGACTACGGCCATTCACATCAGAATGGTTGACATTGGATCCATGGTTTACCAGTAACTCCACAACTGGCAGGTGTCCTTGCAAACATGCCCAGCATAAAGCGGTCAATCCTTGCTTGTCTGTGGTCATCTGGTTAGCACCTGAAGACATTTTATAACCAGATTTGAACAAGATGAAATAGTATCCAAGAGACAGGGGGAAGTAACTGAGAACTGTCGGCCAGAACATTATCAAAGAAGACAGAGAGGGAGGCAGACTATGTCCGTACTCAAAGCCTTTACTAAAACAAAGACAGTAACAAAGAAAGACAGAAAGAGAACAAGTTTGTATAAGAGAACAATGAAAATATCTAATAAATCTGCTCTCTCTACCTCTTATCTTTCATATACTGAGAATATATAATTAACACTGACTGTTTAAATTAATTTAATCATCATTACAATAATATAAGCTTAGTAAAAACTTACATGCAACAAATTGTTAAGTATGTAAATAAGATATGGTCAAAAATATATACATCATACACCCATGGACCCTCACAGACGAAAGCTTTCAGTTGTGAAGATGTCAGCTCAACACAAGAAGAAGACGAGCCACTCACATGGAGCCTCGAAGACAGTCACTAAAAAGAAGACATTAGACAAGAAACATAGATCCATGGTCAACAGAGACACATAGATAGAAACATTACTAAGATGTTGGAGTTAACACTTAAACTGTTAGTACCAGACAGCACTAGAAGCCAGGTGGCAGTTACAGACACTAGCACTAGTTAACAAATTAATTTGAGATGAAGAACACAAGACGAGCTCAAGAGTAAGTAACCACAGAGTGAAGACAGCGGCCATTCAGAATATTATTGATATTGTTTGAGACATTACTAGGATGACAATAAAGACAGTATAGAAAAGAAGAGTAGTTTCAAGACATTTAGTTAAACAAGCATCAGTGACGTGAGAAGCCTGCAGCAAGTATGAGAGACTATCATTACCACCACTTTCCCGTGTGGGTTCCGGGGCCCCACTGTGGGGAAAACAAGAATAGACCCACTGCCTCCCCAAAAGCATGTCGTAAGAGTCGACTAATTGGGGAGCTTCCTTTGAAGTCGGAGTGCATCTGCCGGAGAGGCAAGGAACCAACAGTCTGTATTCAAGAGAATGAGATCTGTAAAACTGATGCACACGCAACACTCAGGTGCTGGAGCAGGACTGCAGTTCAGTAATGGACGAGCAACCAGAACCTTCCGCCAGAGTGTACAGCTGGTGAACGCGACGAAGAAGAAGAAGATCAACACCACTATCGACACAACCATCTTTCTGCTCATCTATGATCTTTCAGCTGATTCCTCCTGTAGCAAAACTAAAGACTAACCTGGGTGTGACATCAACGTACACACTGAAGACTGCTGTGCTACAGGAGTAAGGGAAAAAAGAAGGAAGAGGAAGAATACTACATGAGCTGAAATAAAAAGAAAAAAATCCTCTTACATGCCAATGGTGCATTGGGCTAATGAGGCTAGGCTCATCTTTTTTAGAACAAACGGCCCTCAGTGTGATGTGCTCAACATCACACGGGTGCTGGTCAATATCACAAGGGTGCTTTTACTTCCCAGGATTGGAATGACCTAGCAGCCAAGGCTATGTTTGAAGAAATCTGGCATGACCTTCAGATCCACAGGCGAGCATCTAGGTGCTACACCATGGTGCATCCCGAACTGAAAAAAACTGAGATAAAATATCCCTTTCCTTAATAATTTATTGCATTTAAGATTCTATATATGTACCTTTATCTAGCAAGAAAGCTAACACTGTTGTATGTCCCTCCCTCGCAGCCATCATGAGTGGTGTGCAGCCATGATGATCAGTTATTTGTAGGTCTGCACCACTAGCCACCAATAATTCACAGACTTCCCGGTGTCCACATTTGGCAGCACACAACAAAGGGGTGAAAAATCTGGCATTTGTAACTGTGATGTCCGCTCCTGAATCCAGCAGGAATTGAACACAGGTAATTCTCCCATGCAAGCAGGCAGCAGTCAGAGCTGTCAAAAATTATTATGCAAAGGTTTCATTTATTTAAAATAGGTTGAACTGTAGTAAAACTTTTTTTTTTTAAATTAAGCAACTTTAAGAAAAAAATGGAAGGTAAAAAAAAAAAAAATCTCAAGCAGATAAAACTAAGCATCAGAATATGATAAAAGAGAAAAAGAAAGAAGTAAGGATAACACTGAAAAAAGAGGAGCATGAACAGGAGGAAAAGAAATATACATAAGTTAAATCTTTGTGGACCTATCACCACTTTAGTGGCATCTGAATTCATCATATTTGGACAGATCGCCACTTAAACAGTGCAGGGACATAGAAACTTTAATGTTGTTTGATTTGATAGAAAGATTCATTTGTATGAACATGTTTTGAAAAACTAGAATTAGCCAAATGAAGTCTTTTCATTTTCGAAACTTGGCATGGTGAAATGGATGACTTTCTGATTTGTTTCAAATTTAATCAGTTCGATACAAATTTTGTGTGATTTTCCTGACAAAAAGTAAGGGGTTTTAAAATGTCTGTATTGCTGCTGTCTTTAATGAATCTGAGCCAGATAGTGACAATAGTCTTAAAATTATAATTAATAATGCAAGTGGGACACCTATTGCCGACAATACGGGCTGCCATAAAGTTGAACAAAATATTTCAAACTGATCACCCCTGTTTCGATCAGCTGGGTTCAGAATTTGGTTGTTGTGAGTTCCCAAAGGGCAGGGAACGGCAAAAGCCAGTAAAACGGTTGTACAAGCAAAACTCAGGTCCAGGTAAAAGCCAAAAGTCCAAGCAGATGAATAACCGTGACCTTCGGCCAGAATTCACAGCCGGTGAACGAAGAAGAAGAAGAAGGTTGTTGTGAAATTTGACATGTCACACAAACATTATCATAAAATCAAAAGTATTTAGATTAACAGTCTGAAATAAAGGCTAGCAGATGTACAACTGAATACAGAAGGCATGTGTATTCTCAGAAATGGATATTAGTGTTTCTGATCAAGTAAAAAAAGTAAGGTAAGTACAAAGGTCATGTGTAAAAACAAAAACATCAATGTCTAACGTCCTTGAATGTCATGTCATTTTAATATTTTACCTTTGCAATACTTATCCTAAATAATTTAGTTGTTTTCTGCTTTCATTTCAATTTAATTTGATTTATATGTCACTATACAGCCTATACTTTTTCTTCAGGAAGGTTTAAGATTTTTCATGTTTCAGTAAAACAAATTAAGCTCAAAATTAACACTGTCCAAACTTCAGAAAAAAAAATGCTATCCTGAAAGAGGTAAAACAGAGATAAAGGAAATAGTGACAAAGTGACATAGACTAAAATTAGGAGAAGAAAAAAAAAGAGACAAAATTAAAGATGTGAATATTAGAAGAGGAGATCGATAAGATTAAAGTACAAACAACAATACAACATTTTATTTATCGTATTGTAATTCACCTGTCTCACAGAGTAGTGAGTCCACCATGTTTAACCTTGACCCGTTGTATGTCTGATGAAGGTATTCAAGAATCTGAAATGACAAAAAATTTGCATTAAAAAAAAAAAAAAAAAAAAAAGAAAGATAACCACTAGTGCTACTGATGAATGCTGGACCATACACTGCTTCTTCTCATCATGCTGAACTCTTTGAGTCCTGATCAACACATGATGTGTGAACCACATTTCTGCTTAATATCCTTCTTGGCTTAATGTACTTTCTTACTTTTGTATTTGGTCAGAACGCACTCAAGAAATCTGGCTTGTATAGTGGTCACCAGGACTGTTATATCACCACTCTGAAAATTATTCCCTAATGAATTGTAATCATGGGTATATCTTTACTGACATCTGGGTCAAAACTATTTTCTTGTACTGAAATAGTTAACAGCAAAAGTGGAAGTTAATGATGAGGATAATGATGCTTACCTGTGTGTTTCCCATGGCAGCGGAAGCCACAAAGCATTGAGTGATAACTTCATCTTTTGTTATCTCATTTGGCTGGACGGTCCAGTTAAGATGCATAAAAAACTTGACAGCCTCTAGCTGTCCATGAAGGACAGCATGAATGGCAGCACTGTGCCCCTGTACATCCTGGGCTGATGGCTGAAATAAAAAGATCATAAGAAATTAGAATACATAGATCTATTGCCTCCCCATAGGCATGTCATAAGAGTTCACTAACTCGGGGCTTCCTTCGAAGTCGGAGTGCATCTCCCTGAGAAGCAAGAAATCAACAATCTGTATACAAATAGGTCAGGCCTGCAACAGACAGGTTCTGGAACAAAGTTATTTAGTTGCATATCCTTTACAGGACGTTGCAGAACCAACCCCAGCAGCCCCTGGCTGTTGTGTGGTTTCTCTAGGCAAATTTATGTCCAGTAGTTTGCGATTGCTTTCTGGAGAGTTGGCTCCCTGATACCACTGTCGAAACCAACGCAAGGCGCATGGCCGGCAGCTGGGATGGAACCCGGCTCCCCGGCATTACGAAGCGTTTGCATCGACTTAGCCACAGAGCCGACTCTGGAACAAGATTAAAGTCAAAAAGTGGATGAACAACCATAATTTTCCACCGGAGTTTACAGACGGTCAAGGCAAAGAAGAAGAAACAAGTGAACATGGCAATAAAACTAAACAGGAGGGCTAAATAAACAAGTTAGCCTGCAAACAGATTGTCCTGGTGTTGACCAGAAAAAGCTCAGACTGGTACAAATGATATTTAATTTTGTAATGTCAATATTTAAACCCCTCCCACCACCACCACCAGCACCCACCACCTTTCAAAACAAAACAAAAACTGGGGAATAAGACTCTGGACCTCTAGGACACAGACAAAACTCTTGTGTCCTTGGCCCCTTCTCATTTAGTTTAAGTCATACGGATATCATCTATGCTATCAAGATGTGTTATAGAAATATAAGAATATGTGAAAACTCAGTTAGGGAACAGTGGATCTATTTAGTTTTTTCCCCACAATGAGGTCTCAGAACCCACATTTGGAGACTGTCACCTCGACTTCATGACCTTTATCTGCCAGTAAATGTTTCTTCTTCGTCTTCTTTACGTCCTCTTTTATCTGGCTGCTTTGACCATCAACACATCATAATGCTTTAGAGTTTCTCCGATGTTATCTTCCCATCTTGTTTTTAGTCTGCCTCTTGCTCTACATCCTTCTCGTCTTTTCATATATGCCTTGTATGGTATAGCATCAGAAGGCATTCTCTCCAAGTAGGCAAACATTTGATTTGTCTTTGTATGCAATTTTGAATTGGTTCTGTGCCGACTTTTTCTCGAATGACCTAATTCCTGATTTTATCTCTTCTGGTCACTCCCAGTCTTTCCCAGACACTTCATTTCTATGGTTACTAATTATCATTTATGTTTTGTTGTGAGTGACCATGTCTGGCACTGACAGCATAGGGTGGGAATGAATATGTTTTGTATAAGATGTCTCTTTGTGCTGATTGGGATTGCCTTATGCTGTAAGAGGTGAGCTAGCTGTCCCAATACTTGGCCTGCCTTAATGCATGGGATGTTAATTTCTTCGTCCAATTTACCATCTTCAGTGAATGTTGTTCCAAGATATTTATACTCAGATGCCTGTTTAATATATGTATGCTCTAATGCTGTATTTAAATTCTGCCTCTTTCTTCCCATTGACATTACTTCCGTCTTTTTGATGTTGATTCTCATATTATTTGATTTACATTCTTCATTCATGAATGTGAGACCCTGTTGTATATTCATGGCTGTATCTGCAATCAAGGCCTGGTCATTAGTAAAGAGTAATTCATTATTGTTACTATTATTTTTGTTCCTGGGCTTGGACTCTTTGCATATACTGTCAATGTAACAGGAGTGGTGATAAGGCACATCCCTGCCTTACTTCAGATGTTACTTTGAATGGTTTAGATGTTCCTTGATTTATTCTAACTACGCTTTTACAATCTCCATATAAGCTTTTGCAAACTTCAATGAGGTGTTGACTTACTCCTTATTGAGCCATTACTTTCCATAATCGTGTGCCGATAGAGTGAATGTTTAACATGTACAAAGTTCATATGGGACCTCTCAAGTCATCATCACTGTCTTAGAAGGTTAGGCCTCTGATTTAAGAACCAAAATCAGGGAGGAGTTGGTCAATTTATTTTTATCTTCTTTTTCTTCATCTTCTACACTTTCACCAGCTGTAAACTCTGGCGGAAAACTCTGGGTGTTCGTCCACTGTGGGACTTTAGTCTTGCTCCAGAACCCAAGTGTGGCATTCACATCTGTTTCACTGATCTGGCTTATCTGTATGCAGACTTGTGGTCTCTTGCCTCTCAGGCAGGTGTACTCCAACTTCGAAAGATGTCTCCCCCAATCAGTCAACTACTACAACATGCTTGTTGTTGTTTGGGGGGTGGGGGGGGGGGAGCAGTTGGTCTATTCTTGTTTTCCCTCACACTGGAGACCCAGAACCCACACAGGGATGTTTATTTCAATAAAACGGCTGGGAGCTTTCTTTAGAAAAAGAAAATGAAGCAGAAAACTCACCCGTGCGTTATGCAGACATAGCATCCTCATGACCTCCACATGACCTCCAGCAGCTCCATGACACAATGGGCTCATCCCAGTGTCAGAGGTCATATTGGGGTCGGCACCAAACTCCAGTAATAAGGACAACATGTCGATATATCCCTCCCTGGCGGCAACACACAAGATGGGTGCATTGCCCAGATATTCAGTTCGTGAATTTGGGTTTCCGCCCGACATAAGTATCAGTCGGCTAACCTGAAATATGTAAATGAACATAGCAGTAAACTGTCTGTGTAAACAGATCAATAGTATCTATATAGAGGTTTGCAGGCCCTAACTCAAACTGGGTGATTTATACAAATAAAGAGCTCAGAGATTCTCTCTGCCCCCGGTGCCAGTCACCAGATAGTGCATCAACGAGATGTGTAAAAAAAAAAGCAGTTTATTGGCTCCTTCCTTTATGTGCATGACTACATGACACAAACATAAATCTACACATATTTATAAAGATGTGAGAATTCTACAAATGCAGCCACAACCATCCATTCTAAATTTTCCAAAGTGGAATCTGGGAGTAGGATATATTGACCAAAAAAAATCCCTTTTATAAGTGACATACAAAATACAACAGACATTTGAAGAAACTTTTCCTTACCTTCACATTAGGAGAGTATACATTTCTGTGAGACACCAGGGCAGCATTCAAACTGTGAGAGCTAAGACACATCCAGTAAGCCTGAACACTTTGAGATGAATAGCCAAGCTGGCGACTCACCGATTTATAAATGTGAGCTTTGAGAATGTGATGGCCAAGCTCTATGGTTTTGTCCGAGGGCAACGGTGCAGAAACTCTGGATAGTCGAAAAGCCATTAAAGCATGCCCATGGCTGTAAGAAATAATTTTTAAAAAAAATTGTTAACACTGAATACATGTCTGTTTTCTTCTTCTTATACTCCATACTATGTCTGTTGGTATTCATGTCTACCCATAGCCTTCTGTCTTTTGTACTTTCAATAAGTTCAGACACAGATGGTCTTCCATGCCATACTGTCAAACTATCCAGCATCTTCTCTCTCTGTCTCCCCCCTCAGATTTCCTACCGTCACGATGTACACCAGTTGTCTTCTCATGATATGACATGACCAAAGAATATAGATTGTCTTCTTCTGATGTTTGCAATTGGTTCTCTCTGTGAGTCAGTTTCTTTCAAGATATCTTCCTTACTCTTTTTATCTGTCCAGGGTATTCTCATCATTCCTCTTTAAAAAAAAAAAGTATCCCTACCACTTGCAAATAATTGTTCACTAATCATCCAACATGAATAACATGTCTCTTGTAAATCTAGCTTCTTCAGGCATCCTTCCGTGCATCCATCTAATCCATCCCTTCCATATCTTTCCCCAACTTTTCACCCATTCATCGTTTTAATTGTTAAAGCACATACAAGTATCTTATCAAAGCAGAACTTGTTCTTACTTTTAGACTGTGGAAATATATAATCACCACAAAGTCTGGCTTACTGCAATATGTGACCTCTGAGACACACGTATTAGTGGCCTATATATGAGAAACAACATATTTCACTAAAATACTCACCGGAGATCACAGAGAAACTTTGGAGAGTCGCCCTCATCCCGGTGAATCAACCATTCTCTAAAAGCAGGATGGAAGAACTTCACTGTGTTGTCATGGCAATGGTAAACAAACCCTGCCAGCATGTCCATTCGTTTGTAAAAAATCCTGCCAACTCAAATACTGATGCACATAACCAGAGTTCACAGTTAAGAATATCTCCACTAAATTCAGTGGGTACAAAGATGCCAAAAACACAGCAAGGATCGATGACACCCTCTCAAAGGCTCTCACACTTGAAAACTTCAGGTTAAAATGCAGTAGAAAGACTTCAGACAAGTTCACCGGTAAAATTGCGTAGCTGGAAGATTTTGGAATTAGATGGCCATTTTCAATCAGATCTAAAACAAGTTTGGCATACAAAAAACTGCCATTGCTCAAAGTTTGAACATGGGAAGTAAATTTAGATGTGAGTTCTTTGTTTGGACGTCCGTTAACAGAAATATTGGCTCTAACAGCTGAGCTGATGGATATTCGATGATCAATGTAGCTCTCAATATCTCTAGACACATGATCTGAACTATTTCCATGTTGATCCAAGCTGATTTGAGAAAATGGCAACGATGATGTAATTTCTTGAAATGAGGACTGTACAGTTACAACAAGTTTGAGCCAGTCAGGAAATTTGCAGGCATGATGGCACAAGAATGAGGCAATTGTGTCTCCATGATCTGGTTTGTGGAATTCTGCTTCATTCAGTGAGTCAACCAAAATGATACAGCAGTCAGTAAAGATTTTGCCAGCATTTTTCAGCATTTGTAGTGGCTCTAGAATTCCCTTGAGGAGTGACAGTGATGGATTCTGGGTACACTCTGGTATGCTGAGGATGGTTTGCAGTGATGGTTCCTGAAAGTAATAGTTTATTATTTTATTACTTTTTTTTTTAAAGCATGAATTAAAATGTATTTTTATTGGGTTTAAAGATAGTTTATAGCTATGTAAAGTTTAATGATTGTGTATAGTTCTACTGAGTTTAATGATAACTTATTATTCTACAGGGTTTAAAGATAGTTTATAGCTATGTAAAGTTTAATGATTGTGTATAGTTCTACTGAGTTTAATGATAACTTATTATTCTACAGGGTTTAAAGATAGTTTATAGCTATGTAAAGTTTAATGA
>CAJHNH020004434.1:659372-756872 GCA_905116865.2 Candidula unifasciata
CAGTATTGAAACATTATTTTCCCTGTGTGGGTTCAAGGGTCCCATTTGGGGGTTAAGCTTCTGCTTGACTCCTTACTCTTTTGTAGACAAAGTAAATCCTTACTCTTTTGTAGACAAAGTAAATCTGCCTGAAATGCAAGGAACCAACAGTCTGCTTACAAATAAGCAAGGTCTGTAAAAGATGTGCATGCAAAACTAGTTCTAGAAAAAGACCAGAAGTCCATTAGTAGATGAAATACCAGAACAACAGCCAGTGAATAAGAGGATGAAGAAGAAAAAACACTATTTGGCTTTGTTTACTACAAATAGGAAGTCTTTAGTTTCAAAGTTCAAAGATTATCCTTTTAAAAAAAGGATTGTACTAGACATGTCTGGTCAGAGTAATCCCTCTTTGGTAGGGGACTAAACCAACATCTGGTTAAATTAGCATACCAACCTGCAGTAAAAGCTCCACGGTAGGCTACTAGCTGTGGAGCTTTAGCCATCTGAGCAGCCATGCTGGAAACCATGTCAGCCACCATGCAGGTGGCACTGTTGTCTGCCTGGCAGATGTGGTAGGCAACCACTTGGAAGCCAAGGCCATTGATGGCTGTGTAATCTGTCAGTCTGGTGCCGTGACCAGGATTTGAATGGAGCTTTTCATGAGATCCTAAAACAAAGGGGGAAAAAGGAAAACTGGAACTTTGAGAAATAAATGAGTGACAAATGTTGCAAGGTTAAAAAAAAAAATTCAGGATATAGACTGACACTCATAGCAGACTATAGGACAGAAGTTTAGAGAAAAGAATGTAAGCTTATAAGCAAATGATGCAACAATGGTCTGTAAGGTGTGGTTACATCTGGAAATGATCTGTAAGGTGTGGTCACGTCTGGCACCAGCGAGCACTGTAGGGGGTAGCCAGATCTCCTAGGAGGGTGACAAGCAAAAATTAGTATTCTGCTGCTGTAGTGAGATCCGACAAGTGCAGACTGGTAACTGTATTTATTAGGACACTGGCTTTTGGGAAATGGTCACCTGAAGTGGACTGAGCTCTAACCAGGATTGAAATACTGCCTGAGGTGCCCCACCTGACTAATAGATCTGATTATACTCTATAGAGTTAAAAAGGGAAAGAAGCAGACCAAGAAACACCTAGATATGGAACGTGGCCGAACAGGCAGGCCTCGAACATGTAAATAATAAGTCCGTTACATCTGGCTGACAGAGGTGGAGGGAGTTAAGTAGGCAGTCAACAGCAACTGGTGACCCAACAACATGCACTGTTATGGGTGACGCTGATGATTCAAAATGTCACCTTCACATCAAACTTCTGACTTCCAGAGAGAGTAAGTGCCCTTTGATTCTCACCCAACTTGACACTTTCATATAAATGTCATCACCAACAAGGTCTATCATTCACATAAAATTGCAATGTTTTGAAAATGAAATATTATTACATTGGTGAACAATGGCAATCTTTGAAATGAATAGATAAAAGTTATTCATTTGTTGTGAAGAATGTTGGGAACTGAAGTCACCAGACTTTGCATGTTCAGTCTGCTTTATTTTAGCAGCCATCCCAACATGCCTTTATGAAAATGATTAGATGGTTAAACAGGGTATGACATTTTCTTTTTTCTTTTTTTACCAAAAAAAAAAAAAAAATAGGAACAAATAAAAACAGTGAGAAAATCAAACTTACTTGATGAATTTGAACTAATATTATCATCAGAAAAACAGCTGTGATTAATCAGCTGTTCCACAATGGCTGTTTTTCCTGTTCCCTGAGCTCCAGTTATAATGACCCCATTAGATTTTGGAGTTCCGCATCCATCTGCTCCAAAGATTGCTTCCAATTTGCAAAACAGCCACGCTCTACCAACAAATATTGGTTTCCCTTCAGGGTGAGCAACTTCAAAAGTTAAAGGCTTCAGCAGTAACTGGTCAGACTTGCTTTTTCTGGACTCCGCTGCAAAATGTCAGACATTTTATCATAAATAAGCAACAAAGTTTATTAAAGTTTTTTAAAACTTCATTGAGTATTTTTTTAAAAGTCTTTGCAGAGAGCCTGCACCAAAAGAATGGGTGCCAGGAGCAGACAACTCTAAAGCTTTGATGACAACTCTAAAGCTTTGATGACAACTCTAAAGCTTTGATGTCAACAACAATGGGTATTCAATGTTTACCATACACTGTAAAAGTTACTGGTTCATTTTTGGATTGTCACTTGGTTAACAAGTGACATTTGTTTGAGAGATCTGTGGGGGTTGTTGTAGGTGATATGGAATTTGTGCTTTGTATGATGTGCTTTGTAGGTAGCCACCACAATGCAGACTGAGCCATATGAGATGGAACACTACTAGAAGTGATGATTCAGAGAGCCAGTATGTCTTTCTCAACAAGCTGTACAAAGGACAGTTCTGCACCATATGGTCAGCACTCGTATCTCTTCCCTAATACAGCTCTTCCAGATGCAAGTATCTCTTCCACAATGAATCACATTCACAAGATAATAAACTGTCCACAATGTATCCTACCACAGGTGGTATCTCTTCCACACTTGATCCCACACACACTAGTGATAAATTGTCCACATGGTGGTATCTCTTCCACACTTGATCCCACACACACAGTGATAAATTGTCTACATGGTGGTATCTCTTCCACACTTGATCCCACACACACAGTGATAAATTGTCTACATGGTGGTATCTTTTCCACACTTGATCCCACACACACAGTGATAAATTGTCTACATGGTGGTATTTTTTATATCAAATCTCTTTCCCCAAGAAGTATATTTTCCATGCTAGATATCTCTTCCCCATTCAGTACCTCTACTGTACTTATGAATCTTAAAAAACTGTTATTAATATCCAAATATATTTCAGTAATTAAATTAGCAAACAACAAACAGTAAAATATAACATATCCGTCATGAAATTTACTTACATCTTCTTCCATTGACCGAGACCCGAGCTGATCTGCGAACTGACCCATTTCTTTTTGATCCAAACAATGGAATGTCCTCTTTTACACTAGGAATGCAGGCTACATAAAAAGAAATGCACAATCAATGATCAACTTTCACTGAAACATACAATTTCAATACTGCAAACAGTGAAAGCTTTTAAAACTGCCACTCTCTATGCAAAATGAGATAATAAATTATCATTTAAAAAATGACATCAACAAAAAATTCTAGATAAAACATTTAAAAAACAATGTCATTAGTATGATTAGATTAGAAATCATCAAAGTCACTTTAGTGTATTTAATTGTTTAATGTTCTACATCAAATTTATACAATAAATGTTCTGTAGGCATTGTGAATGCACTCTATAGTTCTGAAATACCAGGTATGTTTCCAACTAGGGGTGGTTTGACAGCAAACAAGTTTGCATTCTTCTTCATTTTAGTATTCACCAGTTGTTAACTGATGCCAAAATGTCTGTTTGTTCATTCACTTCTGAACTCTGGTCTTGTTCTACAGAATATTATAAATTAAATGACATAATATTATAAATTAAATGACCTTACATTATAAATTAATTTAGCTGATATTATAAATTAAATTAGCTAATATTATAAATTAAATGAGTTGATATTATAAATTAAATTAGCTAATATTATAAATTAAATTAACTAATATTATAAATTAAATGAGTTGATATTATAAATTAAATTAACTAATATTATAAATTAAATGAGTTGATATTATAAATTAAATTAGCTAATATTATAAATTAAATTAGCTAATATTATAAATTAAATGAGCTGAAATTATAAATTAAATGAGTTGATATTATAAATTAAATTAGCTAATATTATAAATTAAATGTTGTTATCGATCCAGCGGCACATGAGCTTTCGCCCTTTGGCCCAATGCCATGATAAATTAAATAAGTTAATATTATAAATTAAATGACCTAATATTATAAATTAAATGACTATTATAAATTAAATAACCTAATATTATAAATTAAATAACCTAATATTATAAATTAAATGACCTAATATTATAAATTAAATAACCTAATATTATAAATTAAATGACCTAATATTATAAATTAAATAACCTAATATTATAAATTAAATAACCTAATATTATAAATTAAATAACCTAATATTATAAATTAAATAACCTAATATTATAAATTAAATAACCTAATATTATAATATTAAATAACCTAATATTATAAATTAAATGACCTAATATTATAAATTAAATAACCTAATATTATAAATTAAATAACCTAATATTATAAATAAATGAGCTGATACCAAAAACACACACCTGTAATGGTGGAAAGGGAGCTAACACACTTCTCAGGTGTCAGTTCATTACTGGACAGTGAGGAATGGAATTCAAAGTTGTCTCTCCTTGGTGTTCATCAGGGAGCACCACTCCTACCCCTGTGATCCCACTGGGATGTATGGGGTCACCCAGCAGAAAACCTAGCCTCATCATCAGATCATGCTGGGCCACATCTGGAGGCGGAGGAGGTGGGCTCTCACTCTCTGGAGAATACAAAAAGATGAACCCATTAAGATATTTGTATTTCTTCAAAAGCAACAGTCAATCTGAAATTTACTTGAGATGCTGAAAGAATGAAAAGTCAGCTCTGCAAAGAAAGCGAAACAAAACAATCACAAGGTCAGTATTAAAAGCTTCATCAGCAAAACAAATAAAAACTCAAAGGCAAATAATTAAAAAGTAAATTTCTTATCAATGTGAGCATTGCCAGATCGTACAACCAAATAGTGATCCAAGAGTTGATTGTAGTTATCAAAGGCTTCATACAGCCCACTGACTGTGAGTGTAAATGCCAATGACAATATTGGACCTTCATTCGCCCATAAATATCTGTATATTCCACAGCTTCAATAAAAATTAAAAAAAAAAACTGATAACAGAACACTGATCCTCATTGGTGCATGTCAAAGGTGTGGTAGCCATCTATAAACTGTAATAACATTACTGTGTTTGTCTGCACTGTGATGTCACAAGCTTAATACTCTTGACATCCTTAACAAAATTATTGACAGGCGACAAGACAATGGTATGGTTATTGTAATTTCTATCATACTTTGAAACTGTTCATTTCAAGCCCCCTTGTATAACTGTTGTCTCCATAAATCTTTGTCTTCTGTGTGTATTCTGGGTCAGTTTGTTCATGGTGTTCCTCTATGCCACTCACTTAAACCATCCAGCTTCATTTCTCTTGATCCGCCTCTACTGGTGCTAACTTTACAGTGGTCAAGAGGTTCTTAACTCTTTGAGTCCCATGGGGTTTAGCATCACAGGCCCAGGGGGTAGTAAAGAAAGTAATAAAATCATTGCATCATGCGTTCATTGGGCTTCTAGGTAGGAACCTATAAACGTATTATACGTTCCTTGGGACTCAAAGAGTTAAACACATCTATTTTCCTCACACAATGGGTGACCACAGTTTGTTTCTGACAGAATGGTTGACTTTTGTTTGGAGATACTATAATAGGAGGGCGCAGAGGTGTAGCTTGGCAGGGCACATGATGATGATGAGAAGTGTAGTGGCTAGAAGTTCGCCTACAGATCCAAAGGTCATATGTTCAGATCCTGACAGAGCCAGACTTTAAAAAAAAAAATAACCTTAGCTCCCAGATTGACCCAACCTTAAACGGGTACCAGGAAAAGTCCTGGAAAGTAAAGGTGGCTGACATGATGTCGACATCACTCATCAAGGTCTGCCTGTTCTATGTAAACAAGATATGAGTCTAGCTCACACATCTGATGTGATGATGATGATGCTTTCTAACAAATGCTCATTTCCTGACAATCTTCTTTCTTCCTTTGTCGTCTCACTGACACCAGGTTGTAGGCCAGTGTCCTGGTTTTGTCGTCTCACTGACACCAGGTTGTAGGCCAGTGTCCTGGTTTTGTCGTCTCACTGACACCAGGTTGTAGGCCAGTGTCCTGGTTTTGTCGTCTCACTGACACCAGGTTGTAGGCCAGTGTCCTGGTTTTGTCGTCTCACTGACACCAGGTTGTAGGCCAGTGTCCTGGTTTTGTCGTCTCACTGACACCAGGTTGTAGGCCAGTGTCGTGGTTTTCTGTATTTGTCTTGCGCTTCTCAGGTGGCTTGAGTGATGGATTTGTTCATCTTTTTGCAGGTTTCATCTACACCATTTTTCCACATTTTTCTTGGTCTTTCTCTCGCTTTCCACCTAGATGTCCGTCTGTAAAAAGTCTCATATGCAGTCTGGTCTGGCTGCATTCTCACTAGATGGCCAACTACATGTGAAGCAAACAGAACAGCAAGACTTATTAAGAAAAGGATGGACAGAAAGGCGACTGCAGGAGATCTCCTCCCTGGCACAATGCTCATTCCCTGTCCTCACTGTCCAAGAACTTTTCGGGCCCACACCGGCCTCATCAGTCATCTTCTTACTCACATTGATGAAACAGAGTGGTCATCATCATCTTGATGGACAACACACACAGATCGCAAACCTTTTCATTCTCTGTCTGCCAGTATAATCTAGACATGGTCTTATTCCAACTTTCTCCCTAAAAGCTGGCATTTCTAACCCTGTCTCATCTAGTGTTGTTAGTGACCTTCCTGACAATACAAACTTAATATACCTCTGTCAGAATCCAGTGTTTCCATTGTAACTGGGGACTGTTTACAACCAATGAGAGATTGAGTGCTGTAATGGACTGAACTTTGTTTGCTACTGTGAAGACTTCTGCCTTGTTGGTGAAAGTGTTTGTCTGCTGCAGGCAGAGCTGGTGGTGATGGGCCCTGTACATCTGTTGCACATAGAAATGGAGAGAGTTCTAGAATCAATAAGCCTGTTAAATTAACAACATTAAAGAGCAACAAAAATAATGACTGCCATCCATAAAAGAAGAATTTGTAAGTAGACAACAGATAATGGGAACAAATGAAGAGATAAACAGTGTGCTGACTATCCAGAAGACATCCAGGGCAACAAGCTTTATTTAACCATACACATGCACACACAAACACACATTTGAATTGAGTTTATTCAAGAACCAGCATAACAGCGCTGGGACATTCCCATCAGCGCTCCGTCCCTATATTCAGCAGCCAGTGTACTGTTCCAAAACCAATGGTGCCAGTAACAGTCTGATTATTCATCCGTCTTGATTTTCCTTTCAGCATCCAGGATTGGGCAGATCCCCTCATCACTGCCCTCTGCAAAACTCTCACCAGACTGGTGATCCATTTGCTCCTCCAAACAGTACACATTCTCCCACAAGGCCGTAACCACGTCTGCCTTATCATGCATCAGTATTCCACCAAGATGTGCAGAACCAGCCAGTCTGTCCCCCTGTTTATTTCCCAACACACCGACATACCCAGAGAAAAAGATCCAGACATTTATGTGTCTGTGTGTGTGTGTATGTTGTCTAGATCTTTTTCTCTGGGGCATGTCGATGTTATTTAGTTGCAAAGTGTATCTTATCTTACAGGGTGCTGGGAGACATTTGTTGGCTGTGTGGGTTTACTAGGCAATTTTAGGTTTAGTAGTTTGCCATTGCTTTGTGACTTGTTGGATCTCTATATCATTTTTGAAATCAATGCAGCTGGAATCAAACAGGGTGCCTTGGAATTATGAAGTGTTTGCAACACCTAACCCACAGACACCAACACACAAACACATATACGTTCAATCATCATCACTTCTGTAACCTCACACAGTTGAGGAGTTACCAGGGGATCTAGCCGACTCTAACCACTCAGGTGAAGGGTGAGACGGATATACAGTCAGACGGTTGCTGGTGCCATCGGAATTGAAACGTTTTGCTTGCTACTAAAGATGGGGATGAAGCACTTATGGGAGTGCCCCGAGTCCTGTGATGTAGATTTTTAATTCAACATTTAACACAGTTATCATGTCACTTTTTCAAATATTCGAGAATGTTTCAAAGCTTTGTTTAAAGTTAAAACATATATATTCTGTGTATAACTACGTAGAGCCATAATAGAAAATGCCTTCACCATTACAAAAAAGGTTCAGGTGATAGGCTCAGAGTAAAGTGGCAAAAATAAATGTAAACATCTAGGTTATTGTGCAAACTTGTCCTAGCACTTAAACAAACAACTGAAACCATTTAGATAAAAATAACAATACCATAAGAGAGAAGCTAGATTGACCAGTTGGAAACAAGTATTCTAAACTTAGGAGAAACGGAATCCACAACAATAAAGGCATATCCTTAAAAAAAAAACATGGAGTAGAGAGCTAGATAGTGAAGTTAAAAGAATGGGGATGACACAGGTAGAGTTGCATGCAACAGCGAGGAATAGAAGGATTTGGTGTAAGTTGGTTGACTGCTTGTGCTACATTGGAGGATGGAAGGCAGACAAAAAAGAAGAAGAAGAAAAAGAAGAAGAAAAAAAAAGAGGAGGAGAAGGAGGAGGAAGCAGTTAGAATAATACACAAGCATAACTGGCTGAAGACTAGAAAGTAAGATCCAAATGGACGTACCTGAGGTAGGTGCAGGTTTCCTCATTCGAGGAGGGATCTCTGGTGGATCCTGGGTGTGATTCATTGAAAAATGGTTTAGAGTGGATCTAGGTTGGTACCCAGAAGGAGGGAATGTTGTTCTTGATGGGTTAATTTGTGTCTGTCCTGAAATTAAGAAAGCACAAATCTACACAACTGAATATGTGTGCATTGTCATAATGGAATTATGGTGCATTTCAAAAGTCGTACCATCACACTTTAACAAATGTTGAAAACTCCTGTATGGATCGACATGAATTTTTTTATGTGGCCTCATATTTTCCATGTCCATTTGATTTTATAATTTACAGTTGCACAGGTGTTGCTGATCTCTTAAAGCGGTAAATTGTTTAAAATCTTTCTTTGACTAATAATTTGTGCACCTCCATAAAATAGAAGATACAGTAACTGACACACTGTGGAGTTTTTTTAGAAATCAGTTCACATGTGCAGTTGTACGTGGTGATTATTTTGATAGCCTATCCTGTATAAAATGAAACACTGTGATCACATAAGTCATGGGAGGCTGGCTAATGCTGTAGACAACCATCTCAGAGTGAAACACCTACAAAACGCAAGCAATCTGATGTTTTGAAAAATTTCCTTTACTCAGCTAACTGAGTCATACTGACTGTATGCTTTGAATAGGTGCCTGTTTTTTTTTTTCCCCATTTACTTCAAACAAGGCAACATAAAAATTAGACGTTTGTTTAAATAAAATAAAAACATTCTTACAAGGAAATGGTTATTAACAGGTTGCATGCCAAAGTTTAACAACTTATATCTGAACGGTTACAGAGTTACGGGTTTTAAAACTTGGCCACAACTTCTGGAGCAGATTATAACTCATTTAGTACTAAAGCATTACGATGATAATGTAATGACAATTGGTTCCTTTGTGCACCTCAGCAAAATAGAAGATACAGTAACTGAGTCACATAAAGATGATGATGATGGTGATGATGATGATAATGGTGCTGTTAAAGATAATGAGCACTGTCTAGAATAGAATGAGACTTGAAAACAACAGACCTGGTCTGAAGGAATGAATTCATCAACAAGAACAGACCTGGTCTGAAGGAATGAACTCATCAACAAGAACAGACCTGGTCTGAAGGAATGAATTCATCAACAAGAACAGACCTGGTCTGAAGGAATGAACTCATCAGCAAGAATAGACCTGGTCTGAAGGAATGAACTCATCAACAAGAACAGACCTGGTCTGAAGGAATGAACTCATCAACAAGAACAGACCTGGTCTGAAGGAATGAACTCATCAACAAGAACAGACCTGGTCTGAAGGAATGAACTTATCAACAAGAACAGACCTGGTCTGAAGGAATGAACTCTTCAACAAGAACAGACCTTGTCTGAAGTAATGAACTCATCAACAAGAACAGACCTGGTCTGAAGAAATGAACTCATCAACAAGAACAGACCTGGTCTGAAGGAATGAACTCATCAACAAGAACACCTGGTCTGAAGGAATGAACTCATCAACAAGAACAGACCTGGTCTGAAGGAATGAACTCATCAACAAGAACAGACCTGGTCTGAAGGAATGAACTCATCAACAAGAACAGGCCTGGTCTGAAGGAATGAACTCATCAACAAGAACAGACCTGGTCTGAAGGAATGAACTCATCCTCAAGAACAGACCTGGTCTGAAGGAATGAACTCATCCTCAAGAACAGACCTGGTCTGAAGGAATGAACTCATCAACAAGAACAGACCTGGTCTGAAGGAATGAACTCATCAACAAGAACAGACCTGGTCTGAAGGAATGAACTCATCAACAAGAACAGACCTGGTCTGAAGGAATGAACTCATCAACAAGAACAGACCTGGTCTGAAGGAATGAACTCATCAACAAGAACAGACCTGGTCTGAAGGAATGAACTCATCAACAAGAACAGACCTGGTCTGAAGGAATGAACTTATCAACAAGAACAGACCTGGTCTGAAGGAATGAACTCAAGAACAAGAACAGACCTGGTCTGAAGGAATGAACTCTTCAACAAGAACAGACCTTGTCTGAAGTAATGAACTCATCAACAAGAACAGACCTGGTCTGAAGGAATGAACTCATCAACAAGAACAGACCTGGTCTGAAGGAATGAACTCATCAACAAGAACACCTGGTCTGAAGGAATGAACTCATCAACAAGAACAGACCTGGTCTGAAGGAATGAACTCATCAACAAGAACAGACCTGGTCTGAAGGAATGAACTCATCAACAAGAACAGGCCTGGTCTGAAGGAATGAACTCATCAACAAGAACAGACCTGGTCTGAAGGAATGAACTCATCCTCAAGAACAGACCTGGTCTGAAGGAATGAACTCATCCTCAAGAACAGACCTGGTCTGAAGGAATGAACTCATCAACAAGAACAGACCTGGTCTGAAGGAATGAACTCATCAACAAGAACAGACCTGGTCTGAAGGAATGAACTCATCAACAAGAACAGGCTAACAAATGACTAATGATGAAAGCCATTGAAGAGACTAGGAGCCCTGAGTATGTGATATGCACAATGGCTGCAGTAGGCGCTCTGTGGCCAACCTTCATGGCACTGTGGCCAACCTTCATGGCACTGTGGCCAACCTTCATCACACTGTGGCCAACCTTAATAGTGAATGGAGCATAGCTACCTCAGCCCACTCACGCCAAGTTGTCTTATCATGTGTTATAGCATGCAGCCCACCACCACATGTTAGTTAGTCAGTTGTTTGGTTAGCTGTTTGCTTGGTTATTCCGTTAATCAACAGATCCTCCTCACTGAAAATCGGACGTCCACAAGCGTTCAGATTCCATTTTCAGTATATCCCTCAGTGTGTGGCGACTCATAACACCAGGTCTGCTGGTTTACTATTCTTCTTTGGCTACCTATATAGTGTTCATGTTTGGCGACACCTCCTTTGACCTTTGAGTATTGCCGATTCAACGTCGTATCATGAATCATATGCTCATCCTGCCTGCCTGAGAGCGTTGGCAATGCTTTTCCAGTACCTTTCGCGGTCAGGCTAGCAGGCCAATCCGCTCGTTCATTACCTCTTATCCCAGAGTGATATAGCACAAACTAATCCATAGCAGACAAGATGTCCTCTGTACCCCTTTCACTACATTATCTAACTCACTTCTCAGTGTTTGCGTGTGTGTCTTTATTTCTATGTCCCTGTGGGTTCCACAATAAACAATG
This sequence comes from Candidula unifasciata, assembly GCA_905116865.2. Taxonomy (NCBI): domain Eukaryota; kingdom Metazoa; phylum Mollusca; class Gastropoda; order Stylommatophora; family Geomitridae; genus Candidula; species Candidula unifasciata. The sequence continues at coordinate 671,071 of CAJHNH020004434.1, forward strand.
ATGAAGGAGATAACTGAGCCAGCACTCACCTTGTGACACACAGACTGAGCAGAGCTCGCTGTTAAACATGCAGCTGTAGCAGCGCTCGTGTCCACACGAGTCGACGAGTCTCCGCTTCCTGCCGCCATCAAACGGTCTGCGGCACGACGGACAGACTTCCACTGCTCCAGTGTCCATCATATCGGCTGCTTCTGGGGAAACAGACACGGTTTCTTGTCAAAGTATTTTGTGCATTTACTCCCCCGTATGGATTTTGGGACCATATTATGGAGGAAATAAACAGACCCACCGCGCTTCTAACTAGCATGTCGTAAAAGTCGACCAATTAGGGGTGTGTTTCGTTGGAAGTTAGAGTGCCCCTGCCTGACAGGCGGGGAATGAAAAGCTTGTATACAAATAGGCCGGATCTGTGAAGCGGATGTACATGCAACACTCCACTTTTAGAGCAAGACTAAAGTCCAGAGGAGGGCGAACAACTACAACTTTCTGCGGGAATTTTAGCCGGTGAACGAAAGCAACAAGATGATGATGAATGAAGAATCAGCACTGATGACACATTAAAAAAATGCGTCGCCGGGAGTGTCTCACAGCAAACTGCCAATTACTTCCTGTATTGACTGCTATACTGTGCTGGCGGAAAGGGAGAATAAAAGGCAGGCTGATTGGGGGGGGGGGGGGGTGGGGGGTGTGGGTATGAGAACTGAAAGCCGCATGGCTAGTGCTAATCGCCACAGACTCTGCAGGTTACGATATTATTTTCACCCTCGACAGGGGGAAGAAAATCATTCTCTTAGCGAGACTCGAACACGGTTCTTCGGTATGGGAGTCTATCGTTCTCAACCGTTCGACCAACTGCTCCTTAAGTGTCTCAGCAATGGCCTCAAACTGACTCAAACCATGGCCGGCTGCATGATAGTGTTCATGCGCAAACACACACAGAGTGACTCTATAGTCTGTTCCAGAAGTTGTGGCCGACTTTAAACTTCACTCCGTAACCGTTCGGTGTAGGCTGTTAAAATTTAACATGCAACCTATTAATAATCATGAAACTGCAAGACCCACACACACACACAAAGAAAAAAAAAGTAAACGAACATAAAGTTTTCCGTTTGCGATGTATGAAAAAAAAAAAGTCGCCGATTCAAAGAAACCTGTCAGCTCGTTTACAATTAACTGAGTAATGGGAACTTCAGAACATTAGATTTTCTATATCATGTTTTATAGACATATCACTCTCAGGTAGCCATCTCCAGCATTAGCCTCCCATAAGTTGTCGATGTTTCTTTGTATGCGGCATAGGCTATCAAAATAATCAGCACACATCGCTGCACTTGTGAACTAATTTCCCAACAATCTCTGCGGGTGGGTCAACTACGGTTTTTTTTTTTTTTTTCTATTTTTAGGGGTACACAAATTATTAGTTTAAAAAAAAAAAAACCCAAACAATTCGTTGCTTGCAGAAAACAGCAACAACTGTGCAACTGTAAATTACAAAATCATAAAGAGATGAGAAACCTAAGGCCACGTGCAAAAAGTCACGTTGATCCGTACATGAGTTTTCGAGATATCTGCTAAAGTGTGAGGGTAAGAGTATTGAAACTATAACAGTGTTAGACTTAACAAGTCCACATGTACTGAAATAAAGGATGGCTAGTATTGTAATATTCGTCTTTAGCGGGTTCGTGTTAACAAGGTTTTAGTATATATTACACACACAGAGAGAGAGAGAGAGAGAGAGAGAGAGAGAGAGAGAGAGAGAGAGAGAGAGAGAGAGAGAACGACCTTTATATCAAAAGGGCCACACATTAGTCACGAAGGCTCGTTTTACATTTGGACTTTTCAAATAATCCTCTGTCACATGGCAATTCTATATATCTAGCGTTTTTATGTTAATATACTTAACTATTCACAGTATCAAATGTAACTTAACAAATACAAAAGTATAAGACGGACACACACACACACACACACGCAGATAAATATATATATATATATATATATATATATATATATATATATATATATATATATATAGAGAGAGAGAGAGAGAGAGAGAGAGAGAGAGAGAGAGAGAGAGAGAGAGAGAGAGAGAGAGCGAGAGAGAAAGACAGACAAATATCACGTCTAATAACAAAGAAATATCCTCGCTAACTTACCACTATACAACAAATCAACGGAGGTGCTTTCCTCCAATAATGAGGCCATGCTATAATTCCATATCCGGTCGGGGCGATGAAGACGTGAACCAGAAGATTCCAGTGTAACTGGGTTAGAATCATGTCTGAGGGTGGCAGCAGATTCTGAGTCAATGCTGAACTTGTGCTTCTGTTGCAAATGTATGCTTGGATCTTGTGTCTTTCTGTCATCACCACCCCCAGAAGTGGCTCTGGTGTCCGTTTCTATTGGTGGGTGTTTGGAATGTGAGTCTGTTGTTATAAAGGACTGGCCTCTGTTGGTTTGACTATCGCTGCCATCAGCCCGGACAGGTGCTGGTGAAGTACCACAACAGTTTCCTAGTAGAGCAATATGTCGCTCCTGCACTGCAGTGTCAATTTTATACTCCTTATTGTAGAGAGAGTGACTGTTTGAAGCTGTGTGATAGGAATGACAGGGTCCAGATTTCGTTGAATCTTTGGTGCAAACGATCTGTGCTGTCTTGTACAGATTGCCTGAATTAACTGTTGTGACAGTTGCAATTTTAAAAGATGATTCGCAGAGGTTGAGGCTAGATCTGAACGGCAAATGGTTCCGCCTATACCCACCAACACACGCGACCGAAACATTATCTGGCTCTGAGAGGTACCTTTCTGCCTTATTTGAAGAATGTCTTTCTCCGGAAATAACATTCAATCTTCCAGGTTTCTGATCCCCATTCTCAGATGTGCATTGATTTTTACCTCGCTCCATAGCATCAAAAGGAGAACTTTTTATATCTTTGTTATTATCTAAGCTTCTGGAATGTTCGAAAGTTGTCGAAGTTGACCCGTCTTGCTTGAGCTCTCCTGTGTTGTCTGCTGTTTCCCTGTTTTGCCAGGTTCCCAGAAAGCACCTCCCTCCTGGGGCAGGGTAAACGTCATCACATTTAGACATGCCAGAATGGTCCGGGGGAATATCGTTGCTGATATGGCTTGCTGAACGTGCCCTTTTATGCACGTCCATGCACACGTTTCTGGCAGGACTAGGGTTTAATCTCATTCGAGCACTTGCCATACCCATGACGATTCGGCTTCTGTGTCTATTCCTCTGCTCCGTGAGGTTGGAACAGGAAGCTACTTTCTTGCTGTGAGAAAAAGAATTCATCATCTTCTCGCTATCGCAAGTGTACAGTCGATGTCTCTGGGTTTTTGTGTCTTCAGAAAATAACAGGTTAATATCAGAGTCTACACTATCCCTGGAGGTGCAGACACCTAATGGGTTCATCCCATTCAAAGGATATATTAAATGCCCATCTAGAAGAGAGCTTTCACGTTTGTTGTGAATTTCAGCCGCCCTGAAAGCTTGTATCTTTCGTGGTTTGGGCGGATGATTGTCAGAAGTAGATTTCAGAGCTTCGTTGAATAACGAATTCGGCAAATTACTGTCGGAAACAGACAGCGTTCTAAGGAGACGTTCTGACCGTGTTCTGTGTTGTTCTCTAAATGTGTCAGGACAAAGAGGTTGGCTAGACTCTCCCACGGGCGTGCTAGCAATGTTGGCTTCTGCCAAGTTGTCCATGGACGTCTCATGGCTCCCTCTGTTGCTCAGTTTTTCTTTGCATGTATTATAATTGTTACCTTGGCTCTGTCTTTCTTTCAGTCTCACAAAATTAACTGGCTGGCTCAGAGTTTGCACTAACTTACCACAGCTCATCGACTGGCCAAGATTATCGGTAAATGAACCATAAATGTTACATTGGCTCAGTTTGTCTATACATAGGCCAGAATTGCTTTGTTCCTCAAGTCGTTTCACAGCAGCCTCAGAATGTTCTGGTTGGATTGGCGCAGCGTTATTTAATTCGTTCAGTCTGCCTATAAAAGCGTCACAGTTGTTGAAATCTTTAGGCAATACTGCAGTTGTAGACGATGTCTTCGAATAGACACTTCCCAACTGCTGCCGCTCCTGACTGTAAGCTCCGCTGATTCCTTCGAAACATCGTACAAAGTTCTCCAGCCACAACCCTGAAGATCGTTCAGTGAAGCATGGCGTAGAACACCGCCATGCTTCACTCCCTGAACTGACGACTTCTGCGAACTCGCCGGATACCGAATTTGTCGAAATATTTCCGTTATCAAGAATAATGAAAGGTTTAGAGATATCGTGGATGAACTCTAAACTTTGAGTATCAGTTTGAGAGAAATTATGATGGCGCGGCGGTGAGTCTGTGAGAGCTAGATCTTCGGTTTGTGCAGTCGACTTTGTTGTGGTTATCTCTCTGTCCTTGTAGTCACGCCACTCTCCAGTATGTTGTAATTGTTCCGACAGAAGAGACACATTTTGAGAAAGCGGCTCATCGCACACAACAGTAGAAAAAGCATTACCGGTGTCTCGGTTGCCTAGACTACGCGAGGACACTCTACTAAGTCCCTGTCGTTGATCTGCGACACGCAATGTCTGCCCGCAAATTTTGCCGACAACGCCACCATCACTACAATCGCAACTTTTGCCATTTCGAGTTCTGCAGCAGACGTAAGTATCGTTATCTATAGTACTCTGATCTTCCTTTCCAGTCGCAACATTCCCGCCCTTTCTCTCGCCATCCGTTGGACTAACGATAGCTTCACTGTCTAGTCTGCTTATGTTTGGCGGGCTAATTACTCGAGCGTTGGTGGAATAGTTTTCATTCGTAGGCAGTCCAATTTTGCAGCCATCATCACTGAAATCATTAACGACATCCAAGACTGAATCTCCAGTAATCGGGATCAGGGCTAAATTATGCCGACATATCTCGTTATCACTTTTATTAATCAGGGAAACATCTTCACTGCTAGCTCTTGTCTTGTCTTCTCCTGTACTTAGTTTGTTAACTAGAAATACTCCACCAGACGAACTGACGCATTCGTCAAAACTATGTCTGTCATTATCTGCCATAGCAACAGTGCTGGAACTTACTTCTCTGTTACAATTACATCCGGGTTCACATTTTAAACAGGAGTTAGCTGTGTGCAGAAGACTTGTAGCACTCTGTGTTTCAGTTTTGTCTTTGCTACTTCTCTCTGTTTTGCTTCCCTTTTGGTAAGATTCTATTTGTTCATTCGTTTTCCATGGCCGAAGCATATCTGTTGCTGATGTGCTGTCTTTGCCAAAAGAATCCCCGTATTTCAAACTGCGAGACTTTATGTTTTCTTTTATTGGTAATGTGTCGGCCTGCACCACGAAGTTGTTTTCCTCCTGTTTTGTTAAGCGTATTTTTTCCCCTCTGTAAAAGGTTTCCTCTTGTATTATTTCTTCCTGTGTTGCTGAATTTAGTTCTTGTTTCACTAGATCCGTTTTCTCTTCTGCATCATTCGTTACTTCCAGTACGGAACAACTGGTATAGTTTGACAACAAAATGTGTGCCCCATTGACACGTTCGTACCTGCTATTGCAAGGCTGGAAGATTTGGCTATCATACACTCGTGTATCATGTGCCTGTGACGTGTCAACATTTCTTCCCCCAATCGTCTGCCTATCTTCAAATTCACAATTTCCCAGACGCACATTCTTATCGCGGCCATCATCATTTTCGAACCCATCACAGTTCACATCACATGGCACTTCTCTTTCAGCCATGTTTGCCACAGTGCCAACACAGTTTGTCTGAGAAGTGTTCGCAAACTTCAGATACCATTTATTTACTTGTCTACTAAAACCACGCCATTCGTCGCCACTAAAATTACTAGATTCGTCTGAATCTACAGTCTGTGTCTGTGATAAAATCCCATGGTTCATTCTATTTATTTCTTCTATAGGCCAAATAAATAATTCAGGTTTTTTACTTCCTGACCCAGTCTGAACTACTGTCCCCTCTTCTGAAGTGGTTTCCCTGCTGTCAAAAACGCCACCGTATTTCACACAGCTAATGCTTCCGTGTTCGTCCTTGCATCGATTCGCAATTTTATCAAAGGAATGACTTGTCAGCGAAAACTGTTCTTCGAAATCTTCTTCCTCCACAACGTTGTAATACACAATCTCGGATATTGGGCTGTCGTAGAATTTTGCGATTTTTGGAGTTTTCTCACAAGAAAAGCTACTTTCAGTGTTGTAACCTGAATCTGTCGTGGTTGGCGTTGTTGTTAGACTTGATATTGCAAAAGAATTGTTGGAATCCACATTGCGAGAGCTCGCACAATAGAATGGCTTTCTATCACAGCCTTTCGCTGGTCTGTTTCTACCTAGGGAAAGATTCATCTGAGATCGAGTTGAATTTAATTTCCCAATTTCTGTCATGACCTGACACTGTGAGGAGCTGCTACCACACAGGAAGGACATGTTAGTATTTGTCATGTGTGTCTCACTCAGTGATTGATTTGACAAATTATTTGTATTGCCAGAGTGGCTGTCAAAGTTAATATCTCTCATGGAAGTTTTTGTGTTGGTAATCTGGTCAATGGCTAGATCAAGGAGACTTGCCGGATTGACGTCTAAAAACTCTTCGGAGAATGTGTCCAGATTAAGACTGAAGCACTGCTGGGATCGTCTACATCTTTGTGAATTCCTCCTTTCATGTTCGTTACGTGTGTGACTGTCAGTGTTCAAACTATTTTCTTCCAACTCTTGTCGTGCGCTCCAAGTACTGACGGCTTCTGAATTTAAATTATCAAGGCTATTTGAGGCTCCCGATGGAAATAAATTACGATGGAATGGATATCTTGGAGGTTTGCAGATAAGATTATCAGAACTGTCTGTTGATGACGACGATGCACTCTGATGTTTATTCTTGGCTCTCAGTGACACTGCACTACCTGAGGTGGCTATTAGACGCTCGCTTGTTGAACTTGGCAACACATCCCTGGGAACATGTGTTTTGATGTGAGCATTTGTTTCGTTTACAGCAGAGTTCGCAGATTTATTGATAATAGTGTCGCTGCTTTTATATAACCTGGAACATTTTCCACTGTTCTTGTTGAACATTTTCCCGATGACTGACAGTTCTTTGTGGCTTTTCTGGTTGGTTAGGAAGTGGCGCTTTTCTTCTCCGGAGAGCGAAAAAGTCTGAGGTTCAACGGAGAAAGTTTTCCCTGACTTTTCAGATGAAAGGTTGTGACCTGACCGATATTCTTTAGCCGATTTTATTCTGTCTACCCCACCATGAGATGCATACATATTAAGTTCATAATTTTTTGTCCGCAAACGATCTGATGAACTTCCGAGTCTTTCTTGCCAGATTTTGCTTAAATAACCCAACGCCCTTGGTCGTTCCGGAGGAGCTACTTCAGCTAGTCGATCTGTTTCTTCTTTGTGACTAATTAAATCTTTTCTTTCCTTGCTTTCTTTCAGTTTAAATTTATTTTTATTACGATGTTTAGAAAACGTATTCTTCATTTTTTGTTTAGCTAACGCGCCCAAACTGGCAGAGCCTGCTCCACAATCTTTACAAGAATGTTTGTTGATTTCATCGAAGAAGAGTTTCCTGCGACATGGAGGAACTTTTCGAATGTTAGATCTTGCCGAATCTGTCGAATCTTCACACATCTCCTCACGCCTAACCCATGGATCTTCTAAGGTGGCGCTTGAGCGTTCCCACTTCTGCTGGAGACCGTCTAGATCCACCTGAAGGGGGTCAGTTATTGGCGTTGATGGAGTCTTGTGAACTAAGTAATCGTCTTCGGGGGTACCGGGAGGATTGGCAGACCGACTTGATGAGTATTCTGTCTCCTCTATTTCTTCATCGTCTCTAATGTCGTGTGCTGGAGCGGACATCGATCTGACTACAAGCCCAAGTCTACTACAACCATTGAGGTCCTCTTCTCTGTTTAACGAAGCCTTGGTACCAGCCGATGTGATGGTTGAACCACCTCGGGCGTGGTACTTGACAAAACTCTGGCTTCCACTGGTGTGAATACTCACAGAACTAGAGACGTGTGACCTTGGAGTGGAGCCAGCACGTCTGATGTCCATGGAGTGGAACGACCAGTTGCTAGAGCGTGCGTCGGCGCGGTGCTTGTCCCGGCACCTACCAAGGGACAATGTCCCGTGTTTATTCCCCATGTTGAACACACACACAGCGATAATTGTCGACTGGAACCAAAAGTATTTTAAGTCATACAACTCAGAGCTGTTGTTTAAATAACACAGAAGTATATCGTAGGGGAAACATTTCTCCGCTCGTTGAAAAGGTAATGTTTATTTAAACACTTGTCTACAAAAAGTTTGCCTTTATTACTATTTTCAGCGCAAAACACCCTGTTAAAAACATTAACACTTTAATTTGAGTCGTTGAGCCGATTTTATACGTATTTAAGGTATGTGCCGGTATAAAATTATGATTGATAATTATATACTCTATACCTATATACGTATAGGCTGGCACATTTCTATTTTGGACAGTCATGTATTTTAAACTAGCCTATATATGGACCGACCGGCACAGCGTTGTTGTGGACAATCTTATACTCGGTACGTAGCAGTAAACGGACCGGAACAAAGTTGTGCGTTCATAAACTCAGTACGACTACATGCACGCACTGGCTGACAAACAAAACCATACTATCCATCAACTTTGACCACTGTCCTAGTAAGCAGGCACTCTAATCACTATGCCAGAAAACTCATTAAGCACTACCGCAAATGAATAAAAAGATATACTGAACGAAAGAGTCTATACGCATTAAATGTATACTCTGGGAATTACAAGTACCACACTTCCCATTTAAGGAGCTTTTATGTTACAGATGTAATCAGGACACAACCTTGGTATAGAAGCTACTGCGGCAAAACAGCGCTACTGAACAGTCATTAGATTATACCGTGGACTAAATAGATTCAGAAGACAAAAACTTACAAATAAAGGCTTCTATAAAAACAAACAACTCCAAACATCAGCATCCGGACGCCGTTAGTCATATCAGAGATGCTAATAACCCTGTACCGTGATGACCCCAAGTCGCGCACGACAGACCACATTTAGGAGACATGACACGGAAGTAAACACTTGGACTTCTGCGCATGAAACAATGGCTGCCTATGATAACGCTTTGTCTCTGTAATCATCACATTTTTTTAAACTTCGCAAACTCACTGTTGCTAATTTAAGAAAAATCTGCTGTGTTTGAAACAAAGGAACGGAAACACGAATGCATGTATGAAACCAATTTAAAGTTAAATTAGAATGAACTTTACACTCTTGATATAAGCCCAAACGTATGTAGACACATGTCAAGTATGTAGACGAAGAAATGTCTCAAACCTAGAGGAAACATTCAGAAGCCAAGTCAAGCAGCAGGGGGTTTCTACAAGGTCTGACAATTAAGTAATGAGACTGATTTGTATTGTGGCCAAAACAACGTCATCTATGAAGCGAAGCATGGAATCCAAAGAGGCAACCTTCATCTTTAATCTTGCAACCTTTCATCGCCGCCAGATAAGCAGACAACAGACAAACCGTTATTTTGTTGACCTAGTCAGAGGTACACTGTTACGTAATCAGCATGGAGCAAAAAGCTATCATTAAATTCTGTTGAAAACTCAGAAAAAGCACCACTGAGACAGTTCAATTGATGCGACAAGTTTATGGGGATTGTTTATATTTTGCATACATTTTCAGGTGGTATTCGCGATTCAAAACTGGTGTGAAAATGATTACTAATGCAACCAGATCTGGAGGCCCATTTTTGTTCGTAATGAGGAACTCATTGCAAAAGTCAGAGAAAGGATACTAGAAGATCATTGTTTGACTGTGAAAATGGTGACAGAAGAATTTGTTGTTAACAGAGAGTCTGTTCATAGAATTATAGTAAACATTTTGGGTAAGAAAGTACGCAAAAGACATCATCAAAACGTGTCACAGAAATAAACTTTTCCTAAATTTGATTGTTGTAGAGGATGAAACATAGATTTTCCGATATGATCCCACAACTAAACTCTAAAGTTTTCAGTGGAAGCCATCATCATCATCATCATCACCAAAAGGAAAAAAAGAATAAAAATTCGTCTTTAAAAGTCGAAAGTGAAGACAGCAAAGGAGTTATTCACAAAGAATTTATTCAAGAGGGACAGACTGTCACAGCCACAGTTTATTTAAGTATTTTGAAACTATTGAAAAGGTTTCTCAGAGTCCGACCCGAATATTCAACACCTGGCAGTTTTTGTTTCTTCATGCAATGCACCGGCTCACCGGGCGGTAGTTGTACATAATTGTTTGGCCCAAAAACAAGTATGTGTTCTCAACCATCCATCCTATTCCTCAGATTTCTCTCCCTGTGATTATTTTCTATTTCCGGAGTTAAAGTTACTATTGAGAGCACGCTTCTGTAACTATATTAATGGCATCCGAAGGGCCGTAACATCGACTTTAAGGGCCATAACAACAGAAGAACTACAGAGGTCGTTCCAGTGTTTGTTAGATTGTGCTATTCACTGTATCAATAATGCACAAGGGGCTTACTTTGAATAAAATACAGGTTATATTTTTAACCGTTGATTATTTCAATGTTTATGGAATTAGTCTCATTACTTAAATGTCGGTGTTAATCACGCCCTCCCGGGGTCCATTCATGTGGTGTCGAGTCGACGATGACGTATTTTCTTCTCTGTGAAGTTCTGTTACTCATTTCTTATGCAGAGGTTATTCCGTTCCACGATGCCAAAGTGTAAACTATCCCCCATTTTTTTTCTCTGACCTTCATCTGTTTCTCTTCTCTAACTGTCCCGTTGTCAACATGTTCTCCAGACCACCCCTTCTCGGTACGCCTTGAATCACACCGTGGTTGAATCGTACCATTCCCCTTGTGTGTTCTGGGGCCCGATTATGGGGGAAGGGGGCGGGAGACCCGCTGCTTCCTTAAATATCATTTCGTAAAAGTAAACTAGGTGTGTTTCCTTCGAGCTCGGAGTACGTTTGCCTAAGAGACAGAGGAATCGACAGTCTGCATACAGATAAACCACATATGTAAAACGGATATGCACACAAAGTTGAAGTTCTGAAACAAAACTACTAAAGTGCAGAAGTGGAGGAACAACAAGAACTTTCAGCCGGAATTTATTGCCCGTGACGACGAAAGAGAACAATTCGTAATGTCTTCCCATCTTTGCTAGATTTTCATACTCCGCTTGCTTCTGGGATCAGACAGGGCAAGAGGATGCGTGAAACATGTCTACAGAAGATAGTGAGTGGTTCATGAACAGTCAGGAGATAAGTATCTACATAAGCCTCGCTTCCATAGACGAGAGCCTCTGTAAGGACGCTGGCAAACTTGAACGCTAGTGCTTACGTCTTCAGAGTTACAACATCGGCTTCGAGAACACTCGATTGCCCAACCAATAAAATACACCTGGTTTTAACTCTTTATGTCGCCATTATTTGTTTACTTCAATGCTGTCTTTAAACAAAATCTTTCTCAGAGCTGCAATTGTGGGATTAGAAAATATAGCTCGGAGACAGAATTATAGCAACGGCTCAGACAAAGTGGGTAAACATAACAAAGAAACGGAACATACAGAGTCAACAGATGTGTAGCATGTTAAAGGGAACAATGAACGTGCTACGAGTTTCTTCGGACTGAAAGAGTTAAAAGGGAGGAGAAAACAAAATGTACACTGGGGCCCTGAGAGAGAAGAAGGGAAAAAGGATGACGACTAAACACGTTTCCGTGCATTAGGCTAAAAGAACAAGTTTACCTTATGCCACATAATCTTTTTTTTTTTTAGTTTATTTTCTGTAAACATATATTTCATTGTTATCATTATCAGCATGTGCCCTGCCAACTTGCGTAGTCGCTCAATCTCCACAGATCACGATCCCTGGTTGCCTGCAACAGCTCTCTTGATGATATCCCTACATGCCATCGTTTCAGCTCATCCAGCACCATCTCTCTCTCTCTTGCTCTGCATCTACTCCTCTTTCTACTGATCCTTCCAGTTGTTACGATGTTTTCCAATGCCTTTTTTTCTCATTACGTGGCCAAAGAACAGTGTTTATCTCCTTCTTATTGTTGTATATAGAGATCTACTTTCATTAGCTTCTTTCAAGCAATCGTTGTTAGTTACTCTGGCCGTCCAAGCTATTCGTAACATTTGTCTCAGAAACCATATCTCTGTTGCTTCTAAATTCCTCTGTATTAGTTCAATGACATACCAAGATTCGCTGCATATTGCAGAACAGATCCTATGTAACATTTTAGCACTCTCTTTATGACAGTAAATTAGAGCGACTTGTTGCATAAGATACAAAATTTCTGAAATGCAGCTTTGGCTTGATCTATTCTGCTCTTAATCTCTGTCACACGTTTTCTATCTGATGATATGACTGTTCCTACATTTTTGAATTTATTGACTTGGTTAAGTCTTTTCCCTTAAAATGAGATATCACAATATGGTGTTATCTCTTCTTTGATTTAACTATTACTTCCGTTTTCTTAATATTCAAGGAAAGTCTTTTCTTTGCACTCTCCATCCCCACAATATCCAGCAGTTGTTGTAAATCAGTTGCATTTTCATTGTTATACTCTATGTGAAAAGGCAAAATGGGCTATTTCGGAGTACACTGCAATAAAACTTTTCATTTAGCAACTGCCTATAATACAGACAGATGGAATAACAAGCTTCATCTATCTCCGCCACTTGTTACTTAAACCCGCTTTATCACAAATTATTGTTATATCAACCAGTCCTCTTTAAAGTTGTTGATGTATTTATTAGTTCCAGCTGTTATTTTGAAATTGTTCTGTTTAAAGCAGTTGTTACTTTAATTCTTGTGTCTGAAGAAATTATTACATTAACTATTTATATCTGAAACACTTTTTACTGTTATTCGTTTCTCTGACATAGTTATTATTTTGACTGATTCTATCACTTTCATTTGCTGTATATTGAGGTATTTTAGCAACTGTAGAAGTGCGGACTGGTGTCAATGTATGCATTTTAGTAAAACAAAGCAAAAAAAACAAGTCTGAACATTCAGTGCAATCCGGTGTGAATATATGTAATTTAGCAATCTAAAAGTGCAAACTTGTGTTAAGAAGAAGAAGAAGAAGAAGAAGAAGAAGAAGAAGAAGAAGAAGAAAAAAAAAAAGAAGAAGAAGAAGAAGAAGAAGAAGAAGAAGAAGAAGAAGAAGAAGAAGAAGAAGAAGAAGAAGAAGAAGAAGAAGAAGAAGAAGAAGAAGAAGAAGAAGAAGAAGAAGAATTGCAAACCGGTGTGAATTTATGTATTTTATCAACTTAAAAAGTGCTAACTAGTGTGAATATACGTAATTTAGAGACTTAAAAAGGGCAAACTAGAGTGGATGTAGATATTTTAGCAGTCACGAACATGTAGAAAGTAGTGTGAATTTATGATTCAACAGAACTGTAGATTGTTGTCTTAAGACTGCAAGATAATACCACCACTGTGAGGATAGAAACAAAAGCTATTTATTTTGAACTAATGTAATATAACAAGCAGAATCACAGCTAGGTCCCCCTGGGACAATAAATGAAGTCCACGACACGCAAGTAGGGTTGGGAATCAATAATAGAATTCAGACAGTCCAGACAGCGAACTTCCTTAGTTCTTACATCAGACAGGAGAAATTCTCTGGGTGCCATGCGGAGTGTAAAGTCTTAATGAATCCGCCACTCACGTGACTGTCTGATTGTGTGGTCCCGTCCCTTCAAACAAATCGCGTTAACAAAGCTTTCCTCTGTTCAACTTTGGGGGAATTAATTATTTCGTATAAAGTTGATAGCTTTGTTGGTATCAAAATTATCTGTTGATGTTGTCGTCTCCATCGTGTTGTCATCATCATTACAATTATTGAGTCGTTTGTCTTCTTGTGTATCTTCTTGTGCATCTTCTTTTTCTTCTTCTCGTTCTTCTTCTCGTTCTTCTTCTTCTTCTTCTTCTTCTTCTTCTTCTTCTTCTTCTTCTTCTTCTTCTTCTTCTTCTTCTTCTTCTTCTTCTTCTTCTTCTTCTTCTTCTTCTTTTTATTTCTTCTACATAATTCACAGCTTACAGTTATCTAATACTCAAATAGATAAATCCTATAGCTACATAATTCTGTTTACAGCTACCTAATCCTCAAATAGATCCATCCCATAGCTACATGATTCTATTTACTGTTACCTAATCCTTAAAAAAAAGATCCATCCTGTAGCTACACAATTCTCAGTTTACAGCTACCTAATTCGTAAATAGATTCATCCTTTAGCAACACAATTCTCAGTCTCCAGCTACATAATCCTCACCAAGATCCACTTTATAGCTACATTATTTACAGCTTAAAGCTACTCATTCCCCAAATAGACCCACCTTACAGCTATATAATCCCCATCTTACAGCTATATACTCGCCAGTAAACCCATCCTATAGCCACATAATCCCCATCCTTTTACTCTAGGTCAGAAGGACCATCTATAAAGATTGAAGTCCCATTCAATACGTTTACAATGATTTCTCCGTCATCATTGGTTGCGTCGAGTTGTCCCCAAGGACCATCCTTACTGTCGCTCTGTAATTATCCTTCAAGTTGCAGACGTTTTCACGACACAGCGCGGATCAATAACTAGGATTTGAAAGGTTACACAAATGTCAAATCTTCTAATATTATAATTATTTCTTCGCAGGTTAGCAGAACTACGCCGGTGTCAATTAAAACCAGACAGAAAACGTACTGTTATTTCTGTTTACTTAGAAAGTATTGGCTTCTTATCGAACGCTATCGCTCTCACTTCTTGTCTGTTTGCCACAACACGCCTTTCTACAACGGTTTGCGATTCATAGCACCTTTCTCTGTACAGCCGTCATCAGCAGCAGCAGCTAGCTGCTGGGGGACTGCGAATTTCGAAATTGCATGCATTTCTACTTTAATAATCCGGATTTTCAGCTTTCTTCTTCTTCTGCCTTTCTATCCCCCAATGGAGCATAGGCCCTCAACCAACTCACGCCAATTCGTTCTATCCTTCGCCATTGCATGGAGCTCTCCCCATGTCCTCCCAATCTTTCTAACATCATTCTCCAGCTCTCTTCTCCATTCTAGTTATGCTGTCCTGTTTTCTCAGTGTGTGCCCTATCCAACGCCAGCGTCTTTTCCTCACCTCTTGGTCCACTGGAGCCTGTTTAGTTCTCTCCCAAAGTTCTACATTAGTTATTCTATCATACCATTTTATTCCCTCTATTCTGCGCCGGCAGCAGTTGATGACTGTAATTTTTTAGTAATTGCCTTGGTTGTTCTCCATGTTTCCGCCTCATACAATAGTACTGATTTGACATTAGAATTAAAAATTTGTAGTTTAGTATTTCTTTTAATTTCTGTTGACCTCTACAAATTCCCTAGTGCTATGAAAGCCCCTCTTGCCTTTTGTATTCTTATTTTAATATCTCTATCAGTTCCTCATTTTCAGCTTTAATAATCATGAAAACAAAACAGCGCTGCCAGGTTGTTGCTGAGAGTTAGTTCCTTTGTGTCTTGTCCAACATCAGTCCACAAGTACCAGATATCATTAGGACAAAAGGAGTGTACACTGAACACCCAATAATAACAGGGATACAGCCAAAATGCCAACAGGAAAGCACTGTACTACGATGCAGAAGTTCAAGCCATCAAGATAGCGGCAGAGAAACTGCTAAATACCGGGCCCATGACGCAGATATTGATATTTCTGACAGATGCAAAGGCGTTACTACAGGCACTCCAGTCTGGAAAATGACCAGGTATATGGACACTACCTTCTGAACTAGACAACCGATGTGAGGTAGCTATCCAATGGATACCGTCCCACTGCGGAGTTCCCGAAAATGAAAGAGTTGATAAACTGTCTAAGGAAGGTGTAACTGAAGAACAGTCTGGCGTACCGTCTCATGTCAACAGAAGAAGAGAATAATAATTTCAATCAGAAAGCCACCAAAACTGGCACAAATCCATCACCAAATTATGGACAGACCAGAGCAAGTCATTATTTTACGCCTTAGGACAAGGCACATATGTTCACACAATTTAAAACTGGCGTATCAGCCATGGGCACCTGTGGTCTGGCGACTGAGACAACAGATCACATCCTGCAAGACTGTCCCAAATACAACATTTCCAGGCAAAACTGCTGGCCAAGAGAGTCTCTGGTGGAAGTCAAACTTTGAGGGCCAAAAACTGAATTACAAAAGACAGTATCAGAGACCATACTACATATACAGATATATTTACTTCAAGCAAACGAAACAACAAGAAGAAGATCGAGAAAAACAATGCCAACCATCATATTGATATTTGGTCACTAAATTATCCGTTATTGGTAACTGTTTCTTTTGTTATTTGACACTCTGAATTATGTGCGGTTTTTTTCTCTATATTATTAACAGTACTCGTGATTTTAGGGTGGGGGGGGGGGGGGAGGTCTTTTTAATCACATTTTGTTTTGTGGGTGGTAAAAAAGAGAGGTGGGGGGGGGGATGGTGGTGACTTGCCATATACTCAAGAGGGCGCCACCTGTAAAAGATTTAAGACCTCTGTTGTAGACTATGCTGCAACCAGAGTGGCAATCTAGCCTGTTCCAATGACAGTCAAAACAAAACTGTACCGCTTTCATCAAGGTTACTGGCCTCCTGATGTTAGTTTTTCTAGCTGAAGGATCAAAGAAGAAGAGACAGGCTCCGCAGGATCCCGCCTCCGCAGAATCACTCACCGAAACGACGGAAGACTTTAAAATCCCTCTATATTAATCTCACAAAATCTAGCCACAGTGGTAAAAAATACACAACACACTCAAGTAAACAATGTACTAGAACAATACACAACTGTCCCTCTGTTGATGTGTGTAGCCGGTGTGTGTAACTAAGCTCCGATCAAAGAAGCCGACACCAGCTAACGGGAAACGATGCTTTGCTAGATGCAGACAAACATCGCAATTACCTGCAGCTACCTTATCTGACGTCACACCTGGTGAATGAAACGTGAGCGAGCCAGGTAGATAAGCTGATCGATACATCTAAGCAAGTCACCTGGATGGGTTTAGCAGATGCTTAACTGTGACAGATGGAGCTGTTGAAGTCAATGATGCATGTATGAGACTGGAGACAGAGAGAGAGAGAGAGAGAGAGAGAGAGGGAGAGAGAGAGAGAGAGAGAGAGAGAGAGGTGTGACTGGAGCACATGCAATAACTGAAATGATGTAGCTGGTATACAGACGGACAAATATATAGATAGATATGCGGAGGGAGGGAGGGAGGGACGGACGGACGGACGGACGGACGGACGGACGGACAAACGGACAGACAGACGGACGGACGGACAGACAGACAGACAGACAGACAGACAGACAGACAGACAGACAGACAGACAGACAGACAGACAGACAGACAGACAGACAGACAGACAGACAGACAGACAGACAGACAGACAGACAGACAGACAGACAGACAGACAGACAGACAGACAGACAGACAGACAGACAGACAGACAGATAGATAGATAGATAGATAGATAGATAGATAGATAGATAGATAGATAGATAGATAGATAGATAGATAGATAGATAGATAGATAGATAGATAGATAGATAGATAGATAGATAGATAGATAGATAGATAGATAGATAGATAGATAGATAGATAGATAGATAGATAGATAGATAGATAGATAGATAGATAGATAGATAGATAGATAGATAGATAGATAGATAGATAGATAGATAGATAGACAGACTCACGTGAGAGAACTAGTTCTTTATAGCACAATTACATCTACTCCCTAGCGGCTTAGATCGTCAACAAATCTGACTACAACTAGTATTTGAGCTCAGGACAACAAGCTACTGTATGAGCCTTCCTGTCGATATGTTAAAAATAGGGATTAAATCGCTGACACGGGATTATACAACTGCTAGATTACACAGCTGAAACCTCCTATTCGCAACACTGTATGTCAATGGTTACACACAGGATCTACCTCTTCGCATATTGGTATTCTGGGAATATGGTTTGTTTTTAAAGTATTTTACAATTACTATATGTGTGAGATTCACTGAGTCACAGCCGAGATTTGTGATTAACGCTACATAGAGGATATACGGAAGTGAATCATGGACAGTTGGTAAAATTTGTGAACACTCATTTGGTAGCTGGGAAGATTTGCTTTTATAGACGAATGATGAGAATACCCTGGACAGATTTAAGAAGAAGAAAAAGAGTAACGAAAACGTCTTGAAAGAAACAGACTCACGAAGAGAACTGATTGTCCACATCAGAAAGAGACAATCTACATCGTGTGGTCATGTGATGAGAAGGAGAAAACTGGAGTTCATCGTGACAGTAGGAAAGTTGGAGAGGAGGGGAGGCAGAGAGAAAGAGAACAGGTACTAGACAGTTTGACATCATGTGATGGATGATCATCTTTGTCTAAGTTTATTGAAAGTACACGAGACGGAAGGTTGTGGATAGACATATCTGCCAACGCCACACGGGATGGACTTTGAGAAGAACATAGAAGATCTATTTGACCAAAGTCAAATTCTTTCACCGGCACTTCTTCTTTCAGTGCATTCTGTGTGGCATCGATTGTCATGTCCATTCACAACTTTTTGTCTCGTGTACATTCTATCAGTTCTGACACAGATGATCTTTCCTGCCATGATGTCAAACTGTCTAGCATCTTCTCTCTCAGTCTCCTTCTGTCTATTTTCCCGTTTTACAATTCCAGCTGTCACGATGTACTCCAGTTGTCTCCTTCTGGTGACATGATCAAAAAACGCTAACTGTCCCCTTGTGATGTGAGCAAGCAGTTCTCTCTGTGAATTCAGATTCCTTCAAGACATATTCATTGCTTTTTTTTATTACTCCAAGGTTTCGTAAATTTTTTTGGATCCAGAAACCATAAGATGTAAACCCTTTGGCTTGGTACTTCGGATATCGCAACCCTTCGGCCTTGAATCCATGACAGATACCGTAAATCTGGGAAATATGTGGTTTTTCTGTGAACTCGGACCACAAGGAGTTTGTCTCCCAGTCGCCGTGCAGTTGGTTTAACCAACTTAGCTAGCGCACCAAGCACACCTTTACAGCTTTCAAATAATTATTACCTAATCGACCAACTGTCTATAAAATACCTCCTTGTATCAAGATAGGATATGTATAGCTTTAAAGAATTATCTGTCTCGTCTCAATTGACAAAGACAGATTACATAAATATTTTTCATTTTGTAAAATGCTTGAACTATTCTGCATGTAACGTCTTTAACACACCTTCCATTTGATGCCATCATGGCACCCAAGTACTTAAACGTTTGCTTGAGGATTGTACCATTAACGATCACTACATGTTAGAAACCCAAGGAGCACAGCTAAAATCTTTCACTATCATTACATACTGGAGATCAATTTCAGGCGATCTTCATTGTGATTCACTGAACACTAGATGGCTAGAACACATCGAAACCAGATCGATAACGGAAACAACATAATTGTGACACAACGGTGACACAATATTGACACTTCTGAACATAGCACCAAACCACACCAAGAAAACTATCCGTCTGAAATGATTCGACCACACTTGGGTGTTAATTTCCCAGACTGTTTCAGCGCGTGGCATAGCCGGGACCTGTAGCCGAACTGTTCCCAGAGAAAACTTGGCGACCGGTCAAGGGGCGCGGGAGGACAAAGGTTTCAGGATGGCTCGCCGACATCACATCTGCTGTCCTAGTTTTTGAAAGTGGCATTGTAAGAGTCTGAAAATATTCCCTAGAAGTTGATTGTCTTCGTCTCAGAGAAAACCACCTGCCGACATTTTGCTGACGTTTCCGGGTCAGGATGAAGAAAGGAAGCACGTGAGAAGAGCCAGAAGAGAGCCAAGACCTTCTGAAGAAGATAGAAAAAAAGCCAAAACTGTCAAACGGATGTGCACGCCAACATAAAGTTCTGGAACAAGACTTAAGTAGAGAAGTGGACAAACAATAAAAACGTGCAGCCGTAGTTTACAACTGGTGAACACTAAGAGAAGATAAAGAAGAAGAAGAGGAAGCAGGAAGAGGAGGAGGAGAAGAGGAGAAAGAAGATAGTAGTTGCTCCAGTCAGGGACGGCGCTAAACAGAAATCAATGGGACAGAATGGGGGTAGAGAAGGGGGGTTAGGGCGTTTTTTAGGTTGTGCAATTATGGTTATCATTATTATTAATGTGCTATATGTAAGTAAAGGACCCTTTTCCACGCCTTTAGGGCATATAGGGCTAGACCTATATTTTAATAGACCAACGGCACAAGACTGGGTGATGTGATCAGCATTACGCCGGCCGCCTCTACTTCCCGGGACGTGCTTTATGGCAAATAGATAAAATAATTTATTTGAAATATGGTCTCTGTGTATATTGTTGCGCACATAACAAAATCCATAGGCAGTTGGAAATTGAAAACAATAGCCTAACAGGGCTGCCAGAGCAAAATCTGCAGTTAAAAATATACCCAATTTCAGGATCCTCGCCGCTGCTATAAAGTTTATGCACTGCGCTGTGATTCTTCGGGCTCAGACTTGAGTTAGAAGTAGAACATAACACTTATAGGTCACTACCCCCCTGTCCCATGATGTTGATCAGTTGTTTAAACCTATTAAAAAAGACCATCTGCACATGGTTGTGGAGGCACCGGCACCCCCGCATGCAAAGCATGTTTGGGGAAAGGGGTCAGTGTTGCCACTTTTCTTTGACAAAAAAAAAAAAACACACACACACACCCAAAACGGAGTCAAAAATATCTAAAAACATCTAAATTTGCGTGGAAAACATATAGAAAAAAAACATCCAAATGGAAAGAGTCACAAATTACATAGCAATTGATATGACTTACCCTATAGAATCATGTCCTCATCTTTACTGAAGTCTGCCTTACAAGATCCACATGACAAACTTAGCCTGGATGATGACGCTGAAGCTTCAGATCCAAAAAGACTCTGGTATGCTTCAGCTGTTCTAAGTTCATTTAATACCCAATCAGGGAGCTGATAAGTGGAACAGCCTTTTCCTACTCTTATCAGGCCGAATTTTATTGTCAAGATAGCCTTTAAGAGGTCGAATTTCATCTTGTTTCTTAGGTTAGATTTGATAAATTAGCTCCCAAAAAACCATATAGAAAAACATCTACCATCTAAACGTCAAAAACACCATCTAAATGCAAGGGAAAACATCTAAATCTCGATTAAAACATCCAAAGTGGCAACACCGGAGGGGGTAGAGGTGAGCTCAAAGTCCCTTTGAGATCACAGCTTCCGGCACCCGTTCCTGCAGCTGACCAATCAGATCGAGCCACGCGACCGTCTCGTGCCACACTCCAACAAACACCTGCTAGTGGACTCTGACCTGACCCTTCCTGTGACCTGTGGCGTCTAGAAATGTTAAAGTCTTTTTATTTTAATCCGCTTTCTACCCCAGATCTTATTTCCTTCTCCTACTGTTCGTCTTCCTATCTCTCAGCCTTCCATTCTTCTTCGTTTACAAACTTGTTAGCACGCGTATAGTGGTTTACAGCTAGTCCGCGATATTTTTGCACAACACATCCGAGGTAACAATCGCACCGAAAATAAGGACAGATTATTTAAAGCTGATTTCTTAAATAATTACCACAAGATATAAATAACTGCGCGAGTGAGAGAGAAAGAGCGAAACAAAACACACACACACTCATATATATATATGAAAGAGAGAGGCTAAAACAGTCCCAGGGTTCCCTGTTATCCGTGTGAGGCCACAGAAAGAAACCCAGACTTATTGACTGGAAGAAAGTTGTCTCCTATCGGTAGAGCTTCAGCCACACAGATAATGTCTGACAGAGACTTTTGTTGTGCCCTCGCAGATGACCCCGGAACTGCTTCACAAACGGAAATGACCCATTATTTCCCACCGCCGAGACAAAGTACAAAGTTTAGAGGTCGTGTGACAGTATATCCAGTACAACAACTCTAACAAGGCTAGTTTAAACGGCAGCGTTTTTGTTTACAAAAAAAAAAAAAAAATAATAACTGCCTGTGTTTACTATTTTTGTGGCAAGGGGCAGGTGGGTCTATCAGCCTGAGAGTTTAGGAACGCATCGCTAGTGCTGTCGGTTCATTTTTTACTTATAGTCATTTCAGGTTTCTTGATAAATGTGGTAAAATTGTATAGCTCAAATAAATTTTAGCTCAGAAAGTGGGATGCAATATTCATTTCTTTTTCTTCATGGCGTCTGTTAGGTGTTATTGGAGTCTCCGAACTCATACTGAGTTATCACAGACATCATGCTGTTTGAATAGCAGAAAAACAGAAGTAATGGTAAATACAAAAAAAAAAAAAAAAAAACGGACCCTCCATATTGCAGCATCAAAATAAATGGAACAGACCTGAAGCAAGTTAATATGTTTACTGGGGTACTTGGGTATCCCGATAACATCAGATGGAAGATGTATTAAGGAAGTTAAATGTCGAATAACTCAAGCAAAGGCGGCATTTTACAAAACGAAGAATATTTTATGCAATTTTTTTTTTTTTTTTTGTCAACTGAGACGAGAAAGAGAATTCTTAAAAGCTATATAAATCCTACATTGATAAACGGATGTGAATCATGGACAGTTAGTAAATTAGTGAAAACTTATTTGGAAGCTGCGGAGATGTGGTTTTATAGACAAATAATGAGAATATCCTGGACAGATAAAAAGAGTAATGAAGATATCTTGAAAGAAGCTCACTCTAAGAGAACTGATTGACCACACCAGAAAGAGACAATCTACATTCTTTGGCCATGTGAAGAGAAGGAGAAAACTGGAGCACATCATGACAGTAGGAAAGTTGGAGGGGAAGACAAGCAGAGGGTGACCGTGAGAGCAGATGTCGTTCGGTGTGACATCATGGTATGGAAAGATCATCTATGATTGAAGGTACACGAGACAGAAGGTTGTGGATAGACATGACTACCAACACCACACGGCATGGACTTTGAGACGAAGAATGTAGGATTGTGCTCACTGGCTACGCCTGTGGCCAGACTGACCCCCCCCCCCCCCCCCCCAGCTGAAGCTTTTCCACATATTCTTAAATTATACATCTAATCACATTATATGGTAATCCCATACCACCCTTGAGTGTCAACAAAAATTGGTCAGCGGCCCACAGGCCATAGCTTGTCCACCCCTGCCATAGTGTCTAGACAGACGGAAAGGTACCAGCAACTAGCCGCAGAAGGGTAATCGACCCCAAACCCTTGCCGTCTTTATCTAACTTCTTGTGGCACAGTCGTGCCTATACATCCCCCAAGAAATAGATGTGCATAAGTCGGCCAAGTGGAATGAATATAGTTCGTATCTCTCTTCAATCGTACTCAAGAACAAGGCCAGTGATGTAATCAATTACATAAGAG
Source organism: Candidula unifasciata (assembly GCA_905116865.2). Classification (NCBI taxonomy): domain Eukaryota; kingdom Metazoa; phylum Mollusca; class Gastropoda; order Stylommatophora; family Geomitridae; genus Candidula; species Candidula unifasciata. The sequence goes on from CAJHNH020004434.1 coordinate 694,524, forward strand.
CTGGTTTATTCATAATATTCTCGTCACACACATTTCATAAATTCAATAAGCAATAGTATATGAACACTCCTTATTACTGGCTATTCGTATGCCTCTACGAGTTCCTTAACCACTGTTCTGGCTAAACTCCAAGTTTAACATATACCTTCTAAACGAAGTAAAGCACTAGTTTTCTCCTAACCGGTTTCTCTAGCGGTCTAGCCCTAACTGTCTTCTCATGGCGGTTCCGGGGCTAACTGTCCTCTCCAGCGGTTCCGGGACTAACTCACTGTTCTAGCTAAACTCCAAGTTTAACATATACCTTCTAACGAAGTACAGCACTAGTTTTCTCCTAACCGGTTTCTCTAGCGGTCTAGCCCTAACTGTCTTCTCATGGCGGTTCCGGGGCTAACCGTCCTCTCCAGCGGTTCCGGGACTAACTAACTTCTCAAGCCCCTGGCTCTGACTTTATTCCACCGCTTTCCCGCTCCTCCTGGCGTACCATCTTAATCACTCCCCTGTCACCTGTCCTTGGTGGTCACGTTTGGATGAACGTATCTCGTCAGCTGGTCACAGCTCACGGGTACTCGTCGAATGTTTCATCCCTCACTGTCAGATGTCATGGCGGTGTGTTCTGCATAGCTGGCTAGGCCATGGCTTTCTAATCACCCATTCTGTCATTTCACACAGTGATGGATTAGTACGCCGTGTGGTGGTCTGAAATGTATGCTTGTTCATTTAACCCCTTTCTGCATATATTTCATTACATTCTCTAATCAGTTTACCGTTTCCCATGTTTTCTGACTAGGGTTGTCTCCCCGATAACGGTATTCCTTGTATTTCCCTCAATTACCCAGATTCTACTCCAATATGTATTTTTTACTGACTAATCGTCTGTGATTAAAACGAAATATATATATATATATATATATTAGGGCTATACCGAATAGTGATTTTCACTGCTCGGCCGAATACGAATAGCTGGACCAACTATTCGGCCAAATACGAATAGCTGGACCAACTATTCGGCCGAATACGAATAGCTGGACCAACTATTCGGCCGAATACGAATAGCTGGACCAACTATTCGGCCGAATACGAATAGCTAGACCAACTATTCGGCCGAATACGAATACGAATAGTGAATCATCATCATCATGTGCTTTGCCGACTGGCATGGGCAATTATGCCTTGCAACAATCTGCGATCTCCTGCAGCATGTATTAGTTCGTGTGCTGACACACCTAAGGTATTTTAAGCATTCTTCTGTAAAACCACATCTCTGGGGCCTCAAGAAATTGAGACCGATTGTCCAGCGCTCACAGCCATATGTTAAATCTGGATGTGTGTAGCAAGCAAGTAATTCTTTTTCTAACCTTCAATGACAAAGTTATATTGCATAAGATTTTCTTCATTCTATAAAATGCAGTTTTTGCCTGTCCTAATATGTTTCTTATTCCAGTAATGCATCTTCCATCTGATGTTATCCATGTACCCAGATACTCAAATTTCTGTACTTGTCCCAAAATAAAACCACTAACTTTTATTACGCATTTAGGAATAATTCTTTTCTTTGATACCACTATTATTTCTATCTTCCCACTATTCAAACTGAGGCCTGTTCTTCCACTTCCGAATAGTGTATAAAATAGATCTAAAAAAAAAATAAAAACTTCTATACTGTCAAATGTACGCTGAAATTTTACTTCACAAAATGTAGTACATAATAGTAAAAATTTAAAAACATTTCATGTTTTGCATCCTTCAGTCAGTCAGTCTGTGGTAACTAATACCTAGGAATGAAAGTATTCTTAGTTTTATAACAAGTAACTAAACTTGTAAATTACCACTGACAGCTTAGTTAATGCATGAAAGCGGCATTAGCTTAGAAAAAAAAAACACACACACACACAATTGTTCCATGTTGTCAGCATTAAGGCAGCTTCTTGTCTCACTGAAGGTATTTCCAGCTGTACTAAACAGACGTTCACTTGGGACGCTCGTTAGTAGTGCACAGAGATAACGCTTGAACCAAGGTGGGAAATCTTGATATGTTCATTTTCTACCAGTCCAGAAACGGGTGTAAGGTAACCACTATTCGTATTCAGCCCGACCGCAACTATTCGGCCGAATACCGAATAGTTATTAGGTCCACTATTCGGCCCCGAAGCGAATATTCGGTACAGCCCTAATATATATTATATATATATATATAAACAGCCAGGCATCTTACAATAACAATAACAACTAAGGGACCCTATATAGACCTATATATATAGGACAGACCTATATTTTACAGGCAAGTCAGCACTTGGTGGGTGATGTGGTTAGCATCACGCTGACAGTCTTTATATTTACTTCCCAGGACTGCACCCGGTACCCACTCAAGGCTTGGTCGACCTGGGAGCCAAGGTCATTTTTGAAAGGGAAAAACAGAAAGTCCTTCTCCTTCAGGACCCGAACCCACGACCTTCCGATCAACAACAATAACAACAACAGCAACAACAAATTATCATGAGTGACAAAATGGAGTTGCGGTTAGAAAACATCGTCGGCATACCAATACACAGATAAAGACAGCCATGCATTAACGACTAAATATAACTGCCAAACCCTTTCTTAACACAAGAGGACCTAAAGTAATCAAATGATATAGGCGGCTGTAGAGTGTCGTGTGCGAAAGTTCCTTGATGCACCGCACACTTGCCAAGTATCTAGGTTTACACAATAGTGTCACATTTACAAGTCACCACTCCCGCCCGACAGCAACAGAGGACGCCGGAGACATGTTGACCGTCAAAGTAGCATTTCAACATCAGGACAACGAAAGGCATCACGAGACATGGATAGAACACTCAGGATGCCCTGGAAGACTTCTACTGCCAGTCATTCTTATTACCAAGGCAACACACACTCAGGATGCTCTGGGCTGCCACCCTATGTTGCGTGGTTGCTACGGGTAAACACTACCCGCTCGCGCAAATCCACTACTCGTGATTACGTGACTGTCTCTATGACACCCATCACTTGGGTACACTGTCACTAGAAAATCATCTCAGTGTGGGTTTCGGGGCCCCATTGTGAGGAAAACAAGAATAGACCCACTGCCTCCCCAAAAGCATGTCGTAAGAGTCGACTAACTGGGGAGCTTCCTTTGAAGTCGGAGTGCATCTGCCGGAGAGGCAAGGAACCAACAGTCTGTATTCAAGAGAATGAGACCTTTAAAACTGATGCACACGCAACACTCAGGTTCTGGAGCAGGACTGCAGTTCAGTAGTGGACGAGCAACCAGAACTTTCTGCCAGAGTGTACAGCTGGTGAACGCGAAGAAGAAGAAGACTAGAAAATCATACAGGCAGATGCACAATACCTTGTGAAGATTATCCAGACCTTTTGTCTGCGGCCTGACACGTACTTGAGATTCCTGATCTCACCTCACGAGCTTCCGTCATGCTGGCCCGGCCACTGTGCAACTATCACAGACAGCCTGGACACCTAACGCCAGCGTAACACACAGGTATGCAGGACTAGTCTGGAACCATCCAGATTAGAACATGCCTTCCACCACAGCGTCGTAGAGGTCTTTCTCCCCTCCCCCCCCCTCACTCGTCCTCTCTATCTCTTCACATCCCGTTCAATTCTGTACTGCAACATGTTTTTCGTTCATTAATGCACTTCCCTTTCATATACCCATATACTGCACACAACACAGAGCTTATCAAGAAAACAGAGGTCAGAAGATTGTGAAGGAGCATGATCGCTTGCCCTGCCCGGCATGCACACGCGTAATCTTCTTTTTCTTTGCTCTTCTCTGGCTGTAAAACACCGGCACACAGTTGTGGTCGTTCGTCCACCTCCGGACTTTAGAAACTGTTCTAGAACCGGGGGTGTTGCGCGCACTTTCGTTTTGCAGATCTGGCTTATAGACTCCTGGTTCCTTGCCTCTCAGTCAGATGCACTGCGACTTCGAAGGATACCACCAGTTAGTCGACTACTGCGACATGCTTGATAGGAGCAGTGTCTTCTGGCTTTTTCCCCCCGCCAATGGGGCCCCAAAACACGTAGGGAAAGCTAAAATAATGGCGATGGGAATTGCGTTGAGTGTAACAAGGGATGTAACCTAATCATGTAATGTAAATTCACTGTATCTAGAATTATGTCCCTTAATTGATCCTTATTTAAAATAACACAAAAATGCTTACACAGACAGGACATATAAAGATTATCAACACAGATAAAGACAGACAAGACATGTAAAGACAGACAACACATGTAAAAACAGAAAACACATGTAAAGATACAAGACATGTAAAGATAGAAACGACATGTGAAGACAGTTACGACATGTAAAGACAGACAAGACATATAATGATACAAGACATTTAAAGACAGACAAGACATGTAAAGAGACAGACATATAAAAAGACACACAAGACATGTTAAGACAGACATAGACATGCAGATACAGACAAGACAGCTACAAACGCCGGATAAAGAAAACAAGCGCTAACTTACCGTTGCTATTGTCACAGCCTAGCGTAGAATGGTCTAATGTTGTCTGTCAGGTTCGACTACTCTACATCCGCTTGGAGACATCTGAAACACAAGATGCGGGGTAATTAGTGACAGTAAACGACCCATTCCACGTCTTCATGCGTATTCGGCATAGGGGACTAGGCCTATATTTTATAGACCAATCGGTACTCGGTGAGTGAAATGGTCGACATCACGCCGATCGCCTTTACTTCCCGTGATTTTATCTGGTTTCTATTTAAAGTTAGGTAGACGTGGAAGCCAATGTTATTTTCTAGAGCAAAAAATGTCTGCCACCGTTCGGATTCGAACCCATGACGTGTGGATCCACAAGCGAGAGTCTAGTGGCTACACTAGGCGGTTCTCAAGACGGGGAGTACGATAACATTTGTAGTTTTGCTCATCGTTAGTGTAATAAGGGTTTATCTGTTATGAGCAGGGGGATGATGATGATGTTTTTAATTATTAAGGTGGTTTATAATAGGATTCTGAAGACAATAATTGCGGTAGCAATAAAGAAGGCGATGATGATGATGATAACAATAATAAGTTCTTTGCTCATCCTTTACTGGGCATTGCAAAAACCAGACATACATTTGCAATGGAACCCACAGGGCGTAGAAATAAAGGAAGACCCCCCCCCCCCCCCCCCAAAAAAAAAAAAAAACATAGAGAAGGGATCTAGAGAGTACAGTTGAAAAGATGCGGATGACAAGGAAGAGCTGCATACGATAGGGAAGGATCGAACGACTTGGCTTGAGTTGGTTGATGGCCTATGCTCCACTGGTGGGACAGAAGGCGGAGAAAGAAGAACCAGCCACAGCATTTGTTCTTGGCGGTCTTGTTTTACTAGGACATTTCACGTTAAGTAGTTTGCCATTGTTTTCCGGAAAACGGGGTAGAGATACCAAGACACTGAAGATCATTGGCTAATAAAGCACATAGGGCTGGTGAATTGGCTACAGAAAGAGAGACACTCAAGTGAGCCGTAAACAGAGCGACCTTCTGTAAAGGACATGCTGATGGATAAGTTTTAGCCGTTGCCACTGAACGGTCGAAATCAACGCCAAGCAGTCTGCTGTAAAACCGCCCACAGCCGAATAGAACCGAGTATTTCCAAAGAACAAACCGTGTTCGTGATGCCTACCCTAAAATAGTTATAGTAATAATAAGTTCATCATCTGGCACAATGAGCATCTGTGAACTGATCTGTGTTTTTCTGAACTCATCAATATCTCCATGAATGTCCTGTAGTAGAAACCATACAGGTATTTACCATTAAAAAGTATCAATACAAACGAGAGGTATGATTAGCCAGATTCCCATTACTGCAAGCATGCGTGGCACTATGTGACAAGACAAGATCACAAGCACTATGGTATTGAAAAGGGCAGTATTACATCACATTTCTCAATGCCCAGTCTCTGAAGGTTCAGGTTGCGGGGTCACACCTGGAGAATGGAGAATCCCTAAGGACGTTATCTATGGTGAATTACAGATGGGTATGATTTGATTTGATTCAAGAACCGACATCACAGCACTCGGAGCATTCCCATAAGCGCTCCGTCCCCATCTTCAGCAGCCAGCGAAGAGTTCCGATACTAATGGTGCCAGTAGCAATCTGATTAAACGTCCGTCTTGCCTTACCTCTTAACTTCGAGCATCTGCCAGAACTTCTCGTAACTCACAACTGCATCAATCTCACCAGACTGTGGTGATCAATCTGCTCCTCCGAACTGTACAGGCTCTCCCACAAGGCACTAACCACGTCTGCCTTACCATGCATCAGTATTCCACCAAACTGTGCAGAGCCAGCCAGTCTGTCCGCCTGTTCATTTCCCAACACACGGGCATAAGCTTGTGAAAAAATCCAGACAATACTCCTCACCCGTGTCCTCCGCAGCGAGGCATGCCACTCTGCACGAAGCATGCCTGTCCTGATCTTCCTCAACATGCTTTCTGAGTTAGTTACAATCACGATGTGTGTGTGTCGTGTTATCTAGCCAGCGGAAAGCTGCAGTGACCGCCTCCACCTCCATTCTTAAGCTGGATGTTGTGGTATCATATGCTAGGCTCTCCTGCACCAAACGTCGTACAGATGGGTAGAAAATGTCGAGGCCGGAGTTTACTGCGATATATGGATGTGTGCAAACGGAACATGAATGATACAGGTACTGAGGTGGACTAGTGGTAACAAAATGTCATGGACCTTATTGTCTGTAGGAGGTACAGCTGGAAAGTAATGAGAATGAAGGAATCAATTATTGCAGAAAAGATGAGAGCTGAGCTTCTGAGAAGAGATAGGCAAATGCTGGCTTTAAAGGTCCTAAATCCCCATGCTATAGTTGTGGACGACTTTTCTTGACGCGGGCGGGTCTTGCTAGTCACACTCGCCATCGCCTTGGGCTGTGAGTCCCATACCTCCTAATAGCACAGTATAAACACTATCGTCTGGAAAAACGGAAAGGTACCAATAACATTACTGCAATCATGGACAAGATCGATCGACACGACTCATGTGTCAGGGCTTCAATTGGTCGAATATCCTATACATGTAGGTTCTTCTTACGTTTTTCGCCTCAAACAAACTGTGGTTGGCCTTTCGTTCATAATTCGGTGCTGATGTATGTTACAGGGGTGTCGCATAGCGTTGTCTTCGACGCTCTTACCGGCGATGTCGCGTGTTCTAAAACTGGTCCCAACCCTAACTCCCCTATCGTACAGATCAGCCTACGCCCCACGAGAGATTGCAGCCCACGTTCCGTGTCACGTTCTGTCGTCTTTGATGCTATCACCTGCGATATCCCGTGTGAAATTTTGCAAGATCTGACCGCTTTTAACGACCCAAAAACATCTAGAACTGGTCATATCCCAACCCCCCTACCCATAGCCTGTGCCTACGCCCCACCAGAGAGTGCAGCCTACGTCCTATAGTTTCAGAATTATTAACATTTTCGGTCTGCCCCAAAAAGCCGTCTTGCTACAGAAAAGCAACACTGCTCTCCTTGAGCAGCTGACAGCTAAAGTAATTGCATGCCCCACCTGAAGTCCGAGAAAAGCTATAATATACGCAATGTCGCCGGCCTGCACGATATACAAGTACAATGCTCACAGTGTGGAACACAACACTCCGTGACACCCCTGTAACATAGACTAGCGAGTGAGAATGGTTAAAAGCATGAATAAAAGGCTAACCACGTTTTATTTAGTGGCGGGGAAAACGTAACAAAGTTCCCACGTGTGTTTCTCTCTGAGACTACCCCACTTAAGTGATTCTTGTTGGTAATCATATCAGTGTCGATTCACAGAATGTGCTGATGAAGTCTTTCTAGCCGCAATGTTCACTTGTTGTTTGTGATAATGTGAAGCTGCCTAGCTGTTCTTTTCGTCTGGTCTGACATCTCTTCATAGTACTGCAATCACGAACGACATCCAGATAGTTATCTTATCCTGATATTTATCTCCATGTCTGCCGGTTCATTGTCACCAGTTATATGTCTTGGATGTTAACTCTTTGTCCCAAGGAACGCATCATACGTTTATAGGTTCCTACCTAGAAGCACAATAAGATTGTATTACTTTCTTTACTACCTCTGGGCCTGTGATGAAAAACTCCCTGGGACTCACAGAGTTGATAGGCCCACGGCTGAGCGTTTTCAGATAATGGTTCTACCTAGGGCCTCTTTTGGTCTTCCCTATTTTCTTTCCGTTCCGATGTCCATATGAGGGCTTGAAGGGGGAGTCTTGTCTTATGCATTCTGAGTGCATGGCCGATGAAGTTCCAGTCGCTCTTTCTTGTACAACTACTGAATACATGATCTTGCTTGGTCTCTTGTCTTATTTGCGTATTGGATTTGAAATCTGCCAAGCGGAGATTTAATATTCTTCTTAGACTATTTCTTCTAAAAACTGTCTAATTTTTGTTACTTAGAGCTACCGTTGCTGTTCAACTCTCGCATCTATAAGTTAGCAATGGAATCACGCAAGAGTTTAAAATCTTGTTTTACTGTGTTTTGCTGAGCGTCTTTTATTTCCAGAAGTTTGAAAGTTTGTGTAGATGCCAGTGCGATTCTAGATGATAGTTTTGGTGTTGAATCCCCTAAAGATTTCAACTTACTCCCTAGGTATGTAAAACTTTTTCAAGAAAAGCAAAATGTTTCAAGAATGTTATTGTTTAGTTTGATGTTGTCTGGTTGAATTTGTACTTTAGTGTTAAGGATTCACTTATGTGCTTTATTTGATTTCATTTTTACTAAAGCAGGCCCCTGCTGAGATACAGCGAAATACGCCAAGCAATAAATTGTGCAATCTATCGTTTGTGTCTTTTTTGTGTGTTCAAAATTACGAACTGTATAAAACAACTCGTCTTTTCCCTCGTTTCTCATTGAAGTGGACTTTTATTTTATTGCGAGGCGCTGTGTTTGATTTTAACCTGGTTTGCAAACAACTCTAAAAATGCGGAGAACAAATGGGAGACGGAACAAACTATCTCCACTTCCCGGTAATGGGAAAACATGCACGGGAAATTTATACAATTCATTTGTAGAGTTGAATGACATGGCGTGCGGTCGGTTGGACGTGGCCATATTGTAAACATGGCCACAGAGAAGGGGATTTCGCTCATTAAACAGATGCAGGAAACCTTTTTAGGATGCTAATAGAGAGAGAGAGAGAGAGAGAGAGAGAGAGAGAGAGAGAGAGAGAGAGAGAGAGAGAGAGAGAGAGAGAGACATTGCCTACAGTCACTTAATTTCTATTCTACCGGAGATTGTGTCAGTAGTCCTTCCTTGTTGTCCTTGTTCGTGTATTATTGTTTATTAGTTGCTGATGAAGGCCGCAATGTTATTTGTTGTTCGTTGTAGTTGCTTGATAAACTTCGCCTACAATTCTACATTTGCACATTTGCTTATACTTTTATACTCTTAGCATAGTTAACTCTCTCTCTCTCTCTCTTTCTCTCTCTCTCTCTCTCTCTCTCTCTGTCTCTCTCTCTCTCTCTCTCTCTCTGTCCGTCTACACCATAGTTTACCAGTCTGTCCGTCATTCCTTGTACCTTTGCACACACCAGCCTATTCCTCAGTCTGTCTCTTTGTATATGTCTATTTATATATTATTCAAATCTGTGTGCCGCTCTGTCGATCATCCAGTCTATCTCTGGCTACTCTCACAAACATCCTTTCTTTCATCAACCTTTTCAGACCATGTTTTATTTCATCGACTTTTCTGCTAATCCATGTTTCAACTTTCTATTAATCGATATTTTACCCTTTATGCCAGTCTAAGTACCAAACCATCTATCTGCCTACGTACTAACCCATCTATCCGTCTGTCAGTTTCAACATCTTCATCATGGCTTCTGCATCACGGCTTCTGCATCACGGCTTCTGCATCATGGCTTCTGCATCATGGCTTCTTCTTCTTCTTCTTCGCGTTCGCGGGCTGCAAACTACGGCGGAATGTTCTGGTTGTTCGTTGACCTCTAAACTTTAGTATTGTCCAAGAACCTGAGTGTCGCATCACATCCGTTTTACAGATCTGAGTTATTTGTATGCAGACTGTTGGCTCCTTAGTCTCAGGAAGACGCACTCCGATTTTGAAGGGCGGCCCAAATAGTCGACATGCGTGTTAGGGGGAGGGGGGAGCAGTTAGTCTATTCTAGCCCCCCCCCCCTCCAACACCCCTCTCACAATAGAGTCCTAACCCAACGGGGAATGGATGGTTTCAGTCCAGCACTTCTAGCCCCAATTAACAAGATTCGTATTGGGATTTCTCGTGGACCTCCTGGTTTTATGAGCCCATTTGTTCCCATTCCAGTGCCTGTCTGGCGATTCTCTCTCCACGCCTCATAATTATCTGCCTAATATACGCATAACATTGATATGCTAATCCGTATTTACTTTAGGTATTTTAATCATCCCCCGTGTCTGTCCATCTGTTTTGGAGTCCCTCTGTCTGTCTGTAAAAGCTATGTAGTATAGTCCCGCCACCTGCCCGTCTTTCAAAATAATGTTTTATCCTATTATCAAACCCAGGAACAACTTGAAAATATACTTCTAAACAAAAAACTTACCCACGCAACCTAAACGTACTCAAGTACCACAACTACTACCTCACATCTGTGTCGTTTCTCACCTCAGAAATACAAGTAGGTCAGGGCTTGTAACTCAATTTCACAACACAGCTGGAGTCCACAGGTTAACAACACTACACATAAATATTTAAATACATGTACATACATTCTAGGAACAGCACACTACACCACAGCACATCACTGCACAGCACATCACTGCACAGCACATCACTGCACTACACAACAACGTCTGGCCGCACATTGCACTAACAACAACAAACCACAACAATATTTCTATATTTAGATTCACCGTGTTCCCTCTTTCTCTCCTTTCCTGGCCCGGCCCATTCCTCACATTCCCTATCGTTGACAGGGCCTTTGTGATCCGATCGTTAATTGAAAACTGTAGTAAGATGGATCAGTTGCGTTAAAGCCGGCCAGCCCGGGGTTTTCCCTGGTAACACCAAGGCTATTTAGAGTCCAACTGATTTACCTGAATTTAATGCACAGTAAGTTGGATTCGTGACACCCAACACGAGGTAAGGCTGCCACTGGCTTTCACTGAATTCAAGTGGGTGTCGCGGGTGCATACCTGTGTTAGGGGCGACCCTACCTGGGACTTAGCAACATTGAGCCGCCCCCCCCCCCCCCCACCCCACATGTGTTACCAAAAGCAACCTCTAAATGCGTAGGGGATCTAAACTGTCACCCCCCCCCCATACCCCCCCCCCTCCCGGCATCCTAGAAGATCGAACATTAAGGAAAACTGGCTAATAAACAGCATCTTGTCTCTGAGACAGAACTATTTTAGCCATATCAACTCCACGGAGAAAAAAATAACAGAAGACATGATACCGGGAAGGAGGGGCAGAAGCCGATAGGCATGAAGATGGACACAGGATAAACAGGAGCCAACAAGCATGAAGATGGACACAGGATAAACAGGAGCCAACAAGCATGAAGATGGACACCGGATAAAACTAACTGCTAGGGTATGAAATTGCTCCAAGCGGTAGAGCTGGTGAGAGACCCAGTTTCTTTCAGGCAGACCCTGATGAGAGCGACGTTCTGCGAAGGACCTGCTACATGGTGATTTATTCATTATTTTAATTTGTATGATTAATTATTTAACATTATTATTAAGCACCTAAACAAGAATCAGTAACTGGTTGATGAAAAAAAATATTGTGTTGGAAACAGTGACATTGACCAGGTGAAGAACACACAGCTGGTAGATCTCGATTGTGCTGATGATGACGTTCTGCTAAGTAAAAACAGCACAAAAACATGCACAGAAAACCTGATTCTTTAGCAAATATAGCATTAAGGGTTGGACTACAAATAACTCAGCAACAGTCAAATGTATTAAAGACAAAAATAACAGATCAAGCACATGTAACACTAGAGACAAACGTAACTAAAGTAACAGACCAATTTACTCATTTAGACTGTAATTTTGATGGTAAAGGAAATACAAAGTAAGAACTGGCAAGGTACCAGCAGTTTCTAATAGTTTAAACACAATACGGAACTCTAAACTTGTTCTGTTCTCTACTCCTGGAATGGCTCGCAGGGTCAGGGCAGGGCGAGATCTTTGGAACGGGCCCTTGTGTTCGCTTCGTATCAAGTACTTTTGAGTGTCTCTGGTACTTCTGCGGTCCATAGTCTGTGCGGTCGACCTCTGGCCCTGTTACCGCTCGTGAGATCTCTTCATTTTCTACCAATACTAAGTAAGCCACTGTCGACAGTGTAATGGGGGATATTTTCACCCTGATTAGGAGGTTGGGGGAAAGCACAAGGTTAACCAGAATACCGAGAGAAGCCAGATACTCGGATTAACCGAGGTTTTCAAGATAGGTGATGACTACGAGTTATCACGGGGAACCCGATGATAGCGACAACAGGTAGCCACGTGGAAGTAAAGGACAACAACGTGTTGCCACGTGAAACTAACACGGGGTATAGTTCAGACCCTAGTCTGATCAAGTTAGTATGTGTTGAACTGTAGGAGTTAAAGGACGGGAGAGTGATCATGAGAATAACAATGTGAGATTGATTGCTGTGAGAGGAAAGCAGACGACGACATCCATTTGAAGCCAAGACCAGCCAGGCCATTCTGTATGAAGTCGAGGAGAAGAACCAGATACATCTGTGCGAACTCTGGTCAGTGACTGCGTGAGAAAACCAGCATGTTAGCGTCTGAGTAATGCGGTGTGTGAAAGCTGTTTCTTAGGACAATGACCGGACATTGTTGTCAGTAATAAGATGTCAATAAACTGATGTATCGTACTGCTAAGTCGGTGTCGGCCTGTCCCAGTTAGGTCATCATAGAATGTGTGCTAAGAGCATTCACTCTACACATCATCTCCTAGACAACCGCCAGTGCAAGCAGAGTTAGTAGAAAACAGCTCATTGCACACAGTATTTTTAAACTTCCTAGAAGGTCACCTAGTTTAAAGGAACTTCCACTTTAGGATGTGTAGAACTAACCCCGGTTAGTTTGAAGTTTGAACAACATATAAACATCATTGCACACGGGTAGTAACCCATAGGTGATCCGTTCTTCTTCTAACTTTAGTCTGAGTCCGAAGGCGTTCAGCACAGTGCACAGGCTCTGTAGTACCGGCAAGGATCCAGAAATACTTCGGATAGATTTATAACTCCAAATTTTCCCCGGGCAGCGCCGTTAGGCTACTGTTTTTTTTTATTTCCAACTGTCAAAGGATTTTTAACGTGCGCAAACAATGCACATGGGAGTCCGGTCTCACTTTCCAGAGTCCAGTGGAAATTACTAGAAGTCCACGTCCACGTGAAAAAATCCCAGCCCTTACCGGGGATTGAACCCGGAACCTCTAGCACTCGAGGCGGATACTATGCCTCGAGACTATGCAGCCCCCTACCCCGGTTTGATGCTTGTCGAAAATCTCTAAACTGTATAGTTTTAAAACCAGGTTACGTATTTTCACTTGGAACACATGCCAGTGGCAGGTGGAGAAATACCAATGACTTTAAACGAAAGTTGAATGCATCTGAAAAACAAATACCTGAGGGAAACATTGCACATAAAGTGGGGTGGATTCAAGAGGGGTAAAGAACTGTCTGGGCAACCCTTGGTATCAATAGAGAAGATAGCTGATAATGGACGTAGATGGAGAAGGCTGATAATTGAGATATCTGGAGAAGATGGCTGATAATGGAGGTATCTGGAGAAGGCTGATAATTGAGATATCTGGAGAAGATGGCTGATAATGGGGCTATCTGGAGAAGATGGCTGATAATGGGGGTATCTGGAGAAGATGGCTGATAATGGAGGTATCTGGAGAAGATGGCTGATAATGGAGGTATCTGGAGAAGATGGCTGATAATGGAGGTATCTGGAGAAGATGGCTGATAATGGAGGTATCTGAAGAAGATGGCTAATAATGGAGGTATCTGGAGAAGGCTGATAATGGAGATATCTGGAGAAGATGGCTGATAATGGAGGTATCTGGAGAAGGCTGATAATTGAGATATCTGGAGAAGATGGCTGATAATGGGGGTATCTGGAGAAGATGGCTGATAATGGAGGTATCTGGAGAAGATGGCTGATAATGGGGGTATCTGGAGAAGATGGCTGATAATGGAGGTATCTGGAGAAGATGGCTGATAATGGAGGTATCTGGAGAAGGCTGATAATGGAGGTATCTGGAGAAAAAGGCTGATAATGGAGGTATCTGGAGAAGATGGCTGATAATAGAGGTATCTGGAGAATCACGGACAGGCACTAAAATGGGAAATAAAGGGACTAAGGAAGCGAGAATGAATACAAGAAACCCTAAAAAGAACGTTGATGAGAGAGGCCAAATGGATTCCATCCGTGATATCGCACTGATTGCACAGGAAAGAATGGAATAAAGGAATACACTCACAGCCTTATGTGACATATATGGCACAACTGGATATGAATAAATGTGGATGACCTAAACAAGGCTAAGGCGCATCAAGCCACTCCATTTAAAATGTTGTGTGGGGGGGGGGGGGGGGTAGACACCTCCGTCCCCATATTTACTTTGGTACAGCGTCGTTGAACCCAGCACCCTAAATTAGCAGTGCAGCCAACGTCTAGCACAGTGCTCCTAAACCTTGCTAATGCTGCGACCCTTCAGTACAGTTCCTCATGTTGTTGCGACCCCCAACTAGACAATTATTTTTCTCGCTACTTCATAACTTCAGTAAATATTTGTTTTGCGATGGCCTTTGGCGACCTCTGTGAAAAGGTCGTTGGACCCCCCCCCCCCCCCCCCCCCCCGCCCCCCCCCCAAAAAAATGATCGCAACCCACAGTTTGAAAACCGCTGGCCTAGTAGAACACAATCGGGTGGTTTTGTAATTCAGGCAGACTCAGTGGCGGCCAAAAGCACACAATATACCTGCTACCTTTTGAGAGCAAAGGAATAGAACAGGCTTTGATGACGAGATCCCACGGAATGTCCCGTTATATTTGTCAAGGGGACAGATTGGTTCTATCACAACGACGTCCATTTACTATAAATGAACGAGAGTTAGCCACTTATAAGTTTACACACTCTTATAATCCAGCCAATCATAATAGACAAAATATATGTAGGTAGCAGTTTATTTGTTAAATCTGACGTCACAAAAATAATAATTTGCTACTAATGGGACATCTGCTCTACTTAGATGTTGACAAATCTTATATACATGGCATGAGGGTTGTTTCTGATAGACACAGCGCTGCATTAACATTTATATGATTGCTCTGATTGGTTGTTATTACTTACTTGAAGTAAGAACCAAACCCCCCCCCCCCCCTCCCAAAAAAAAAATTTGGTTGGGGAGTCTAAAAAATGACCAACTAATGTAAGCTCTATAACTCATAGATAAATATTCCTTTGTTTTCGAATGACATTTACAACTCATGAAGTGATTACATTATAGGTTTGTATACAAGGATGACATCAGAAAACAAAACTTTATCACCTTTCCTTTTTCGTGATAATCACAAGTACGCAAGATCGTAGATCTTCTAAAAACAAGATCATTAATCCAAAGGTTGACTGTACAATGACCCTTAATTTCATGGAAATAGTTATCAAAGTTTTCACCAAATGACTTTACATACTGACTTATATGTTGAATATTAGTTTTTTTTTTAAATCAGAGAAAGAAAGAAAAGATATCTCCCAAAGGAGGAAATATTTTCCCGTCTTCCTCTAGAGCACGTGAAAACCAGACAGCCAACTTTTATTTTTCAGCGTTTCCTGTTTTATGTCTAAATGTTAACATATGTGTACAAGTTGCCTGAAGAGAAATGCTACGTTTATTATAGAGGCTAAATATGGCCGCCATATACTTTACCTCAGGCATCCATTTATCTTTCAGCAAAGTTACCCCCCCCCCCCCAATCAGAGTTTAGTTCCCGCAGGAAGTGATTTAGGTACTCTCATGTAAGTTCACCTCAATCACGGGAAATCCCGGAATCCCCTGGAAAGTTTAAAATTATAGGGGTGTTTTGCTTTGAAATGTAAACCGAAAACCCTAACATCTCTATACTATTGGACTTTCTGGTGGTTCCGGGGTTCCTCGTGTTTATAGTGAGCTAAAATGAAAGTACCACTCTGATTTATTTCCCACCTGAGTTCAAAAATGCGTGAAAGAATCCGTTATCTAGACAATCACCTCACTTCTGCTTGAAGGACGAGATAGTAATTTGAATGCATACGGTCACACAGTATCATGAACAACATGGGATTTAATGTTCGACTGCAGATTTAATTTACTTACCTCACTGTGTCAGTTGTCACACAATTGAGGTCGGTGCAAATCTTTTTTGCAGCGAGGTGCTGAAGGTGGATGAGACAGTGGGCAACAGCCCCGGAGCGACGTCCACACATGCTTGCATCAGCATTTGTGCACATTCTAGTGAATTAGTTCCAGTGTAAACACACCTGGAGCCTCGGCACACCGTCTATAGAAGACTGCTGTAAGGAACAGCTTCTGCAGGTATTCGTGTTACATTTCTTTAAATTATTGATTGCTGGGACTGTGAACTTATGCCATCACTTCCGTTTCTATCTCTTCTTGACATTCTAAACATTCCGTTCAGACATCTTATTTTAGATGCTGACACAAAAGACGGGAACCATTGACAGAGACAGGCTCCGTCTATGTTTGACATATTACGCCATGTTGACATATTAAAATAGTCAACAGTTGCCAGTTTGGCCGCCAGATTGTTGACATTGTGGAAGGCAAGACCCATGCCAGGTAATAATGTTTGGTCATGTCTTTAGTTGAGACGTTGCCAGTTTGGTTTGTTATAATCAAATCTTGATTTCTTGTTTATTTTCTTCTCTCGCATAGGTGCGCAGGCACGACTATGCAACAAGAGAGCGAGCGAGCGAGCGAGAGAGAGAGAGAGAGAGAGAGAGAGAGAGAGAGAGAGAGAGAGAGAAAGAGAGAGGCAATGCAAGATGGAAAAGGAAAGGGAGGTATGAAAAGAAACAGCGGGCGAGACGGACAGAATGTAAGAACTAAAATGTAAGACAAGAGAGCATGTAAAAGAGTGTTTGGATGTGAGACAGACCGACCGACCGACAGACAGACAGATAGACAGACAGACAGACAGACAGACAGACAGACAGATAGATAGATAGATAGATAGATAGATAGATAGATAGATAGATAGATAGATAGATAGATAGATAGATAGATAGATAGATAGATAGATAGATAGATGGATAGATAGATAGATAGATAGATAGATAGATAGATAGATAGATAGATAGATAAGACAAGTAATCCGATACTATTCAAACTGCTAACGCTTACCATATGTGCCCGTAGGGGAGGTAACACATGTGTCTTGTAGGGGTCATGTCGGGTCAATTTCCACCATTAACAACATTCCAGCTAGTTTAGTTCCCTTGACAAAACGACGCTATAGTTCAGCCGGTTTGTGTATTGTTGTGGTTGTATACGCGGTTAGGGTTTTAGGGCGCATTGAATCTGTAGCTCTGTTACAATGGCCACCAACGCTGTGTGGTATAATGGTAATGAAGGGATTAATCAATGTGCAAAGAAAGGATGACAACAATCATTGATTTGTGCCATATCGAGCGGCGTAGGTGATTACTTTCCTGGACACACAGCTGTTCTCTTTGGCTGTGATAAAAGTACTACTAATTGTGTGGAAAATATGGCAAGAAAAGAATTTAGAGGCTGGACTGAAAAAAAAAATATAAAGGGTAAACACACACACACACACACACACACACAAAAGAAAAAAAAAAGAAAGAAAAAAAGACGAATAGGCAGGTGATGGTGACCTTGAAAATAAAATACAGGAGAATAAACGCATGTGCAGACACATTATGGAAAAGTACAGAAAAATAAAAAGCAATATGTAAAAAAATAGGCACTACTACCAGCAACAGCAGTAAAAGAAGAAGAAGAAGAAGAAGAAGAAGAAGAAGAAGAAGAAGAAGAAGAAGAAGAAGAAGAAGAAGAAGAAGAAGAAGAACAAGAAGAACAAGAAGAAGAAGAAGAAGAAGAAGAAGGAAAAGACATCATATTTCCAAAAAGTATAACACGGTAGTTGACCCACAAGTCATTATTTAATTAGCATAACAGTGGCAGTTATCAACCAAAAGCCACCGTATTTTAATAAACTGTGCCAGATAAGATGCACAGACAAGTTACACGCACAGTCAGACAAATTCACGAGTCTCTCACATAGATCAGACAGACAAACGCATCACTCACTGACATAGATCAGACAGACAGGTGCAAGTGTCACTGACATAGATCGGACCTGAGTCTATCAAACGACACACGGCACTGTGAGAAATGAGATTTCGTTTGACACAAAAATCAATACAGTTGATTTTAACATTAGCATGATGTGAGATGACGTTTACTCGTGAAAGATGCACTGTGGGAAGGAACATAAATTAATCAGCATGCTAACAAACACATATATATATATATATATATATATATATATATATATATATATATATATATATATATATATATAGTAATAAAGGTTCATATAAAGTTCACTAATATAGTTTCAGATTGCCGCACAATAACCTTGGTTTGTTGTCAATAGACATACAGAGACAAACTGCGCACTACCGTGAGGCCGATTTATAGTTAGACAGACAGACAAATAGACACACAGACGATCATAGAGAAAAGCATACAGATTAGACAGACAGACAGACAGACAGACAGACAGACAGATAGACAGATAGATAGATAGATAGATAGATAGATAGATAGATAGATAGATAGATAGATAGATAGATAGATAGATAGATAGATAGATAGATAGATAGATAGATAGATAGATAGATAGATAGATAGATAGATAGATAGATAGATAGATAGATAGATAGATAGATAGATAGATAGATAGATAGATAGATAGATAGATAGATAGATAGATAGATAGATAGATAGATAGATAGATAGATAGATAGATAGATAGATAGATAGATAGATAGATAGATAGATAGATAGATAGATAGATAGATAGATAGATAGATAGATAGATAGATAGATAGATAGATAGATAGATAGATAGATAGATAGATAGATAGATAGATAGATAGATAGATAGATAGATAGATAGATAGATAGATAGATAGATAGATAGATAGATAGATATTTAGACAGACAGACAAGCAGATACGCAGATAGACTTAAATATAGATGACAAGCATACATACAGTGGGTCACACAGACAGACATTTTACGGCACGCACAAAGACTACTGCAACCTGAAAGATGGATAATAAAGTGGTTTGCATGTAAATGGATACAACACATGCAGCCATCTGCAAGGCTCCCACCAAATACACCAAACACAAACAACATTATACAACACATGCATATAAAATGACAACAGCAGGTGGCAGCTACATGCAGGTTTGGCGTTTGTAGCGAAAAAATTATTCAAACTGGCATGTATGGACGATATGCCGGTGTGTGCGCGCTGGCAATCGACACGTTCGGTCATGTAAATTTTTTTGAATTTGGCTGTTGTTGCCATTGAAAATGTTTGTGATTTGGCTTTTAGTTTCAGTCCGTTTTTTGTTGTACCTACAGGTTTTTGTCTCTTTGTTTCTCCATTGATTCGTTTATGTGCTTGTTTGCCGTTTGTATTTTTAAAATGTCTTTTTTTTGGGGGTGGGGGGGGGGTGGGGTGGGGGGTGGGGGGGGGATTTTGATCTCTTGGCGGTTATTGTTTCTTATCCCCCATTCCTTTCATCTTTTCTTTAATTTTTCCTTCTAGCTTGTACATTATTTCAAAGGTATTTTTAATAAAATATTTACTTTATGCTTGTTGTAAATTTGAACAAAGAAAACACACAGAACAGATTGCACAATTTATTGCCTGGCATATTTCACTGTATCTCGTTAAATGCATAGTACAGTAACAGTTACATAAATGAATCTTTTATACCTGAAGTACAAATTTAACAGTCACACGCAACTGCCTGTTATACCAGGACAGTCAGAACCCTGTCTTTTTTGTTTGCTGAGTCAAGGGCGGGGGCAACAGCGGTTTTTATATTAACACATCATTTCCTAAATCTGTCAGTTCTTATAATATCCATAGTGATTGATCGACCGAACTATCCACTGATCGTTCGATCCATCCCTCTGTCTATTTACCCATCCCTTCAGTCACAAATCCATTCATATATACCACAGCCAGGGCATTTATGTGGATATGTGCAGGCTTAAGCAGCATACCGAAACATTTTAAAGCTTTTTTTTAAACAGCCAACGGGGCTTTAAACACACACTCACAATATCCACATACTTCCAAGAGCCAAAAGCGCTACACACATATATCAACTACTTGCTCTTATATATCGGTTCCTTGATCCCTCTATCTATTCATTTAGTTGAACTATTCTACCACCCATCCATCCATAATTAATTTGCAGGTCCATTCGTCTTCATGAGCCCTAGAGATTAATGAACGCGTTTAACAATTCCACAATCTCCACCGTACTACGAACAGTAGTAAGAGAGTGACGCCATGGAAGAGACTGGGTCTTACTAAGTAATAGTCCACGTAACAAAGACAAAAGTGGGTCAGTATACTCAGCCCTCCATTGCGAAGACGCACAGACAGCTGCCCATTGAGGGCCCCCTGCCAATATGTCCCTTTGTGCATGCATACCGTGCATTAATTTATTCTAGTGTCGTAAAACTAAACAATCGTATTTATCTTTAAATAAACCACACATACAATGCCAGCTGTTGTAGTTGTTTATGGTAGGTCATTTTTTCATTTATCAGATATAGCAATAAAATGTGAGTCCTTTTCATTGAATCTACACTATCTCGTGAACTACGATATATCGTAGGCAGTTCCCGGGAAAGTCCAATAGTGCAGGAGTGTTAGTGTGTGAAATGAACACCGATTCACACTAACCGCCTACCACTATTTTACTGGACTTTTCCGGAAAAACCCCGCGATATCTCAGAGTCCATGAGATGGGATGAACAAAAAGAAAAGTACCAACAATAGACTGAGAACTGTGAGGGCTAAACCGAGAGAGAGAGAGAGAGAGAGAGAGAGAGAGAGAGAGAGAGAGAGAGAGAGAGAGAGAGAGAGATACCGACAGACAGAACTGTAGTTCAATGACAATTATCTTACCCGTTATGAATGCACGACGGTCGCGGTTTTAGTCCACATTGCAGAATACGGACACACACTTGCAACACACCATGACTATCCCCTGGAACGTGTCAAGCGGACACACAACAACGCCTCAACACAGGACAGGGCCCGTTTCCCGAGCACACGATCAAGGGCTTATTCAATCCACGTGAGAAGTTGTGTGTCTTGTTTTTTCACAAGAATCTGAACAACTATTTGTATGAACTTGCCACAGTAGTCTGTGCTGTTCTAGTCGACACAAAAGTCCACGTCTGTTGATCAGACGACAAGCAGGTAATGTGTTAGGACTCCTTAGAGCCTTTGAAAATGTTAATGTCTCTGAATATATATATAAAGTCAGAGGCATTTACAGGCAGACTGATGGATAAACAGACAGACAGATAGATAGATAGATAGATAGATAGATAGATAGATAGATAGATAGATAGATAGATAGATAGATAGATAGATAGATAGATAGATAGATAGATAGATAGATAGATAGATAGATAGATAGATAGATAGATAGATAGATAGATAGATAGATAGATAGATAGATAGATAGATAGATAGATAAACAGCCACATTAATATGAATCTTTACAGTCGAACTTTAAATAAATGGCTTTAATACTTCTATTGAAATTCAACTTTTATGGAACACGTCCAACAATCCCGAACACTGTATATTTGTCAAAATACCTTGAACATTGCACACGATCTACTTCAAAACAACGCACACAAGTCACCAAAACGTCCAACAGTATCCTGCATGTTTTAAATTACCAACACAAACTACCCTAGCTAAATGAACAGCTCGGAAAAACTTGTCGTGAATTCCCCAGTGCGTGCAGACAACCCGCGTAGGCCCAGATATGAAAACTGTGGAACAGTGACTACCTAGGGGGAATTTTTGCTGGGTTCGACGTAATCCTCTGTTTGTTCTATCGAGGTAACGAAGGGTCATTGGCGGGAGTGATTGAGGGAAACGGGAAATGCTATGTTATAAAATTACCGCGTGTTTGAATCGTGACCAATTCCTAAAGCATTCTTTGTACAGCAGACGATTGTTATGTTGCGGTGTTCTTGTTGTTTGTACATTTCAAACTTGTATATTTTCTAGCTTAGCTAAGTCGAACTGAATTTAGCAATTGATTACTCACTTTCATTGGTGTGTTCCGTTGCACTGCTTATTGTCATTGTACCCCTTTCCCTTTCTTCTTCCTTTTCTTCTTCTTCTTCTTCTTCTTCTTCTTCTTCTTCTTTTTCTTCTTCTTCTTCTTCTTCTTCTTCTTCTTCTTCTTCTTCTTCTTCTTCTTCTTCTTCTTCTTCTTCTTCTTCTTCTTCTTCGTCTTCTTTTTCTTTTCTTCTGGTACTTAAATTTTAATTTACTCCAAACGCAGGAAAAGGAAAAGTCCAATATTCTAGAGGTGTCAGGGTTTGAAAAACGCTGAAGCTATGATTTGGTTGGACAATCGCAAGAGACCACATGCGTGCCCTGGCAGGAAAATGAAACGGATTTTTCTCAGCCACTACCCAGAGACACACTAACCCAAAAGCTCACCCTAATGTCCCTAGAATATTGAATTTTCCAGGGAATTCTCGGGTTTCCTTCGTTTCGTGTGAATTAAAATTAAAGTACCATTCTTCTTCTTATAGTACAACCACCGGGACTAATGCTACTGCTACTACTACAACTACTGCTACGACTACTACTACTGCTACGACTACTACTACTGCTACGACTACTACTACTGCTACGACTACTACTACTGCTACGACTACTACTACTGCTACTAAGTGATGAAAACGTGGGTGACTATAGTCAGACTAAAACGCAGGAATTAATCCACTAAACTGTGACTAAGAAACTGAACTAAATGGAGAAGGCGAACAACATACAGTTACAAGACAAAACACGTTTTGGTCTGAGCCTTTCTCGACATAATAACTTCAGCAACCACAAAGGGCAGATTATACAGGCCACAAGTCAGGTGTTCACGTGAATAATTATACAAAATAGGAAGAGGAAAATGAGATAAATGAAGACGCGAGGAGATCCAATAATATTAATTTTAAAAACTTGACAACAAGATCCTCCGGGTAGACTGAAGCAGAAGATGCCCAGTTGACAAAGGATTAATTTGAAATCACCCACGTTTCTAGAATACTTGAATAGTCTGTCACACGTCACAACGTTGTAAAGGTAAAGTCGGGAGATGTGAACCAGCGTCACTGAACACGATTATAAACCATAAGTGCACTGCCACCAGTACGGACAGCTGATAAGAGACTGTCCGCCTGTGTCGCCGCCCTCACGCAACTCCGTGGCTACAGCGACGTTCCCCCATTTAGCCCAGTGTTAACTCTGGTGAACCCCGGAAACCGCCCGGTTTGGAACACCGTCAGTGGGCTGCAGCGAGTCGCAGCTGGATTTGAAAGCGAGTCTCCTATTGACTGTGCTAATGGGGCCCTAACGTTCTTAAACTTTCTACTTCACTCATACACTTGCAGGACTGATAGGCATGCATGACCTTACTGGTCCCCTATTCGCCGATGAACTTCTTTAAGTTTTTCCACACACACACACAATACAGAAGAAAAGACTACTTCTCTTTGGTGCATGTCAAAAGTGGGGCGGCCATCTCTAAACTGACTGACTTTCTACCCCACTAGGACATCACACAAGCGACAAACACCCGATGACACAAAGTGCCACCATGCGGATGAGGATCGCCGTGGAGAGGCCCCCGAAACCGCGTTCAGACATTTGGCCATATGTATGGCCTGCCTATATTGCGGCCCCTGGCAAAAGCCAGAGTAGGGCTTCAAATGACAAAAAATTTCGTCCTGAAAAGGACGAAACTGGATACTGCATCTCTAAACTGCAGTTATGACGTTACCATGTTCATTTACACTATCAGGACTCTTGCTTAAGAAACTTGACATCTTTAAAAACAAAACTGACAGTTTAAAAAAGATAGTTTTTGTAATTTCTAACAATTTTAACGGTTTCATTTGAAACCCTGTCGTATTTGTTATTTGAAAGTAGTATACATCCAGTGCTTATGGAAGTAATATACTTATTTGGTTTTATTATCAGCGCCTCTATTTTGACAGGCCATCGTCATCCGTCAGTGAAACGGGTAGTGTTCTGGCCGCTTACTTCGGGAGTTCCCCAAGGCTGATGTTTTCGCTGCGCCGTGTCCCTTTTAGTGACATGTTTATTTTTAGGCCTTGTGCAATACAAGGGCTAGGAACGTAAGCAGAAACTGTTGTAAACGAGATAAGAAGAAAATGTAGGTAGTGTTGGGCATTCATAGAACTAGATGAATAAAGTAGAGATTTATCCTGTACCAAACAATTTACCGTGCTTTTTTTTTTAAAGCTCCCTTACATGAGATGTTTTATACATTTTGTGTGTCCCGGCTAGCTGCAAAGTTGTTCGTCCCTCACATGTGATGGGAACTGCTCTTTCTTTCACACGTTGAAAAAACTTCTTCTTCTTCTTTGTATACCGACTGTAAACTCCTTCGGACAGTCCATTTGTACTTTGGCTTTGTGACAGGGCCTGAGTTTTGCGTGTACATCCGTTTCACTGACTTATTTGTGTGCAGTTGGTTGTTCCTTGCCACTCGGGCAGATATACTCCGACTTCGAAGTAAGTCCCCAGTTAGTCGACTCCTACGACATGCTTGTTGGGGAGGCAGTGGGTTTATTCTTGTTTTCCCTATTATGGGGTCCTTAAACCCACACGAGGAGTCATAGAACTATAGCTGATTGTCTCTGAGTCCAGAGCTGACTTATAGGCCCAAAACGGACCCTGAAGGATCGTCAGCGAGGGCAGGTAACAATGTCTGGTGGTAAAGAGTTGGTTTGAAGGACCAGCCTCAAAATCAACTGGTTCTATGCCAGATGTTGTCAAATATAAAATACTCACCTGCACTGTCCGTGCAGCAGAAACCATGTGACCCTAAAACCTCGGGCTCGAAGATAACCCCCCCCCCCCTCCCCACCCCCCCCCCCCGCCTACACGCAACAGTGACAAAATACAAGCAGTCAGGGCAGTTAGCAGTTTATGACAGTATTGACTTCCATTTCTGTTGTCTCATTATACGCAAAGGCTTCCAAAAAAAAAAAAAAAAACCTTAAAAGTGTTACATCAATACAACAATGAAATTGTCCTGCAACCTGTCGGGAGTGTTAAGTGCGCGGCGACCCAAAGCGGACGAACACGGTGACGTCGTAATGTCTGTTTAAAGATGACCATCCCACATTTGACTAGCTTCGAAGAAGAGCAACGTTCTGTTTTTCGTTTTTATTTTTGATCAGTGAAGGGGTGAATTCTATAGAAGTTTATCGGTAAATGAAGGTCTAGGATGATGATGCATGTCTGTCAGTCCAGCAAGTGTGTGAGTGCAGTAGAAAGTCTCAAAACTGTCTGACTTGTGCGACATGCTTGTTAAAACAAAATGGAAGAAAAGTTTTCCGAGATTGGAAAAGTAAAAACTAGTTGCATATCCTTTACATGAGGTTGTAGAACCAACCCTAGCATTTCTTTTTTTTTGGCTGTTGTGGATTTTCTAGGCAAATTTTACGTTCAGTAGTTTGCCATTTCTTTCTGCACGGTCAGGTCTCTGTACCACTGTCGAAATCAGCGCAAGACAAACCGTCTGCAGCTGGGATCGAACCCGGTACCCCGGCATTACGAAGCGCGTTCTCAACGCCTAAGCCACAGACGCCGACTGAAAGAGTAAAAGAAGTTCAAAAGTCAAGTTCACTAACGCTGGGAAGGTTATGAGTGACTTGTTGTCCTGTTCACAAGTGCAATTTTCAGATATGTTCACTAGAGCTACGGAGTTAGTGCGGCATGGAACATCTGAGGATGTGGTCTGTCTATGCCAGGAGGGAGACCAAGCCATTTGGAATAAAAACAAAAATGTGTTAAGTCGATTCTCTCCTTTATTTTCATTATTTTTACAAATAATAGAGATAGATAGATTCCGAATCAGCTCAGGCGAAATGTTTTACATTCACGTTTGTGATTTTTCGGATTTTGCAGAGTCGGTTGGATTTTGCAGCCTTCATGACTGGTTACATTTTGCAGCTATAGTATATATGGGAGGAGTAACAAGTCTTTTGCCAACCTTCATCTGCCGTCTGTTACGACATACATAGTACATTACACTGTGTAACTGTTCTGTTTCCCTTATCGGCTACGTAACACTGGTAACAGGCCCCCTGTTCACGCATTCAGGCGTATTGGGCATATAGGGCAAGGCCTATATTTTATAGACCAATTAGCACTTGGTGGGTGATGTGGTCAGCTGCACTCCGGCCGCCTTTACTTCCTAGGACCTTTACCTGTTACCCATTTAAGGCTGGGTCCACCTGGAAGCCATTGAAATTTTTTTTTTAGAAAAAATAAAACAAAGCCCAGGACCGTTAGAATTTGAACCCACGACAGCGACACTGGTGAATACACGCTGAGGCTCCCTATCGCTATGGGTACCTTGGGCATATAGTGATAGGCCATGGTTTTATAGAGCGACTGGAGCTTTGTAGTCAACACCATCTTGTCTGCCTTTACTTCCCAGGGAATTACCTGGAACCCATTTTAGGCTGGGTCGACACGAAAGCCATATTTTTATAAATCTTCCGTAATGCAGATTCGGGTACTCAATTTATAACTTACCCCTGACGTCACGACAACGTCACGGGAAACATTCCCAATAAATTCTAGGGTGCTTCGGTTGTAGTTTCTCGCGATTTATCTACAGCCAATTTTAGTGTTAGGGTTAGGGTTAGGGTTAGCATTAGAAGACACTAGATGAACACTCAAAAAAAAAAAAAAAAACACCACACAACAGCACACTTCCACCCCTTGAAATAATGGACTGTCAGGTCAGCTGTGGATTTCCCACGGGGATTTCGTGTGTGGGGTACGTTATAAATTAAGAACCCAGATTCGAAAACAAGACAGTGAAGTTTACAGGTAAGCGACCAGTTACTGCGCTATCATGGTCGATCTATAAGTGCTCCTCCTCCGGATCGCTACCTAAATTATTCCAATACCATCTTATGATTAGAAAATCTCAATTGTAATGGCAGACCAACAAGTCTCATCCCAGATACCCAGTTCAACCTCCAAGGAAGGTATAGTTAGGACACCCGTAGCGGCTGCACCAATCAAATGTAATCCCTACTGATATGCGGGTAAGGACGGTTCTGTAGCTCCCTGGATAAAACAAGACTAGCTAAATGTTATCAAACACGAATTATATACAGAAACACAACAGACGACCTGTCAGAACGTAAGGGTTTATTATATGTTACAGGGCTGGATACTTTTAATTACAAAAATAAAACAGTTAGAACGTTGTATAAAATAACAACAAGAATAAAAAGTATTATCCAAAATAAAACAAAACAAAGACAGCACATTCACGTATCACTAAGCATACATATTCCCGCAGACACGCAGACAAATGACAGAAACAAGATATGAAGATAATCAACAGCACGTGACTTTTGTTGTCTACACGGAGACGGTCCTGGTTGCCAGGCAACTTGTTTACACCACCGTCTTCTAGTGATAGCGAAAATGGTTGGGTCCGTCATCGAAAATGGTGGTGTTGTAATCTGTGGGAGAGATAATACAATTGATGATGATAATGATGATGATGATATATTGAAGGAAAATGATACACTAATTGCATCAATACGGAAGCACCCAAAAGCCACACACACACACACACACACACACACACACACACACACACACACACATATATATATATATATATATATATATATATATATATATATATATATATATAAATGGGCTTTTTTCAACACAGAAAATGGTTCCAGCCTAAAAGCGTCTGCAAATTTGCCGGATGTCATCATTATCATGTGCCGATAAGTGTACGCTGTCGTGTTTTGCCATGCCACATGATTACCAGAATCACTGATCAGGTCAGTCTACTTGTCTCGCCTTATTCACGTGACTAAGCCTACTATTTATTTATCTCTTTACCTTCCATTTGCTCTCTCCCCCCAGTCTTGCCAGTCATTTTCACAATGTCCATTACAGCAGAGTTGGGGAAAAAAACATATTAATGTAGAATTGGTGCTGGTATTGCGTACTGTTCTCTATAAACAGAAGAAAAACCCGCATACACACATACTCGGAAGGGCTTGATCCACAAGAGATGGACAAGACGTAAACACTAACCTAATCCTTGGTTGTGCTGATCGTGTGAGAAGTCGAGCGTTGTTTATACTCGCTTGTCAGCGTGCAGCATGATGGAGATAACTCATACAGGAGTATATATAGACATAAGCACATACAGACATACACGCATATTGTCATTACCCATATATGACTACAGGTTATAACAGACGCGTGTTGCTGTTACGAGCGACCTTATTATTTCTTTGTCGGTTGAACCATGTATCTGAGAAACGCCTTGTTGGTCTGCCGTTTAAAAAATAAAATCTCAAGATGGTATGGTAAACATTTAGGTAGCATCTCGGAGGGGATAAACTGGCTAATTGATCATACAAACATACGGACGCAGACATATGGACCTACCTAACCACCTATGTACGAAATACACACATTTACACACGTACGTAAATACATACATTAGTCGCACAAATAACAAACCCCGCAGCTCCAGAGGCTAGCCTGGAAAAACAGAGCACTGTTGAATTTAACGACACAGTCTAAATACATTTTTCTTCTTCTCATTCACTGGCTGTAATCTTCGGAAGAAAGTTGTGGGTATTCGTCCACCTCTGAAATTTAGTCTTATTCCAGATTATGAGTGCTGCGTGCACATCCAGTTTACAGATCTGACTTTTTTTGTCTGCAGGCTGTTGTGTCCTCGCTTCTCGATATATGAATTCCGACTTCGAAGAAAATCCTTAGTTAGTCGACTCATGCGACATGCTTGGGGGGGGGGGAGGGGAGGGTGTCTCTTCATGTTCTAAGCCCCCACCCCACCCCACCACAATGGCGCCCCAGAACCCACACCGAGACAAATGCATTCAACGCAAGAGGTAAACAGCTTGGCAACTTCGCTATATTGACACCCCTCCCCACACACATACCCCTCACACACACACACACTCACATACACACACACACATACACACACACACACTGCAGAATATTAATAGACGTAGTGGCATTGTTTGAATCCTATGATGCAGGTGACCGTGTATTCACTGAATAATATGTTTATAATTAATACTTGGTTCTCCCGTGTGGGTTAACTAAAAAGAGTTTGGCTGAAAAAAGATTATTAGACCGAAAGGCGCATAAATCGCAGTCTAGCTGTTAACGTAAACATGTCAACCACCGTCTTAAGGACGAAAAAGAACGAGAAGATTACCAAGCTGTGTAGCTCAGTATTTGAACCCGTGGTTCTAAACTTTGGTCTCATTTCTTGTAATTTTGTTCTCTGTTATTTCTCGAGAGAGACATTGGAGAACATCGTGACAACTGGAGAGATCAGTGGAAAAAGAGGTAGAGGCAGACCAAGAGAGAGATGATGCTGGATGGGCTGAAAAGTTGTCATGGAGGGATATCATCAAGAGAGCTCTTCCAGGCAACCAGGGATCGTGATTTGTGGAGATGCGTGAGCGCCTACGCCAGCTGGCAGGGCAGATGATGATGATGAATCATCAGCATTATCTAGTATTGTGATAATGTTAGTGCCGCATGTGAGCCGCCATGGTGGAGCTGATAGATGCTGGCTTGCGATCCGATTGGTCTAGATAATGTAGGTCGAATCCTGCATGCCCAGTACGCATTGAGCGGAGCTAAGCTGATTTAAGAACCGACATCCTAGCACTCGGGGCATTCATATAAGCACTCTGTCCTCATCTTCAGCAGCCAATACCTACGGCGCCAAAAGCATTCTTATTACTCGTCCGCCTTGTCATTCATCTGAGCGTCCAGTATCAGCCAGAATACGCCTGAAGGCCCAGAAAGGGTCCTTTAATTTACTTTTACTTAAGGTCACATTTATAACCGTTTCTCGCTAACCTGTTTTGAGTTGTTTAAACTCTTCTGTTTCTCTTTGTACAGCCATTGAGGCGTGTTTCTCCCTTCCACATCCACCTAATGTTGATTTGCTCCACAAATATCATGTCTATATTTCCTCTATCTTGTTATTCTGCAAGATCTTGCAGCGTCCGTTTTCTCCTCTATCCACAATATTTTATACATTATTATTTAAAAAAAAAAAATCTTATTTTGAGGACGTATGAATCCAGATATACTCAGGATTCTTCTGTCTTTTAACGAGCAATGTTTGCAGTAGACTGGTCGCCAATGAGCCCAGGAAAGGACTATTTTCTTGCCTTGTGTGTACACGGTTTATGGCGCTACTCCTGTATATTTATAGATCATCTGGTATTTAATGAGTGGTATGGCCAACATTACCCCAGCCGCCTTTACTTCCTAAATCATTTCCCAGTCTTTTATTTTTTTAGGCTGCATGTACCTAGGAATCCAAGTCAATTAATTGCAACTAGCACACAACAAATTAGTATTCATAGTCATGTGGTAAGGGTGTTTGCAAACCGGCGGTGCATACAATCCCACACTTCAATAACGAGACGAGACTGATTTTATTATGGCCAAAACAAAAACGCCATCAATGAAGCACAAATGTCATCCAAACAGGCACTATTCATCTATGATCTGGTAAAATCGTAGCTCCGCCTGGTCAGCAGACGACAAGTAACCTGCCATTTTAATTAGCTAGTGAGAGTAATTTTGTTGCGTATGCAGCATAGAGCCGAAGGTAAACATTAATTATGCTTCACACTGGGAAAAGTTGTCTTCAGACAGGTGAATTGATGAGAAAAGTCAATAAGGATCTGTTAGTCATTACAAATTCTTTACTTCCTTTTTTTTTTCTCACTTCTAAACCCCAAAGGAGCAAAGGCTGTCAAACAACACAAGTCATTCTATCCTTCGCTCCTTGCATGCAACTCCCCCTATGTCATTTCTATCTTTTTAACTTCGCTCTCTCAGTTCCTTCACCGTGTTTCTTTTGGTTCACCTCGATTTCTATGCCCCTGTGGGTTCCAGTTAAAATACATTCTAGTTGTATTGTTCTCAGGTTTTCTCAATGTGTGTCCTTTTTATTAGATATTCTACAACCTTATCACAGTTCCAGGTTACATAATCAGTTCATTAATTTGTAACATCCTTTGATTTTTATCAAGAGAGACTGACACCCCAAACTTGCTTCTGTGGTGTTAAAAATAATATTGTTAATCATCAGGCGCAGAAATGACTCATTGTTGTAATATTAGTGATAAAATAAATACGCACACATATAAAAAAGAAGAAAAAAGAGCGAGAAATTCGCGAGTACTCACCGCGTCCAAACCTGAAGCCGTTACCACCCATACCCTTGCTGGTAACAGGAAAAGAAAGCAGAAACATACAGATATTTTAAGCCGACACATTTGTCGTGTGACTATTTGTCTATATGCACGATCGTTGTCGTTTTCAACAACATCTTCATCATTAGCATGATTGTGTTAATCCTGCAAGCAATCTATTCGTGTCACTTCACAGTTATCACAATCATCAGATTCGTCAATTTGAAGACTAGTGTTGAAGTTACCTGCTACTGACTTTACTGTGCCTTGTTCTCGAGGTCATAGTTATCATCATCATCATCATCATCATCAACATCATCATCATCATCATCACTCAGCATTAGGACTGGTGTTGAATCAGTCAACCAACCATATTCTACTGCCTCTGTTCAAACTCCAACTGTGAGTAAGCCAAAGCACACATGTTTGTGTGTGCCCGTAGGAATTGTTTCGGGAAAATTACCAGGAAGTTTTTTAACCAATACCCCAGTGTGATTTTTGACTTTGGTCGTATTAACACTAGATATTGGTGTCTGAGGAAGCCGCCGTGGCGTAGCGACTAGACGCTCGTTGTGGGCCGGAAGGTCGTGGGTTTGGGTCCGGACTTTTTTCAAAAGTGACTTGACCTTCCAGGTCGACCCATTCTTGAAGGCGTACCAAGTATAGTCCTGGGAAGTATAAGCGGCCGGCGTGATGCTGACTACATCACCCATCGAGTGCCGACTAGTCTATAAAAAAATAGTTCGTTCTAACCCTATATGCCCTAGTACACTTGAAGGCATGGAGAAGGGTACTTTACTTTTTTTTCCACCTTTTATACGTGTCTGATATTTCACACGGTTAGATGAAATAAGGTGTTAGAAAGTGTGAACGAGGAATTCGGGCAGCATTAGGCAAGGACGGACGTATGAGAGGAACAGAACGAGATGTCTATGATCAGTTTACTATAGGATTTTTTTTTTTTTTATCCAGAAACCATGAGTTCTTAACCCCTTGGCTCGGTACTCTGGGTATCGCAACCCTTCGGCCTTGATTCCATGATAGGTACCGTTAATCTGGGGGAAATGTGGCTTTTCTGCCAACCCCAGAGCGTAAACCCGGACTACATGGAGTTCTCACCCGGTCGCCGCGAAGTCAGGTTTCACCAGTTACGCTAGCGATCCGAACTACGATAATCAGTTGCATTTGCACATTAAGACTTTTGCTGGGGGAGACGAAAAACCTATGGGTATGCCCCGTGAGCTGTGATTTGTATTATAAATCAGTCTGATATTGTATTGTGACAGTTTATACATTGAGACTGTAAACTTGTGAAACACAGACAAGAAAATAAACACAGAGAAGAAAGTTTACAACAAGATTTGTAAATGGAAAAATACTTTATTGATACTTACTAGTCCATGGGTGGCATAGGGTAGCTTGGCTGGCCTATGTGGTGGTGGTACACGGATGGCGGCGGTCGCATCTGAAAAACAAAGATAATGAAGAAACTGTCACACGTAGTGAGAACGTTCATTTTGAGTATATGATTTCTATCCAAGGCTGGATTTAGACATGATGAAGCCCTGAGCTATATAAAGTCCTGAGGCCTCTACCGTTTCAAATTACACCAGCTAATCAAAGAACACTGTAACATATATAAGACTAACAGGAGCCGCGTCAGCGCAGTTGATAGGAGACTCGCTTTCAAATCCAGCTGCGTCTCACTGCAGCCCATGGCTGGTGTTCGAAACCAGGCGGTTCCCGGAGTTCACCCAGCCTCTAGGAAATGGGTACCAGAGTTGACACTCTGGGGTAAATGGAGGAATGTCGCTGTAGCTATGGAGTTGCGTGCGGATGGCGACACAGGCGGATAGTTTCTTATCAGATGTCCGTACTGGTGTCAGAGAATTTATCCTTTTTAACTGTCTGCAATGACGCTGTTTCACAACTCCCGACTTTTACCTTTACCTTTTTTTTTAAATTTATATAAGATAAGGTTCAGGTTGCCAGATATCACACTAATTATTCTATTGTTGATAAACAATTTGGCACTCAGTGGGTGATGTGACCTTGACATTTTTAGGTCTGGTAGGTTATGTCGGGTCGGCTGCAGGCCATGCGCCTTGCGTTTGTTTCGTCAGTGGTATTAAAAAAAGCTGACGGCCCAGAAAGCAATGGCAAAATACTGGACGTAAATTTACCAAGAAAAACCACACAACGGCCAGGGGCTGTTGGGGTTGGTTCTGCAACGTCCTGTAAAGGATACGCAACTAACCAAGGTTATGTCGACCTTGAAGCCTAGAACAGTACATGGCTTTTCCGTGCACCAGTTTAGAATGGTTTTAGCAAGTGTCCACTTGGACGCTGGTAGCCCGAAGTTGGCCAATCAATAGTTCTGATTAGAAAATCAAAGCAATGTTTCCTTGTTCTGAATTTGAACAAAGAACACACAAACAATAGACAGGACAATTTATTGCCTGGCATATTTCGCTGCATCTCGTCAGGTGCATACTACAGTAACATTGATTACTGTGAAGCAAATACATGAATCCTTCGAAGTAGGTAGGTAGTTGTACCCCGCAAAGACATCACATGAGCAATAAACACCCGGTGCCACCATGCGGATGAGGATCCCCCGTGGTGAGGTCCCAGAAACCCTTTCAGCCGTTAGACCATACTTATGGCCTAGGCTATATTTATGGCTCGGCTATATTCAGGGCCCCAGGCACAAGCCAGGATGGGGCTTTGAATAACAAATAATGGCATCCCACATGAAGACGTCTTCATGATTGATCTAGGTCTGTTAAAATCCTTAGAGCTAAAACAGAAAACTCAACTGTAGTAATAATTGTCTGAATTTTCTGTAAAGTATTTCGGCATATATTTTCCATGTGTAGCTTAGTCTATTGTTCTCTTGCTCATTACTGACAATAATCATGACTTCCTTTTTCTGGCTTATTTGTTATTTTGGTTTCTTTCTTATCTGTCTTCTGCTGCTCTAGCTACTGCTGCCACGCCATCACAATAACAATAACAACAACAACGACTACTACAACTACTACTTCTACTTCTACTACTACTACCACTACTACTACTACTACTACCACTACTACTACTACTACGACTAATACTACTACTACTAGGACTACGACTACTACTACCACTCAGTGTTGCCACTTTGGATCTTTTATATCCAAATTTAGATCTTTTTCATTGCATTTAGATACTGTTTTTGACGTTTAGATCGTAAATATTTTTCTAGATCTTTTCATATGGAGTTAGATATTTTATAGATTTTTTTTCTTTCATTGTCAATTTAATAATGAATGTGTAAAATATTTACTACAATATTTTTGTTTTGGTCTGGCACGTACATTGTGACAACTGCCATTATTTGAACTTTGAACTCTCACTGAGGTCAAGGCACAAATATCTGGCAGCCACGGTACTGACTCAATAAAAAACGCGCCTAAATCATACTAACTTTGTTTCAACCTAATCCTCACTGTGCTGATTTTGTAACTTTCTTTTTCATGTGATTTAAAAAAAAAATTGCTCACCTTCTTAAGTGGCTTTCACTTGAAAAAACCTTTCAACATGCCAAAAGTAAACTAATGAGCAAACTATTTAAAAGAGTGGTTGCGAATGATGAACTAAATTTAAAAAAATTTGGATATGACCAAAGCTTGTTGTAAGTACTTGCAAGTGTGAACTCATTAGCAAAAATAACTAACTCAAACTAGTCTAGACTGCAGAGACTAATAAAGCATAAACTGCAGTTTCATTTAAAGATACTACACCGCTTGACATCTGTTTTCAGAACTATACTGACTAAATAAACTCATCAAAAGTTGAAGTATCAGTCGCAATGTTTTTAATTTGTCACTGCACTAACTAACTTGACAAACTACTGACTATTTAACTAACTAATTTGTAAAAAATCTAACTGAACTAAGTTCGATTTGAAAAGTGTGACTAAGAAACTATAGGTTTACTAACTAAGGACCTTTTAATAACTAAAACAGTTAGGCTTGAAGGAATTTGCTGTAATTGGTACGGATAATGCCTCACT
Organism: Candidula unifasciata; assembly: GCA_905116865.2. Lineage (NCBI taxonomy): Eukaryota > Metazoa > Mollusca > Gastropoda > Stylommatophora > Geomitridae > Candidula > Candidula unifasciata. Next base: position 730,252 of record CAJHNH020004434.1, read on the forward strand.
ATGGTTGGTATAAACAATGGCGTTTATAACCAAGTTGAACTAAGCTAACCCTCGTTAATACTATACAATAACTGCGTCATTCATTGCAGCTAGCATTATCTAACATAACTTCATCTAAATATTTACCTAGGAATTTAGAATACCTTATTGCTACCCTAACTACTAACTAACTAAACTTCTAACTAACTAACCTAACTAACAACTAACAACTAACTAACTAACTAACTAACTAACTAACCCTAACTAAACTAACTAACTAACTAACTAACTAACTAACTAACTAACTACCCGAAACTAACTAACTATAACCCTAACCACGAAACTAACTATACTAACCCTAACTAACTAACTAACTCACTAACTAACTAATAACTAACTAACTACCTACTAACTACTAACTACTAACTACGCTAACTAACTAACTAACTATAACTAACCCTAACTAACTAACTAACTAACTAACCTAACTAACTAAGCTTGAACTAACCAACTAAGCTAACTAACTAAACTACTAACCCAGCTAACTAACTAACTAACTACAACTAAGCTAACTAAACTACTAACTAACTGACCCTAACTAACCCTAACTAACTAATACTAATGAAAACTAACTAACTAACTAACGTAGAACTACTAGATAAAAACTGCTAACTAACCCTAACTACTAACTCCTAACTACTAACTACTAACTAACTAGACTAACCTAACTACTAACTAACTACTATCTACCTAACTAACTAACTACTACTAACTAACTAACTAAACTACTAAAACCCTAACTACTAACTACTACTAACTAACTAACTAAACTACTACTACTAACTACTAACTAACTAAAGGACTAACTAACTAACTAACTAACTAAAAAACTAACTAACTAACTAACTAACCTAAAACTAACTACCTAACTAACTACTAACTAACTAACTAACTAACTAACTATACTAACCCTAACTAAACTTAACTAACTAACTAACTAACTAACTAACTAACTAAACTAACTAACTAACTAACTAACTAACTAATAAACTAACTAACTAACTAACTAACTAACTAACTACTGAACTAACTAACTAACACTAACTAACTAACTACTAAACTAACTAAATAACTAACTAACCCTAACTAACTAACTAACTAACTAACTAACTAACCCTAACTAACTAACTAACTAACTACTAACTAACTAAACTCTAACTACTAACTAACTAAACTAACTAACTAAACTAACTAACTAACTAACCCTAACTAACTAACTAACTAACTCTTAACTAACTAACTACTAACTAACCAACAACTAACTAACCCTAACCCTAACTAACTAACTAACTAACCCTACTAACTAACTAACTAAACTAACTACTAACTAACTAACTAACTAACTAACTAACTAACTAACTAACTAACTAACTAACTAACTAACCTAACTAACTAACTAACCTAACTAACTACCAACTAACTAACTACTAAGAACTAAACTAACTAACCCTACCCAAGCTAACCCTAACCTAACCCTAACCCTAACCCTAGACATACACTGACCCTGACTACTGACCCTAACTAACTAATCCTAACCCTAACTAGCTAACCCTAAATTTTTAACCTAACCCTATTTGGACTAACCCTAACTAGAACCTTACCCTAAACTAACTCAATCTAACCCTAGATATTAACTGACACCTAACCCTAACCCTAACCCTAACCTAAGTGGCAACATTGCTACCACTACAACAAAAACAACTACTAATAATACGACTGCTACAACTATATCAACGATTACAACAACTACAAATCTAACGACAACAACAACCACAACTACTACAACTACAAATATTACTACTACTACTACTACTACTATAACTACTACTATTACGACTGCTACACCAATATCAACAATATCAATAACAACAATAACAACTACAACAACAACAACTACTACTACTGCTAGTACTATTACTACTAACACTACTACTACTTTTACTGTACTACTTTCACCATTCCACCACCATCGCTGCTACTTTTTGTATTAAATTAATTAAACGTCTCCAAAAAAAAAAAAAAAACACCCCCGAAAAACATCTTTATGAGAAAAAAAAAGGTGTATGAATGAAACCTCAATGTCTTCTACACGAACAAATGCGGTGTGTTAACGAAACCTCACTAGAGGTGTAGTAATAAAACCTCACTAGGGGTGAACTAATAAAACCTCACTAGATGTGAACTAATAAAACCTCACTAGAGGTGAACTAATAAAACCTCACTAGAGGTGAACTAATAAAACCTCACTAGAGGTGAACTAATAAAACCTCACTAGAGGTGAACTAATAAAACCTCACTAGAAGTGTACAAATAAAACCTCACTAGAGGTGAACTAATAAAACCTCACTAGAGGTGAACTAATAAAACCTCACTAGAGGTGAACTAATAAAACCTCACTAGAGGTGGACTAATAAACCTCACTAGGAGTGTACAAATTAAAACCCACTAGAGGTGAACTAATAAAACCTCAATAGGGGTGACTAATGCAAAAGCCTCGCGTAGAGGTGAACTATAGACGAACCTTCACTAGAGCAGCAGGGGCTGCAGCCTCGCGTAGGTCCATCGATCCCGGGCGGTGCCCATTCTGCTGGCTGGACCATCAGTATTGTGTTTGCATTCACCAGTGGTGCATCTCTGGGCGTTTTCTGCAAGCAATCATCATTGTCCACGCAAGACAAACATTCTGGGAACCAGTGAGATATGATGTTGGGGAGTGACGAGATGTTGGAGATGATAGATGCGTCGAACTGTGGGAATGAGAGATGTTGGGGGAGGTGAGAGTATGTTTGTGAGTAGAAGAGTGTGGGGACAAGCTCGAGTTGAGACAGATGTTGGGGATGTGAGAGATGTTATGGGATGTGAGAGATGTTGAGGGAGTGAGCGATGATTGCTGAGATTGAGGAAAGGTGTTGGGGGAGTGAGATATGTTGGGGATGTGATAGAGTGTGGAGTGCGAATCGTGTCACTGGATATATGTTGTAGAGTGAGCGGAGATGTCCCTGGGATAGATGTTTGGATTGAGCAGATGTGTTCACTGGGACGAGAAGATGTGGGGCGCAGACTGAGAAGTATGTGTCGCTAGAAGTAATAGCATGGTTGAGGGAGGTGAGAGATGTGTCACTGGGATAGATGTTGGGAATGGTGAGAGATGTGTCACTGGGATAGATGTTTGGGGAGTGAGAGAGTGTCACTGGGATTAGATGTTGGGGAGTGAGATGTGTCACTGGGGTCGCTGGGAGTGAGAGATGTGTCCAGGATAGATGTTGGGGAGTGAGAGATGTGTCACTGGGATAGATTGAATTGGGGAATGGGATAGATGTTTGGGAGTGAGAGATGTGTCACTGGGATAGATGTTGGGGAGTGAGAGATGTTGTCACTGGGATAGAAATGTTTGGGGAGTGAGAGATGTGTCACTCTGGATAGATGTTGGGGAGTGAGAGAGTGTTGGGGAGTGAGACTGAGTGTGCCTGGATAGATGTTGGGGAGTGAGAGATGTGTCACTGGGATAGATATTGGGGAGTGAGAGATGTGTCACTGGGATAGATATTGGGGAGTGAGAGATGTTGGGGAGTGAGAGATGTGTCACTGGGATAGATGTTGGGGAGTGAGAGATGTGTCACTGGGATAGATGTTGGGGAGTGAGAGATGTGTCACTGGGATAGATGTTGGGGAGTGAGAGATGTGTCACTGGGATAGATGTTGGGGAGTGAGAGATGTGTCACTGGGATAGATGTTGGGGAGTGAGAGATGTTGGGGAGTGAGAGATGTTGGGGAGTGAGAGATGTTGGGGAGTGAGAGATGTTGGGGAGTGAGAGATGTTGGGGAGTGAGAGATGTTGGGGAGTGAGAGATGTTGGGGAGTGAGAGATGTGTCGCTGGTATAGATGTTGGAGAGTGAGAGATGTGTCGCTGGGATAGATGTTGGGGAGTGAGATATGTGTCACTGGGATAGATGTTTGGGAGTGAGAGATGTATGACTTCGATAGATGTTGGGGAGTGAGAGATGTGTCGCTGGGATAGATATAAGGGAGTGAGAAATGAGTCGCTGCGATAGATGTTGGGGAGTGAGAGATGTGTCGCTGGGATAGATATAAGGGAGTGAGAAATGAGTCGCTGCGATAGATGTTGTGGAGTGAGAGATGTGTTATTGGAGACATTAGCCTCTGAGGTGTGTCACTAGTTGGGACACACTCACAGGGTCAAGAGTGAGTTGACAGAAGAAGAGGAAGAAGTAGCAACAGCTAAAACAGCAGCAGAAGCAGAAGCAACAGCAGCAGTAGAAGCAGAACCAACAACAGCCGTAGAAGCAGAAGCAGCAGCAGAAAAGGCAGCAGAAGCAGCAGTTGCAGAAACTGAAGCAACAGCAGCAGCAGAAGCATCAGCAGAAGCTGAAGCAGCAGAAAAGCAGCAGCAGAAGCTGAGAAATAATAATAATAAATTAAAGACAAAGTGGGGAGGGGGGAGGGGAGGGGTGCAAGAGGACTATAATGTTACACGTGGGAGGACAACAGTGGGACGTGTTGTAGAAGTCAGGAGTTCACCTCAAGATGCAACGAAGAGGAAGTTTTAGACAGAACAGTACAGGTTCCTTTACATGCCAGTGGCGCGCTGGGATTATGAGGCAAGATTCATGTTTTTAGATTACGTGGTCATCATCACACCGACCGCCTTTACTTTCAGGACTTAACCTGGTAGTTATGTAAGGCTGGATCGACATGTAGTCAAGTTCATGTTTGAAAATAAAAACCTCTTCATGCGGATTTAAACCCACAACATTCGGATCCGCAAGACAGTGTCTAACCGCTGCACCACGGCAGCTCCTTATATATATATAGAACAGCGGGTTCCGAACTTTTTCAAGTTGTGCCACCCTTGGGGATATAGCCAGATCCTCACGCCCCTCCCCCTTCTCCCCCCTCCCCTAAACATAGCAAAATATGATTAAGAACGGGCGGGCAAAGCGAGAAATCCCAAGTACTGTTAACAAGAAGTTTGAGAAAAACAAGCACATAATTCAAGTACCAAGGCGCTGAGTTTCACAACCGCTTGACGCCCACTTGAAACTTCCTAACTGAACACGGCAGACTCAACAAACTTCTTCTTCTTCTTCTTCTTCTTCTTCTTCTTCTTCTTCTTCTTCTTCTTCTTCTTCTTCTCCTTCTCCTTCTTCTTCTTCTTCTTCTTCTTCTTCTTCTTCTTCTTCTTCTTCTTCTTCTTCTTCTTCTTCTTCTTCTTCTTCTTCTTCTTCTTCTTTTCTCTACTCCTGGAATGCCTTGCGGCGTCAGGGCACGAAGAGATCTCTAGAATGAGCTCTTCTGTTCGCTTCATATATAAAGTACTTTTCAGTGTCTCTGATATTTCTGTGGTCCATATTCTGCGTGTTTGACCTCTGGGTCTGTTATCACTGTTTCTGTATAACAAGGTTCTCTGTCGTGTCCTGTCTGCTACCAGTCTTGTTGGTAACAAAGATTCATACAATTAGGTGTGAGCCAAGCAGCTCTGTGTCAGTGTCATTGTGGTTAACACATTCCTGAACAGGTCTTGAAAACTGTCCTCTCCTGGCGGAGCTGTGAAGCACCTTGTGGCCGAACCCAGTAGACCTGACAACTAAGATTTGGGGAAACCCAAGAGACTTTGATATGACATCCCAGTCTATGGCCCAGAGTTGACTAAGAGCACGCTAACAAATCGCCGAGGAAAAAGCTCCTATGTTTGCCTTGAAGTTGTGCTATTGTTTAAGGCTTTGCTGTGATATCTCTATGGCGTCTATGGTTCAACACATCCTATCTCAGGAAATCTATAATTAGTCGTTGCTTACGACATGCTTAAGTAACAATCGATAGACTGTGTCCTTTTAACCTCCAAATTCCCAAATGAGGCGCCGGGGAACCAGACGAGCAGTGTTATGATAGAACCTCAGATTTGGCAAAACACTGCTCGTTATTTGAAGCCCCGCTCTGGCTTTTGCCAGGGGCCGCAATATAGGCAGGCCATAAATATGGCCAATTGTCTTAACGCGGTTTCTGGGACCTCTCCACGGTGATCCTCATCCACATGGTGGCACTTTGTGTCATCGGGTGTTTATCGCTTGTGTGATGTCCTGGTGGGGTAGAAAGTCAGTCAAAACACTGCTTAGCCAGGGAGACAACCCACCTGATTTGTTGAACATGGTATCCTTCTTGGAGTCGCCGTCCCTGATGGCTAGGGTAGGCGCCAACATGCCGGGCCAACTGTAGGCAGGTTGAATGGCTGCGTACGGAACCACCTCGGCTGGCGTCACAGGCACTGGTACAGGTTGGGCAATCATGGGAACTTGCTGCAATAATATTTGTTATAATGATATATTTATTATTATTATTATTTGTTGTTGTTGTTGTTTTTCTTCTTCTTCTTCTTCTTCTTCTTCTTCTTCTTCTTCTTCTTCTTCTTCTTCTTCTTCTTCTTCTTCTTCTTCTTCTTCTTCTAGCCAAAGTCTAGGGTTCAAATCACCCTTGGATGGAAATAAGTACCAGGTGATGTCCCGTGAAATAAAGGCGGCCGGCATAATATTGACCACATTACCCATCGATTTGTCTATAACATCGATGTCTAGCGCTATATACCCGATACACCAGAAGGTACCATTAGGGTCAGTGAACTACAAGGTTTGCGAAGAGGTCCTTACCGTTATTTCTGCTCCTTAAGACAAACAACAATGCTGTTTCATCAAGAATGATTGTCGGGATTTTAAACTGTTATCATAAAAGAAGTATTTGATGAATATACATTTGTGGTATCTTAAAGTGTTTGTCGGCTCTGTGGCCATGTCGATGCGAACACTTCGTAATGCCGGGGTGCCGGGTTACATCCCAGCTGCGGGCCATGCGCCTTGCGTTGGTTTCGACAGCGGTATCAGGGGGCCGACCGTCCAGTGCAATGGCAAACTACTGGACGTAAATTTGCCTAGTAAAACCACACAAAAGCCTGGGGCTGCTGGGGTTGGTTCTGCAACGTCCTGTAAAGGATACGCAACTAACCTTAAAATGTTCAGACAAGTTTAGAGATTAGACTCTTCCCGAGTTCACTTGGATATGAGCCCCATTTGTAGCTCTGGAATGTCTAGATGGTATTCAATCCCTGTAGCGTCTTGTGAATAGTGTCCAGAGTCACACTTGCAATTGCTGCTGCCAATCTCTCTTTGAAGTGCTCGCGGTCCATCTTCTCAGAGCTGTTTTAATCCTCAGAGTCACACAAGGTACCCGTCACACAAGGACACACGCCACACAAGGACACACTTCACACATAGGACCCACGTCACAAAAGGACACACGTCACACAAGGACACACGTCACACAAGGACACACGTCACACAAGGACACACGTCACACAAGGACACACGTCACAGAAGGACACACGTCACAGAAGAACACACGTCACACAAGGACACACGAAACTGTAAAACTTTCTGAACACGTTGAGACGTCACACGTGTATATCAATTACATTGTTCTTTCTGCATAACATTTCATGATCCGGGGAATCAGTCTTAACGACCCTGTATTGTGCACGTAGAGGAACACTGCTCTCTAGATATGTGAGTAGTATGAGATGACTGTCACCAGTTTATAGACATAGCCATGTAGGTGTTTGTGTATGCGAAGGTGCAAAATTAGCCTTACCTGGACGACAGGGGCAGGTGCTACAGGTGCTTGTATGGGAGGTAGCTGAGGATAGCCCTGTCCAGGTGCTGTCCTGAACTGATGCTCAATGATGTGTTTCACCTGGGCCCCTCCGTCTGAAACTGAGCAACCGGTTTGCGTTAAATAATGTACACTTGTGCATACAGTGTCAACCAGAATATTATATGTGAAAAAAAGGGGTGGGGGTGCCTTCAGTTTTAGATCTCCATGGTATAAAACAAAAGACTGCCAAACAATGTGGACCTAAGCAAATACCATTCTGTTGTGCAGAACGGTGCGCTCAGACGTGTGCTGGTGTGCAGAACGGTGCCTTCAGACGTGTGCTGGTGTGCAAAACAGTGCCTTCAGACGCGTGCTGGAGTGCAGAAATGTGCCCTCAGACGTGTACTGGTGTGCAGAACGGTGCCTTCAGACGTGTGCATGTGTGCAGAACGGTGCCTTCAGACGTATGCTGGTGTGCAGAACGGTGCCCTCAGACGTTAGCTGGTATGCACAACGGTGAATTCAGATGTGTGCAGGTGTTCAGAACGGTGCCCTCAGACGTGTGTAGGTGTGCAGAACAGTGCCTTCAGACGTGTGCTGGTGTGCAGAACGGTGCCTTCAGACGTCTGCTGATGTGTAGAACGGTGCCCTCAGACGTATACTGGTGTGTAGAACGGTGCCTTCAGACCTGTGCTGGTATGCAGAGTGGTGCCCTCAGACGTGCGCTGTTGTGCATAACGGTGCTCCTAAACTAATGCTCGTGTGCAGAACGGTGCCCTCAGACATGTGCTGGTGTGTAGAACTTTGCTCTCAGACGTGAGCTGGTGTGCAGAACGGTGCCCTCAGACGTGAGTTGGTGTCCAGAATGGTGCCCTCAGACGTTTACTGGTGTGCCGAACGGTGCCCCCAGACGTGTGCTGGTGTGCAGAACGGTGCCCCCAGACGTGTGCTGGTGTGCAGAACAGTGCCCTCAGACGTGTGCTGGTGTGCAGAACGGTGCCCCCAGACGTGTGCTGGTGTGCAGAACAGTGCCCTCAGACGTGTGCTGGTGTCCAGAACGGTGCCCTCAGACGTGTGCTGGTGTGCAGAACGGTGCCCCCAGACGTGTGCTGGTGTGCAGAACGGTGCCCCCAGACGTGTGCTGGTGTGCAGAACAGTGCCCTCAGACGTGTACTGGTGTGCAGAACAGTGTCCCCAAACGTTGTTTGGTGTGCAGAACGGTGCCCCCAGACGTGTACTGGTGTGCAGAACGGTGCACCCAGACGTGTGCTGGTGTGCAGAACGGTGCCCCCAGACGTGTGCTGGTGTGCAGAACGGTGCCCTCAGACGTGTGCTGGTGTGCAGAACGGTGCCCTTAGACTAGTGCTAGTGGAGTTAATTTCCTAGTGTCAGCTTCGACTTGGAGGTCACAGCCATCAAGTCCAGCAACTTCAGTGACAGAGTTCGTAAGTCTCCTAAAAACCGCCACGTTTATCCAACAGACTTGACGTCTAACACAGTTGTAACTAGTATTTGTGAGTTACTGTCCTTGTATTCCATAGCGTTTGTGTCTTTGTGTGTGTGTCTAGCATTTATTTCCTGTGGTGACACGTGTCTCAGAGCTTCAGCTGGCCAGACAGGTGTATGGACTTTTTCTCCCAGATACCTCACTTGAATGATTTTATTTTGTATTTTTTTTTTTTAAATTGTAGCATTGTCTATTCATGTCATTTTCTGATGAATGCTTTCTAGCTGCAACGTTCACTTTTCTTTTGTGATTAAGATAATGTGAAGATGATTTATTCTACTAGTAGTTTGGTTTGATATCTTTTCATGAGAGCAAATACAAAATATGAAATAAAATATATATTTGTATTAAAATTCGAAACAAAGAGACATCTGAGGCCAAAAGTTAGAAGACCATCATCGACCCACATGGACAACATCAACGCGTCATAGAAATAGTGTCTATCAAAGTTTAATTTACAATTCAGATAACGATAATTCGTATTCCAGCAGAGCATACTTGATATATTTACAACAATAATTCATGTAAACTTTACTTCATTTACGTAACAGGAAAACCACAGATTCTCCGTGTTCAGTTGTCCTGACTTTAGACGACAGATAAGACACCGATATTTTCTGTTCACTCACGTTACCCCACTTGCATAGAAATGACATCTCACTGTCACCCTACCTAATTTACACAAGAACTGTCATCCAATGTCACTTTATTTAATTTACATAACAAATAGCATCTCATTTCATTTAAGCTCACTTACAAAACAGATATCTCATGCTCACTTGACATCACTTACAGAACACAGGATACAAGTTCAAAAACGTCAAGGACCCTTTTCCACGCCTTTAGGCGTATAGGGCTAGACCTATATTTTTATAGACCAAGCAGCAAAAGGTGGTTGATGTGGTCAACATCACGCCGGCCGCCTTTACTTCGCGGGACTGCACCCGGTGCCCACTCAAGGCTGGGTCGACCTGAAAGTCAAGGACATTTTTGAAAAAAGTATGGCTTCGCCAGGGAGCGAACCAACGACCTTCCGATCCGCGGCGAGCTTCTAGCCGCTCCGCCAGGCGAAGAACACTGGATAGCTCCTGGTAATTTTATCTCATAGAATAGATTATATTTAATGTTTATTTTATCCCACTTATAGAACAGGCGATATGTTAATTTTAGCTTACTTACACAAGTGACGATATGTTATGATCATTATACCTGACGCGCAGAAAAGACGTCTGTTGATTTTTCACTTTTATTTTAACCTCACTTGCAGAACAGACAATAACTCACGATCACTTTACCTCACTTACAGAACTGAAGATAACTCACGATCACTATACCTCACTTACAGAACTGACGATTACTCACGATCACTTTACCTCCCTTACAGAACTGACTATAACTCACGATCACTTTACCTCCCTTACAGAACTGACGATAACTCACCATCACTTTACCTCACTTACAGAACTGACGATAACTCACCATCACTTTACCTCACTTACAGAACTGACGATAACTCACCATCACTTTACCTTCCGTATAGAACAAATGATAACTCACTATCATTTTACCTCCCTTACAGAACTGACGATAATTCACGATCACTTTACCTCCCTTACAGAACAGACGATAACTTACAATCCCTTTACCTCACTTACAGAACAGACGATAACTCACGACAACTCTACCTCCCTCACAGAACAGACGATAACTCACGATCACTTTACCTCACTCACAGAACAGACGATAACTCACGATCACTTTACCTCACTCACAGAACAGACGAAATGTAATATTAACGTTTACCTCACTCACAGAACAGACAAAATGTACATTAACGTTACCTCTGTTATTGCCGCCGTGATAACCCATATAATAATGTCTGGTGTTGTTAACGTCCGGTAGAGACCGACGGGACGGGGGAGGTGATGGCGTGTACCTTCTCCGGGGTGAGTAGGTCTTGGGGCGACCCTCGTTGAGCTGCTCTTGCTGCACATCAATGGGGGGAAAAAGTAATCCATTACTTTCACACAACAAAACTAATTAATATCACCATCATATCAGTGTCATTCTATTCAAGAGTTGCATTTGAATAAGAGATTCCTGGGGATTGTCGCATAAGCTATGGAGTTCGTGCTTTGTGCGAGTCTCTGCAGGCGGCTAGTTGTTCTATGGAGACCGAGAAATATGGGATACACTCCAGTGCAATTAAATCGATCCTGTCAGCTTGAATCTTATTACCATGACCCTAATCATCATCATCATGATTATCATCAACATCATCATCATCATCATCATCATCATCATCATTATCACCACCATCAAACTATTTACCTCTTGTGTATGCTTGGGAACATCAATTCATGCCTCCGTTTAATGGTCACCTAAAGGAAGCACATAATAGAAAATTGCGGCCTACAGTGCATGTCGTGAGTTGAATCAATAAATGATACATTTAATCAGTAAATAAAAATGTTAATCAATAAGTTTTTCATACAGTCAGCGGATCAAGCATTTAGTCAGTCAGTAGAAGGATACAAAAATAAAAGTCGATGGATCCAACATGTAAAAAGTCAGTGGATCAATCAATAAGTCAGCCGATCAATGAAAAGATAAATGAATCCAATCAGTCAGCAGATAAAATAAATCAATGAAGTTCACTGGATCAAACAACTAGTCAGTCAGACAATCAGTGGATCAAACAGCTAATCAGTTAGTCAATCAGGGGATCAAACATCCAATCAGTTAGTCACTCAGTGGATCAAACACTCAATCAGTGAGTCTATCAGTCAGTGCATTAAACAAACAGTCACTGATTCAATCAGTTGATCAGACAACAAGCACGACAATTGACCAATTAATCAAAAAAACCAGCCAGTCGATCAATCATTGGATCAAACAGCCAGTCAGTCAATCACTGGGTCCAGCCAGTCAATGAGTGGATAAAACAACCAATCAGTCAGCCAATCAGTGGATCAAACAACCAATAAGGCGATCATTGGGTCAAACAAACGGTCAGTCAGTCAATGGATCAAACACCAGTCAGTCAATCAATCAGTAAGTCAAACATGCATTCCGTCAATGGATCAAACACCCAACCAGTCATTCAATCAATTGATCAAACAACCAGTCAGTCAATCAGTTAGTGAATCAAACATGCAGTCCGTCAATGGATCAAACAACCATCCGGTAATTCAATCAATTAATCAAAAACCAGTCAGTTAATCAATGGATCAAACAACCAGTGACTCAGTCAGTGGATCAAAGAATCAGTCAGTCATTTACTGGATCAAACAACTAGTCACTTAATCAATCAGTGGATCAAATACCAGTAAGTCAATCAATCAGGGAATCAGACATCCAGTCAGTAAGTCAGTCAATCAATGGATCAAACAACAAGCCAATCATTTCAATCAATTGATCAAACAATTCAGTGGATCAAGAAACCGGTTTGTCAATCAGTAGATCAAACAACCAGTCAGTCAATCAGTGGATCAAACAATCGGTCAGTCAATCAATGGATCAAACAGCCAGTCAGTCTATCAATCTGTGAATCAAACAACCAATTAGTCTGTCAATAATTTGATGAAGCAACCGATCAGTCAGTCAGTGGACAAACCAACCAGTCAGTCGGCAAGACAGTCAGGGGATCACACAACAATCAGTCGGCAAGTCAGTCATTAGGTGATACAGTCAGTCAGTCAGTAAATAATTACGAGATATAAAACAACCAATAAGGTCAACAGTTTTCAACCACGCAAAAGTTTTTTTTTTGAGTCTCTGATACAGACAGGAACAGTGTCCCTGCTCTATGATCTGCTCCATTTGGTCTATCAGGCTCGAACCTACTTACCCTAATTCTGTCTAGCAGCTCCTGCCTTTTAAGCATGGCATTCTTCAGCTTGATTTGATCTTCGTACCCGTTATCAGCTAGAGACACAAAAACAACCGTAATAATATGGCTTTAATAACACATAGGAAAGGATCTATTGTGTGCTGACCATCGGTGCATTTCTAATAGAGAGAGAGAGAGAGAGAGAGAGAGAGAGAGAGAGAGAGAGAGAGAGAGAGAGAGAGAAGATAGACAGATAGATAGAGAGAGAGAGAAAGAGAGAGGGAGAGAGAGAGATAGATAGAGAGAGATAGAGAGATAGATAGGGAGAGAGAGAGATAGAGCGAGAGAGAGTGAGAGAGATAGAGAGAGATAAATAGAGAGTGATAGAGAGATAGATAGGGAGAGAGAGAGCGAGAGAGAGTGAGAGAGATAGAGAGATAGATAGATAAAGAGAGATAGATAGATAGGGAGAGATAGAGCGAGAGAGAGCGAGAGAGAGATAGAGAGATAGAGAGAGATATAGAGAGATAGATAGAGAGAGATAGAGAGAGAGATAGAGATAGATAGAGAGAAAGATATATATATATAGAGAGAGTACACTAAAACTACATTTAAAAGTTTAACTCTTTATTATGATCAATCAAAAATTCCTTTACAGAGCTCGCTCTCTTCACAGCAGGCCTGAAAGTATTTATTTCCCTTGCCAGTGTTCCTCTACATGTTCTCCAGCCCTATGTGCTTTCAATGCAAATGTATCTTCAATGTCCTGTATCCATCTTCGCGGAGGTCGACCCCTGCCTCTCTTTCCACAAACTGCACCTTCAATCACCGTCTTTTCCAAGCCCCATAACGTTTAATGTGGCCAAAATACTTTCAATTTCCGGGACAGGATGCTGTTTATGAGCCAGTTCTCCTTGATGTAGAATGTCCTTCTTGATCCATGGTTTTCTGAGAATATTTCTGTAACATTTCAATTCAAAAGCTCCAATCTTGTTCTTCAGTGACTGAATGGGAGTCCAGGACTCACAACCGCAGGTTGCCACAGAAAAAATGCATGATCTCAAGATCTTTACTTTAACTTATTTACAGTTGCTTAGCCATAGGTTCTTCAAGCTGTTTAATCTCAACATTGCTAATGCAAGTCTTCTTCTGACTTTTTTCGAGCAGTCACCACTATTGTTTACTAAAGAGCCCAAGTATTCTAAATCTGTGACATTTTCTATCTCTTTATTTTCGATTGTGATTTGTGATTGGTGTGCAATATTTACCGAGGACATCCCCCCCCCCCCCCCTCGAATTCAGAAGAAGATGCACTTCTTCACTGTGCTTTTTTCACGGCCATAATTTATGTTTCTAAGCACAGTACACTTTGGAAAGGAGAGCTGTGTCGTCTAAATATATGAGTTCTGGAAAAGGATATCCTCCAATTTTTAGCTGATCAAAGTTGTCGCATGCCCCATCGCTATTTGCGTTTCTCATTTTGATGTTTCACCAGCTACTCTGACTGCTGCTTGTTGTTCGTGGTAAAGAGACTCCATTAAATGCACTAGATGTTTTAGAAATTCCATGCCTCTAATTATACGCCACAGTCTAAAATGTTGCACACAAGTCAAAAGCCTTGCTGTGGTCTATGAAACAAATGTGAGGATCTCTAGGATGATTTTCGGTTCTTTCGCAATATCCTACCTTAGATGACGTCACAGGGTAGTCCAACATATTAGAGGGTGGCAAGACTAGGTTTCCCGGCTTTCTGATGCTTTTAGTAACCCCAAAACTTCTAGAACTGGCCCTAACCCCAACCCATCTAAGTCCTACGATAGAGGGCAGCCAAAGTCCCCCGACTGCTTGCAGCCTAGATACAATGACTGCATGCAGTCTATCTATCACCCCCTGAAAAATCAGACTGTCCAGTGACCTGTGGATTTTCCCTGTTTGGGGTGGGATATAACACCTGATTCTTATAGTGAAAATATGCTCTCTTGTTTCTCTGCCCCATCTAAAACCCACTTGTGCTTCTTGTAATTCATATTCTCAATTCTCCTCAAAATAATCTGCAGAAGGATTTGACTGACATGACTATAGTACGACAATTGTTACATAATTTGAGATTTTCTTTTTCTTCTGGGAGGAAAATATAAACTGCTCTTTTCCACGCTCTGGGCCAGTCAGCAACGTTCCAGATTTGTACACACTGTGCATGTTATAGACTAACGCTGGCTTCTCCTCCAGCCTGAATTAACTCTGCTGGTTTGTCGTCACATCCCAGAGATTTACCTTCTTCCATGTTTTTTATTGCTATTCTTACTTTCTCTAACAGAGGTAGTTTAAATTAACATATGAAAAAAACATATTTGTTTTTCTTCTGTTGTCATTTCACTGGTACCAGGTTGTAGCCCAACTCGTGGTTTTGTTGTCTCACTGTTACAAGGTTGTAGCCCAGTGTCGTGGTTTTGTTGTCTCACTGTTACCAGGTTGTAGCCTAGTGTCGTGGTTTTGTCGTCTCACTGTTACCAGGTTGTAGCCCAGTGTCGTGGTTTTGTCGTCTCACTGTTACCGAGTTGTAGCCCAGTGTCGTGGTTTTGTTGTCTCACTGGTGCCAGGTTGTAGCCCAGTGTCGTGGTTTTGTCGTCTCACTGTTACCGAGTTGTAGCCCAGTGTCGTGGTTTTGTCGTCTCACTGTTACCAGGTTGTAAACCAGTGTCGTGGTTTTGTCGTCTCACTGTTACCAGGTTGTAGCCCAGTGTGTCGTGTTTTCTCAGTGTTTTTGTTGTAGTTTCTCACTGTTACCAGGTTGTGACCCAGTGTCGTGGTTTTGTTGTCTCACTGTTACCGGGAAGTAGCACTGTGTCGTGTTTGTGTTGTCTCACGGATTTTAGCCTGTAGCCTAATGTTTCTATATATGTCTTGTGCTTCTCGGGTAGCTCTGATGGGGGGGGGGGAGGGACTTTTCGTTGCCTTTCTCATAGATGTTCTGCTGTAAAAAATGTCGCATATGCAGTCTGATCTGGCTACATTCTCACTAGATTAGATGTGTAACCATTTCATTTTTATGTCTATACAAAATACGATAACGATGTGATATGTTTTTTCCAGCCGTATCGTTGTAATGGTCATAAAATGTTCATTGGTTTCAGCTGTGAATATTCTACATAAGCATCATTCGGCGCTTCTTTGAATTATTCCCCCAAAATGGCGGCATGCCACATTCTGGCCATAAAATATCCAAAAATATCCGAACGACGGTGTTCGCGTATATCTAAAATACGGACTTTCTGCCAAGGAACAAATCGCGGCAAAACTAGGATTACTTGACAACCAATATCAACATTTGCACACGGTACTAGTAGCAGACGATAAATACCGACCGTTGACAACAATTTCGAGCGTTTCTGCAGACGACGATACTAGCAGACGATATTAGCGACCGTTGACCAATTTCGAGACATTACAGACGATGAAAGCCGATTAGCAATACTGTGTTCTTCCGATTGGAGCGGTAGATGTCAGACTTGTTGGCATGTGCCAAACGCGATTAAACTCATCGCCGAGCGTATCTAGGTGCCTGGGACTCACTAGTACAGTAATTGCAGGAAGTTGCAGGAGATGCGGTAGCTGCCACTCGTGAGTCCCAGCCATCTAGTTTAGCTCCCATCAGCGCCGCGCGTAGCGGCGCGGGGGATACGCTCGGCGGTGAGGCACACTCGCAGAAGCAGGTCGGCAAGCAACGTATCGCCCAGACCCTGTCAGAGCATTTGTTTCGTTATTCGGAGCCGGCACATATATTTTTAATAGAACTGATCCCGCATTTGGATTTTTTTTGGATATTTTATGGCCAGAAATTGGCCAATTTAGCTCCTTTTTGAACGCCATCATATTACAGCCGCCATTTTGGGGAACGATTCAAAGAAGCGCCCATCATTCTAATCAGTCTGTCGTGTGTATAACTGACGGGTCAGTTTTGAAAAGGTCACTTCCGGTCGGTTGGGTTTCGGGGACCCAATGTTGGCTAACATACTGCAAAATACGACGCATTATGAGCTGTTCTGACATCACATGTGCTTGGATGAATGGTGCAAATAGCGTATGTTACCTGTAAACCACAATACAAGAAGTTTAACCCCACCAGGACCGCACAAAGAGCGATAAACACTCAGTGACACAAAGTGCGATAATTCGGATGAGAATCCCCCAACCACAAGTCCAAGAAATCCCAGTTCCACCATTAGGTTATATTATGGTGCCTAATGACAGCCAATGTGGGGCTTTAAAATAACAAATTATTGCGTCCGATATTGCAACGAGGCTTGTTACTTCAGATACCGTTTTACGTTGATTTCGATAATGATACGAAGCGTCGACTACTTAGTAAGCAATGAGAAACTTCTTCTTCTTCTTCACTTTCTCCAGTTGCTTCATCGAAATGTTATGTAAGGTTTAAAGATCTTCAGTGTAGACTTTCCAGTCAGTTGATAAAGTTCGTCTTCATTTCCGGCTGTTTTTTATGCCATCTTCTGTGTGGTCTCCATTTTGCTCTGTTATCATGATCATTATCATCATCATCATCATCATAATCTGCACTGCCAACTGGCATAGGCGCTCATACCTCTCCACGGATCACGATCCCTGGTTGCCTGGAACAGCTCTCGTGATGATATACCTCCATGCTATCGTTTTAGCCCATCCAGCGGCCTCCCTCTGGATCTGCCTCTACCCTTTTTGCCACTGATCTTTCCAGTTGTCACTTGTTCTCCAATGTCTTTCTTCTCATTATGTAGCCAAAGAACAGTGTCTTGTCTCTTTCTTATTGTTGTATATATAGATCTACTTTCATTAGCCTCTTTCAAGCAATCGTTGTTAGTTACTCTGGCTATTCAAGGTATTCGAAACACGCGTCTCAGAAACCACATCTCTGTTGCTTCCAAATTCTTCCTAATTTGTTCACTGACATTCCAAGATTCACTGTCATACAGCAGAACAGGTTCTATGTAACATTTTAGCACCCTCTTTCTGATATTAAATGAGAGCAATATATTGAATAAGACATTTTTCATTGTCTTAAATGCAGCTTTCGCTTGACCTATTTTGCTTCTAATCTCTGTCACACACTTTCCATCTCATGATATGGTTGTTCCCTGATTTTTGAATGTTTTGACTTGGTTAAGTCGTTTTACTTCAATTGAGATATCAACACGTGAAGTTATCTTCTTCTTTGATATAACCATTACTTCCGTTTTCTTAATATTCAATGAAAGTCCTTTCTTAGCACTCCCCATCGCCACAACATCCAGCAGTTGTTGTAAATCAGTTGCATTTCAGCTATCAAAACTGTATCGTCTGCATAACGCAAATTGTTTGTATTTTATCCCCCAACTCCTACTCCTGCATTCTCTTTAATATCCCCTTAAATTGTTTCCCTATATAGATTTGCTCTGTGTCCATTGTATTTCTTCAGTTCGACCCTACTGGGCTGTTGATACCAGAGAAACCACTGGAAATTGCGTGGTCAAACCACAAGACAAATTGCTGGGTTTGGTTCTGCAACGTCCTGTAGAGAACTTGCCAACTTCACCAATAGAAAGAGATACGAAAATCACTTACATGACTGGCTGTCGGACCTCTGTAACCTTTCTCGCTCGTGTGCAAGTTTCTGTGGGGAAATAATAATAATAATAATTTGTCATTACATCTTTAAATTACAGCCGCCTGGTGTAGCGGCAAAACTCCCGCCTGGTGTAGAGGCAAAACTCCCGCCTGGTGTAGCGGCAAAACTCTCGCCTGGTGTAGCGGCAAAACTCTCGCCTGGTGTAGCGGCAAAACTCCCGCCTGGTGTAGCGGCAAAAATCCCGCTTGATGTAGCGGCAAAACTCTCGCCTGGTGTAGAGACAAAACTCCCGCCTGGTGTAGGGGCAAAACTCCCGCCTGGTGTAGGGGCAAAACTCCCGCCTGGTGTAGCGGCAAAACTCTCGCCTGTGGATCAGAAAACGGTGGATTCGGGTCCTGTCTAAGACACGGACATTTGTCAAAAGTGACATGCACTGGATCCATCCAGCCTTGAGTGGGTATCAGGTACAGTCCTGGAAAGTAAAGGCGGCCAGTGTGATGATGACCACATCATCCACCTAATGCCGTTGGTCTGTACAATACATCATTCATCATTGGCACCTTTCCATTTTTTCAGACGATAGACAGTTCCTCCTCTTCATAGCACAAAGCCTGGGCAGTATTGTAGAGACCACATGTTGCCCATGCATAATGATCCCTCTCTCGACCTGCCTTGTTTACTCCAAAGGAAAGGTAAAACCAGTACGTTTGGAACGAGGCAGGTTGCAGAAGCTGCCGGATCAGAAGAGCAAAGCTCTATCTGTCCGCCTGTCAGAGCTTCCCTCCTAGACCAGATGCCAGAAAAGGCGAAGAGTCTGGTCCGCCCTGCCATAACATAAAGTTTTCAGGTTGCATTTCCTCTTCCTAGCATAAGGCTAATATCCTCCCCAATGCGCTCCTCCGCCCGAAGCCGTTGGCACAATGTGGGATGTTGGGTTAGCATACGCCGCCCATCATTCAGCGTAACAGAAGACAGGTGGTACCGGCTACTGTTATACGGTAGCTTAGTCATATCTGACCAAGACAGTACAATACAGATCTAACCCTATATACCCAATTCGACAGAAGGCGTGGAAAAAGGACCTTTACTTTACATTTTTACACAAAAAGATCTTTCTGTGTTCCGCTTTCCCGAAGCGTCTGCCTCCCGGATGATCTTCTTCGGACCTTGTTGTCTTTCTATATAACTACAATGCATCATAAGTCCTAAAACATCATCAGTGTCTTGGGTCTTATCTGCGTTGTCATATGCACCTGAGACATGGACAACAAACAGACAAACCGAAAAACACCTACTTTTTTGAGAAAAGCGAAAAGAATATCATGGACTGATTTAAAAAACCCAGCTTTTTTATTTTATTTCACCCCATCCATCTCAGAGATTTCGTGGGGAGTTCCTTTGAAAGTCCAATAGCATAGGGGTGTTAGGGTTAGGGTTAGTCGGTGTATATTTCACATCCAAACACCCCGATGCTATTGGACTTTCCGGGGAACTCCCTACGAAACCTCGGAGTAAAATAATATAAAAGAATACCAAAACAACAAAAAGGGGCAATCCTTCTCGAGATAGACAGAAACCGTAAACGGATCAACGGAATTATATGTACACAGTCGATATCTGTGGACATTATTTGAAGATGAATGTACTCGAGAATTAGGTGACAACTGATAATACTGACAAAAAAAGATCACGGGAAAGGCAGAGAGATAAACACACTCAGTCGACATACATGAGCAGGACAAGAGCCTTGACTTTATCCATAATAGTGGTCATAATGTGAGGTAGCGAACTTGACTGTCGATGCTTATTGACATGGGCCAAGCTAATGATGGTTTGTTTTAATAAAAAGTCTGCTTCACTATCGAGTTGTCATTGTATAGAAACTCTTTTCTTTAAAAGTTGCGTATCCTTTACAGGACGTTGCAGAACCAACCCTCAGTCCCTGGCTGTTGTGTGGTTTCTCTAGGCAATTTACATCCAGTAGTTTGCCATTGCTCTCTGGACGGTCGGCTTTCTTGATACCACTGTCGAAACCAACGCAAGGCGCATTGCCCGCAGCTGGGATCGAACCTGGCATCCCGGCATTACGAAGCGAAGCGTTCGCATCGACTTAGCCACAGAGCCGACACACCACTTGAAAATAGGCATTACACGAGGACACGAAAGCAGAAACTGGCTGAAAGTCAAAGAAAGAAGATATGCCAGCCAACTCTTGCTGTGTCCGTTGAGCATGGAGACGCAGAGAGGGCTGCTGTATTGGAGGACTAAGCACGTATGGGTTGGACCGATGTGCTAGGATGTCTAACGGACAACAAGTAACATGAACTGATTGTTTTCTTTAACGAATTCTTAGAAAAATTGTGTAACACGGACAGTGAAATGAGCACGGGTGTTTTCATCTGGTTTCTTTCTGTATAATAGTGAGTAAGTAAAAGTATAGGATCCCTTTCCACGCTTTTGGGTGTATTGGGTATATAGGGCTAGACCTATATTTTATAGACTACACAGCTCTTTAAGGGTGATGTGGTCAGCATCACGCCGGCCGCCTTTACTTCACATGATTGTAGCTAGAACCCACTCAGGGCTTGGTAAGCTTGGAAGCCAAGGTGATTTTTGACAAAAGTGCGAACTCCCAGGACCTGAATCCATTACATTCCGATCTACAGGCTAGAGTTTAGCCGCTGGACCACAACGGCTCCCTTTTGAATAACCGTAGATGTATAAAACCTTATAGGTTTATGTAAACACGGCGAGCAGTCAAGGGTGGCCTGTTTTGACAGTTTCACACCTGTCGCTAGAGAGCAAAGTGTTTATTTTATAGGTATAAATCCTTTAGTGTGTTTTACCTGTGCGTGAATGGGCACGAACTCGGGACTGTCAGAGAAACCGAATTCTGGATCATCGAAGTCATCAAAACGGATTGCCGCCCTTGATTACCGTTACACGACTATGGTAAATGTCATCCGGTTGTTGTTAAAACCTACACATGATGCCTTGTGAATTCAGTGCCCATTTTTGGGAAGAAAAACAGCAAGAATAGACCGACTGTCTCCTTAACAAGCATGTCGTAAAAGTCGACTAATTATACATATTTCCTTCAAAGTCGCAGTGCACCTACCTGATAGACATGGAACCAACAGTCTGCATACAAGAAATCTAGATCTTGTTCTGGGACAAGACTTCAGTCTAGACGTCGACGAACAACCAGAACTTTCTTCTGTAAACTCCGAAGGAAAGTTCTGGTTGTTCGTCCACTTCTGGACTTTGGTCTTGTTCCAGAAGAAGATTTTTGCATGCACATTCATTCTACAGCTCTGGCTTTTTTTTTTTTTTTTTTGTATGTAGATTGTTGGTACCTCGCCTCTCCGGCAGACGCATTTTGCCCGCGGTACCCATTCGTGGAATTATACGCTTAAAACGGTGGACACTTCACACCCTTAAAAAAACTCCAGTACACATAAAGAAAATTCTAAAACGCAAGTGGCAATATAAGCGATAATTACAACTTAATATAGTGTTACCCAATAGTCATATATATTTATTTAATCAAACAGAAAATGGCTTAGCGGCTGCAGGAAAAACCAGTCAAGGGGAACGGCGCGGAGTGATACAATACTTCACCAGCCCACATTTGTTACCCTCTTATTTCTGGGGCTTTCAGTGTCACCCAGACAAAGTCAGCCAAGCCAGAAACATTTGTTAACTTTTAACCTTTCTCCTGGCCGACTTACCCTGATTGCAGGCTTAAAATGAAAGTATGTACGTGACCAGTTCGACAACACGTCTTCTATACACTTCACACAACGAAACCAGAAATTGTTACACATGTGTCTTCTCTTAAAGTGTGTTTACACGGGTCAGTTCCTAGTTCGTTGCCTTAAAACAACAACAACTGACAAACAAACAGAAAATAATTTCTACACTGTGTTTTTTTTTTTTGGGGGGGGGGGGGGTGGAAAGGGGGGGGGTGGTCTTTACATTATATATATATATATATATATATATATATATATATATATATATATATATATATATATATATATATATAATTCTTAAAGCTAAAATACGTTTTTAAAGACACGAATTACAGTGAAAATTTGGTTAGTAATTCTTGCATCACTCTATTCTTCTATCGATTTAGTTGTCAGTTTTTGGCTTTGTTATCGAAAACAGCAACAGTAATTGTTACTGCTACTCTGTTTATGTTGCTGCTACTGCTGAACTTCTACTAATATTTTTTTTCCCTCTAATAATTTCATCGACTTCCCTATACTTTTTTTTCCCCTCTAATAATTTTGTATGGGCACTAAATGCAGCATTAGAGGACATGTTTGATTCCAAATGCATAAGAATTGTTGAAAAAATACGTTCATGCACAAAAACATACGACACAGAGAACAAGAACACACGATACAAGGACATAAGTACATATAACATGAAAACACAAGAACATACGACATAAGGTCACAAAAACAAATGACATAACAACACAAGAAAACATAATATAAGGACACACGAACATACGACATAAGGTCACAAAAACAAATGACATAACAACACAAGAAAACATAATATAAGGACACACGAACATACGACATAAGATCACAAAAACAAATGACATAACAACACAAGAAAACATAATATAAGGACACACGAACATACGACATAAGGTCACAAAAACAAATGACATAAAACACAAGAAAACATAATATAAGGAGACACGAACATACGACATAAGGTCACAAAAACAAATGACATAACAACACAAGAAAACATAATATAAGGACACACGAACATACGACATAAGGTCACAAAAACAAATGACATAACAACACAAGAAAACATAATATAAGGAGACACGAACATACGACATAAGGTCACAAAAACAAATGACATAACAACACAAGAAAACATAATATAAGGAGACACGAACATACGACATCAGAACACGAAGACACAGCACAGACACACGAACACGTGATATAAGACCACAAGGACGTATGACACACAGCACAGACACACGAACACGTGATATAAGGCCACAAGGACGTATGACACACAGCACAGACACACGAACACGTGATATAAGGCCACAAGGACGTATGACACACAGCACAGACACACGAACACGTGATATAAGGCCACAAGGACGTATGACAAACGCACAGACACACGAACACGTGATATAAGACCACAAGGACGTATGACACACAGCACAGACACACGAACACGTGATATAAGACCACAAGGACGTATGACACACACGCACAGACACACGAACACGTGATATAAGGCCACAAGGACGTATGACACACAGCACAGACACACGAACACGTGATATAAGGCCACAAGGACGTATGACACACAACACAGACACACGAACACGTGATATAAGGCCACAAGGACGTATGACACACACGCACAAGAACGTACGACACACGGACACAAGAACATGTGACAAAGATAAAAGAACACATGACATATGTACACAAGAACATACGTCATAAGGACAGAGGAATATAAAACATACAGTTACAAGAACATACGATAAAAGGGCATAAGAAAGTACGACAAATGGACACAAATACATATGACATAAGGATACAAACAGAAAAAAAAAATTATAATTAATGAAATGAAATATAAAGACGGAATGGAGGAATAACTGCCATCCTGGCAAGGAACAACTGGGTGATGACGAAGACGACGACAGCGATGATGATTTTTGTGATAATTTGAATGATAATGATGTTGATGAGGATGATGATAACGATGGTGCTGATGAAGATGATGATGACCACGTTGAAGACGACAAGAATGTTGATGATGATGTTGACGACGACGACGATAATGATGATGACAATAATGATGATGAGGACGATAATGATGATGTGGATGACAACGGTGATGATGACAACAATGATGATGATGGCGATGATGATAAAGACGACGACTTCGTTGATTATGGTGCTGATGACGACGAAGATGACGATGATAATGATAAACATACAAACACAAGAATATGATATAAGAACAGATGATATAGTGACAAAAGAAAGATAATAGCTGTAGTTAGAAAACGTTATGAGAACTGATGACTGAAGAAAACTGTGGCAGCTGGAGAGAGCGAGGAAGGCGATAAAACAAGACACTGGGGCAGCTGGAGAGAGCGAGGAAAGCGATAAAACAAGACACTGGGACAGCTGGAGAGAGCGAGGAAGGCGATAAAACAAGACTCTGGGACAGCTGGAGAGAGCGAGGAAGGCGATAAAACAGACACTGGGACAGCTGGAGAGAGCGAGGAAGGCGATAAAACAAGACTCTGGGACAGCTGGAGAGAGCGAGAAAGGCGATAAAACAAGACACTGGGACAGCTGGAGAGAGCGAGGAAGGCGATAAAACAAGACACTGGGACAGCTGGAGAGAGCGAGGAAGGCGATAAAACAAGACTCTGGGACAGCTGGAGAGAGCGAGGAAGGCGATAAAACAGACACTGGGACAGCTGGAGAGAAGCGAGGAAGGCGATAAAACAAGACACTGGGACAGCTGGAGAGAGCGAGGAAGGCGATAAAACAAGACACTGGGACAGCTGGAGAGAGCGAGGAAGGCGATAAAACAAGACACTGGGACAGCTGGAGAGAGCGAGGAAGGCGATAAAACAAGACACTGGGGCAGCTGGAGAGAGCGAGGAAGGCGATAAAACAAGACACTGGGACAGCTGGAGAGAGCGAGGAAGGCGATAAAAACAAGACACTGGGACAGCTGGAGAGAGCGAGGAAGGCGATAAAACAAGACACTGGGACAGCTGGAGAGAGCGAGGAAGGCGATAAAACAAGACACTGGGACAGCTGGAGAGAGCGAGGAAGGCGATAAAACAAGACACTGGGACAGCTGGAGAGAGCGAGGAAGGCGATAAAACAAGACACTGGGAAAGGATGCTGTCAGTGATGACATTGAGACAAAGAATGGCAAGCAGCTGATCTTGCAAAGAACAGAGAAGACACTAGGCTTTGCAGGAACTTGGTAGCCTGCACCCCTGAATAATATAAGGAGACATGAGGAGCATGAGCAAAATCTGCAGTCTCCAACCTAGAGATCGCACCCATTTAGGGGGCTAGAGGAGCGTGAGGACCTACCTCAAGGAGGCTGTCAGTTTTGAAATTGAGTTAACTCTAACAATCACGAAAACAAAACAGCGTTGCTAGCTTGATGTGGAGAGTGATTTCCGTTGTGGTCTCTCCAACATCATATCCACAAATAGTAGATGTCACCAAGACACAACAGTGCCAACAATTACACTGATGCCTGGACACTTAATTACCAATTGCGGCTGATTGTTTCTTTTGTTGTTTGACACTTTGATTTATGTACATGTTTTTCTCCACGGTTTTCTTATCTCCAAGGTGCTTGGCATTTTTCTGTTTGTTCTATTTTTATGACATTTTATTATGTTGGGATAAGGGACGGGTTTTGGGGGTCTAGCCATATATACAGGGGGGAAAAGGCGGGGGTGAATAAGGGGGGGGGGGGGGTTGAAAGAGGATGGAAACCACTGTGCTAAATGATCAACAGGGTTATGTTTTCTAAAATAGTTTCTGTATGACGTACCTGACCTAGGGAGTGAAAGTACATTTTCTTGGTAATACAAGCGTCTAGAACATGAGGTCCCAATATTTTTACTTATCGATACCGATAGTAGTGATCAATCACTTGATTTAGTAATTAAATTTGAAAAAAGATTTGACATGAATTAAAAAACGACGAAAAATACAGAGTAAGTTTTTTAACGGACAAACAGCTGCATTGCAACCATAGCAACACGTGTAAACAAACATCACTGGGGGAAAAGCAAAAGTATGACTGACCTGTTGTACCATCTTCATCCGTAACCTTGTCATGTTGTCATGCATACTCTCTGTATCAGTCGCCATCTTGATTTAAAGCTTCTAGTTACCTTGGCAACAAGTTGTTTTCTCCCACC
>CAJHNH020004434.1:759372-792985 GCA_905116865.2 Candidula unifasciata
CAACGTTGTGGTTATTAACGTTTTCTTCTTCTTCTCTTCTCCCTTCTTGGGACGCCTGGCAGCATCAGGTCAGGAAGACTTCTCTGGAAGGGACGTTCTAGTTGGTTCGTGAGATCACTTTATTTTTCTACGAGCACTTGATAAACCATGGTCGGTTTGCTGGATCAGTCAGTGTTTGCAAACTTTCTGAAATAGTCACATTGGAACTAGACTATCACATTGGAACTAGACTATCACATTGGAACTAGACTATCACATTGGAACTAGACTATCACATTGGAACTAGACTATCACATTCGAACTAGGCTATCACATTTGAACTAGGCTATCACATTTGAACTAGACTATCACATTCGAACTAGACTATCACATTCGAACTAGACTATCACATAGGAAATAGACTATCACATTCGAACTAGACTATCACATTCGAACTAGACTATCACATTCGAACTAGACTATCACATTCGAACTAGACTATCACATAGGAACTAGACTATCACATTCGAACTAGACTATCACATTCGAACTAGACTCTCATATTCAGACTAGTATTACAAAACTTCTAATCTATGATGTCCGACACTGACCCTGGTTAGACGCTGGCTGAAAGATAAATATCCGCTTGCCTCGCCATCTTGACCGGGCGTTGTCCGTTTATGTAATACCCCATTTATCACAAGTAAGTACGCAGGCTCTTCTTAGCCGCAGATTTATTTAGTGTTTTTTGTTTAAAGATTTGTTTGTTTTGTTTTGTTGTTACTATTATTTCGTTAATTACCATTTCGAATACAACGTATCACATTTAAGTATGAGTTTATATGTTCCAGTGTAAATAAAAACATATAATAATGTGCTCATATGTTATAATGTTACTGTCTGGACTGCCACCTGAGATAGCCAATATGTTATAATGTTACTGTCTGGGCTGCCACCTGAGATAGCCAATATGTTATAATGTTACTGTCTGGGCTGCCACCTGAGATAGCCAATATGTTATAATGTTACTGTCTGGGCTGCCACCTGAGATAGCCAATATGTTATAATGTTACTGTCAGGACTGCCACCTGAGTTATAATGTTATAATGTTACTGTCTGGACTGCCACCTGAGATAGCCAATATGTTATAATGTTACTGTCAGGACTGCCACCTGAGATAGCCAATATGTTATAATGTTACTGTCTGGACTGCCACCTGAGATAGCCAATATGTTATAATGTTACTGTCTGGACTGCCACCTGAGATAGCCAATATGTTATAATGTTACTGTCAGGACTGCCACCTGAGATAGCCAATATGTTATAATGTTACTGTCTGGACTGCCACCTGAGATAGCCAATATGTTATAATGTTACTGTCAGGACTGCCACCTGAGATAGCCAATATGTTATAATGTTACTGTCTGGACTGCCACCTGAGATAGCCAATATGTTATAATGTTACTGTCTGGGCTGCCACCTGAGATAGCCAATATGTTATAATGTTACTGTCTGGTCTGCCACCTGAGATAGCCAGTATGTTATAATGTTACTGTCTGGACTGCCACCTGAGATAGCCAATATGTTATAATGTTACTGTCTGGACTGCCACCTGAGATAGCCAATATGTTATAATGTTACTGTCTGGGCTGCCACCTGAGATAGCCAATATGTTATAATGTTACTGTCTGGGCTGCCACCTGAGATAGCCAATATGTTATAATGTTACTGTCTTGTCTGCCCCCTGAGATAGCCAGTATGTTATAATGTTACTGTCTGGGCTGCCCCCTGAGATAGCCAATATGTTATAATGTTACTGTCTGGGCTGCCACCTGAGATAGCCAATATGTTATAATGTTACTGTCTGGGCTGCCACCTGAGATAGCCAATATGTTATAATGTTACTGTCAGGACTGCCACCTGAGATAACCAATATGATATAATGTTACTGTCTGGACTGCCACCTGAGATAGCCAATATGTTATAATGTTACTGTCAGGACTGCCACCTGAGATAGCTAATATGTTATAATGTTACTGTCTGGACTGCCACCTGAGATAGCCAATATGTTATAATGTTACTGTCTGGGCTGCCACCTGAGATAGCCAATATGTTATAATGTTACTGTCTGGACTGCCACCTGAGATAGCCAATATGTTATAATGTTACTGTCTGGGCTGCCACCTGAGATAGCCAATATGTTATAATGTTACTGTCTGGGCTGCCACCTGAGATAGCCAATATAATGTTACTGTCTGGGCTGCCACCTGAGATAGCCAATATGTTATAATGTTACTGTCTGGTCTGCCACCTGAGATAGCCAGTATGTTATAATGTTACTGTCTGGGCTGCCCCCTGAGATAGCCAATATGTTATAATGTTACTGTCTGGGCTGCCACCTGAGATAGCCAATATGTTATAATGTTACTGTCTGGGCTGCCACCTGAGATAGCCAATATGTTATAATGTTACTGTCAGGACTGCCACCTGAGATAACCAATATGTTATAATGTTACTGTCTGGA
The DNA here is from genome assembly GCA_905116865.2 of Candidula unifasciata. NCBI lineage: Eukaryota > Metazoa > Mollusca > Gastropoda > Stylommatophora > Geomitridae > Candidula > Candidula unifasciata. The sequence goes on from CAJHNH020004434.1 coordinate 761,876, forward strand.
CTGCCACCTGAGATAGCCAATATGTTATAATGTTACTGTCAGGACTGCCACCTGAGATAGCCAATATGTTATAATGTTACTGTCTGGGCTGCCCCCTGAGATAGCCAATATGTTATAATGTTACTGTCTGGGCTGCCACCTGAGATAGCCAATATGTTATAATGTTACTTTCTGGGCTGCCACCTGAGATAGCCAATATGTTATAATGTTACTGTCAGGACTGCCACCTGAGATAACCAATATGTTATAATGTTACTGTCTGGACTGCCACCTGAGATAGCCAATATGTTATAATGTTACTGTCAGGACTGCCACCTGAGATAGCCAATATGTTATAATGTTACTGTCTGGACTGCCACCTGAGATAGCCAATATGTTATAATGTTACTGTCTGGGCTGCCACCTGAGATAGCCAATATGTTATAATGTTACTGTCTGGGCTGCCACCTGAGATAGCCAATATGTTATAATGTTACTGTCTGAACTGCCACCTGAGATAGCCAATATGTTATAATGTTACTGTCAGGACTGCCACCTGAGATAGCCAATATGTTATAATGTTACTGTCTGGACTGCCACCTGAGATAGCCAATATGTTATAATGTTACTGTCTGGACTGCCACCTGAGATAGCCAATATGTTATAATGTTACTGTCAGGACTGCCACCTGAGATAGCCAATATGTTATAATGTTACTGTCTGGACTGCCACCTGAGATAGCCAATATGTTATAATGTTACTGTCAGGACTGCCACCTGAGATACCCAATATGTTATAATGTTACTGTCTGGACTGCCACCTGAGATAGCCAATATGTTATAATGTTACTGTCTGGGCTGCCACCTGAGATAGCCAATATGTTATAATGTTACTGTCTGGGCTGCCACCTGAGATAGCCAATATGTTATAATGTTACTGTCTGGTCTGCCACCTGAGATAGCCAATATGTTATAATGTTACTGTCTGGGCTGCCACCTGAGATAGCCAATGTTTTTCTGTTTAGCAAAAACAGTTTAATCATTAATCATGTGACAAACAGCACTCTGTGAGTCAGTTATACGGTATAGGTAATCACGCAATGACCGATCGTTCCGCATGGCAGCCTCACAACTGACCACCAGGTAAACACATTCTGAACTCGTCCAGAACACAACAACACACACCACAATGTGATAGAACAATTCTTTTAAACTGATCTGTCTGTACACATAAAGGTGTCTAGCTGGCGGATCTCAATGCATTCTTCGCCAGTGTTCTACACAATTTCAGATGATCAGTTCAAAACCATGTATGTATACATATTTACCACTATCTTGAATAATCATTGTTTCTGGACACCACAAGTAAAGCAGAGTAGGATTGAACAGGGTATAATTTTTCTAATCAAATAAAACAGCCGACCAGAGGTTTCAGTTTTATAGCCGTTGTTCGTGACTTCTACCCTAGGGCTCATCAAAGTTTGCACTGCTGGGACAGCCCGCCACATTATATGTGTTATGCCGGGGAATCCCAAACTGTCCGCAGTTGCTACAGGTTTACCGCCTTCACCAGCACCTTATATATACATACTTACATATGCTCTGACGTGTCTGGATCGTAATACTACCAACATGACATGTTTTACAAATGGCGGAAGGCTCCCGTCGAATATGGCAAGATGCAGGTTCGTTGTTTTTGTTTTGACAAGTCACTTGATTCTAGCCACGGTTAGCAGTGAGCATTCTCTCCATTCTCAATTCTCATTCTATGACAGCCAGTTTGTGTTTGATCTAACGTGATACTGGCTGCATTCATCGGGATACTGTCAACTGTCTCCAGGAGTAATGGGGTGACAGAACATCAGTATACCGTGTAATATGTTCTGATAGCCCATTTATTTTTCTTCAAAACATTAATTCATTCAATAACTGTAGTTCAATTTGTGGATAAATATACTCCATAACAATTGTTACCACCGACCGGCCACGCCAGCCTCACAAAAACGGGAATTCCATTTTGAGCTGTACGGCCTTATAACCGGAGTTGGTCGTGGCATATTTAAAGCTGGAGCTAGCCTTATAGACGTGGATGTGTAAAATATTCCAGGAGGCGCTAGTTTACATTTTAAGGACCGTTACTTTCCACCAGCTAGTCTCGCTTTCTTTGTATAAAAGTAACAATGCCACCATGTTTCTCTTTTCTTCTGGTACATCAAAGAACTGGGTAACAAAGGCCGCCGCTCAACGCACGAAGTCTACTTATTTATAAATGGTGCGGGGATTTGCTGCACGTCCTTGCGCGGTGTTCCAGGAAGACAGAAGCAAAGCAAGGGTAGACAAAGAACAAACAGATTCTATGAAAGTTTCATCAAGTGGCTGTTAATGTTTACCTTAATGACAGAATTGTGAACGGCAAAGTGGGACATTCGACGGCAGTTACCGTTTCGTGTAATTAATAATTCAAGCTTGAGGTCGTGAACCAGTTGATGCAATGAAGTTGTAACTCCGACTATGGGAAGTGCACCATAGATATATCCAAGAGACATGGTGAATAAACAGACAGATGAACGGATTTATAGACAGATGGAAGGATAGAAAGATAGACAGATTACCTGACAAAAGAACGGACGGACGGAGGAACGGACAAGACTGATCGACATATAGACAGACAGACAGACAGACAGACAGACAGACAGACAGACAGACAGACAGACAGACAGACAGACAGACAGACAGACAGACAGACAGACAGACAGACAGACAGACAGACAGACAGACAGACAGACAGACAGACAGACAGACAGACAGACAGACAGACAGACAGACAGACAGACAGACAGACAGACAGACAGACAGACAGACAGACGGACGGACGGACGGACGGACGGACGGACGGACGGACGGACGGACGGACGGACGGACGGACGGACGGACGGACGGACGGACGGACGGACAGACAGACAGACAGACAGACAGACAGACAGACAGATAGATAGATAGATAGATAGATAGATAGATAGATAGATAGATAGATAGATAGATAGATAGATAGATAGATAGATAGATAGATAGATAGATAGATAGATAGATAGATAGATAGATAGATAGATTGACAGAGAGACCGATAGACAGAGAGACCGATAGATAGATAGATAGATAGATAGATAGATAGATAGATAGATAGATAGATAGATAGATAGATAGATAGATAGATAGATAGATAGATAGATAGATAGATAGATAGATAGATAGATAGATAGATAGATAGATAGATAGATAGATAGATAGATAGATAGATAGATAGATAGATAGATAGATAGATAGATAGATAGGTAGGTAGGTAGGTAGGTAGGTAGGTAGGTAGGTAGGTAGGTAGGTAGACAGACAGACAGTCAGACAGACAGACAGACAGACAGACAGACAGACAGACAGACAGACAGACAGACAGACAGACAGACAGACAGACAGACAGACAGACAGATAGATAGATAGATAGATAGATAGATAGATAGATAGATAGATAGATAGATAGATAGATAGATAGATAGATAGATAGATAGATAGATAGATAGATAGATAGATAGATAGATAGATAGATAGATAGATAGATAGATAGATAGATAGATAGATAGATAGATAGATAGATAAATAGATAGATAGATAGATAGATAGATAGATAGATTAGATAGATAGATTAGATAAATAGATAGTCTGTGGAGGGGGAGCAAGAATAGACCCACTACCTCCCAAAAAAGCATGACGTAAGAGTCAACTAATTAGGAGCTTCCTTCGAAGTCGCAGTACATCTGCCCGAGCGGCAAGGAACAACCAACTGCACACAAATAAGTCAGTAAAACGAATGTACACGCACAACTCAGGCCCTGGCACAAAGCCACAGTTCCGAACAGACGAACAACAAGGACTTTCCACCGGAGCTTACAAAGAAGAACAAAGAAGAAGAAGAAGAAGAAGAAGAAGAAGAAGAAGAAGAAGAAGAAGAAGAAGACGAAGAAGAAGAAGAAGAAGAAGAAGAAGAAGAAGAAGAAGAAGAAGAAGAAGAAGAAGAAGAAGAAGAAGAAGAAGAAGAAGAAGAAGAAGAAGAAGAAGAAGAAGAAGAAGAAGACGAAGAAGAAGAAGAAGAAGGAGAGTGTATAGTGTTAGGTCTATAGTTTATAGACGGATCGACATTAGGTATGTGATGTGGGCAATATCACACCAACCGCCATCAACTTCCTGGGCTTTACCCATTTTGGCCAGGGGGGTTAACTTAAGAGCCATGATTTTTTAAAAAAAAAATTTAAAACTGACTCGATGTAGATTTGCACCGACGACCTTTGAGCTTTGCCATATCAACGGAATTAGGACAATAACATAATCATGTTCAGAATAACATGTTGTCAATTTTTATTGCAGAAATCATGTAACTGGCACAACGAGGAACAACAACAAACATCGACATACGGATGAGACGGTCTAGGAAGCGAAACCGCTATATTGTGTGGGTTCTTTTTTGGGACCGCCTCAGTTTGTTGGCGACTGTTGATTTTTCAAGGACCGTCAAGTGTCTGGATTACCCCGTTTATCCTTTTACTGTTGCTTCTTTCATTTACTTCTAGAAGTATCAGTCAAGAAATGTAAATTATGCCTCATTATCTATGTGCATCACCACCCGTGGTAGTGCACCACGACTAGGGTCAGACTAGTGGAGACCGAACTACCTCTTCCCATGGTCATCTTCGAACGTTGCTCACTACCTGGGACGTAGCTGAGGTTTCCATCAAAGTCCGAAGAAGAGGGGCAGGAGAAGAAGAAAAAGATGGTGGAGGACGAAGAGAAGAAGAATGTCAAGGACAAACAATTAGCAAATCTAAGAAAAGAAAAAAAAAAAAAACGTTTTTTTCCCATCAACCTGGATGAGGGGAAGCATTTCGGCTAGGAAAATCCTGAAGAGATCCGAGTCAAGTCGCAAAGTAACCTGCATGGTTGACAATTCGTTTTATCCACAGGAAAAGCTCAAGAACTGGCACTTTGAATGTTAGAACTATATATTAAACATGCGAAAGGACAACAGAGAGGAACGGTTTTGGAAGGCATGTAGCTAGATACATGAGACAGCAAACATTACGGCCTCTTGGCATAAGTTGTTTGATGGCTTATGCTTATGCGAGATAAAAACAGGGTTGTTTTTGGTTTTTATGGAAACGTGTGATTTTGACGACAGTGACTCTCCGTTGTGATTCTTTGATTCTGCAGGTGGCTGTGGCTGGATATATGTCGATACAGGGTTGCATGCAGTCAGTGGGGAAGAGAATCCTCGAGATCTTCACTTGTGGTTTAATGGATCCAGGTCTTCTAGGCTGAAGTCAGCGGTTCCAAGTGACAAGCCTCTGTTGAAGCCCGCCTGGTGATAGACGAAAGGTTACATAAGTGTTAGTGTTGCTTCTTGATAATAATTACTATTAGGTTAATGATGGTGGTGATAATTGTAGATCGATCAGTCCCCCCCCCCCCCCCCCCCCATTTTTTCCCCACCCCCGCCTTTTCGGGCTGCTATCTGAAAGTTGACCATACATAAATGAAAGCTTCTCAGTCTGGATGGCAGACCAGCAAGGTTGATCCCAGTTCAACCCCCTAATAAATTTTATTTATGGTATTTGTAACAGCTACACCACCCAGGCGCAACCTGCAGTCCTGAGCATGTAACGACATAGTTGTAGATATAACTGTAAAAGGTGAAGTCGGGAGATGTGAACCAGCGTCATTGCACACGGTTACAAACCATAAGTGCTCTGCCACCATTACGGACAGCTGATAAAAAAAACTGTCCGCCTGTGTCGCCGTCCACACACCGTAGCTACAGCGACGTACCATTTCCTAGAGGCTGGGTGAACCCCGATAAACTTCCGGTTTCGAACACCGGCCGTGGGCTGCAGCGAGTCACAGCTGGATTTAAAAGCGAGTCTTCTATCGACTGCGCTACCGCGGCTCTTAGTTACAAATATAATGATGTTGATTTTGATAGTGTCAGTGATGAAGAATGAGATGATGGTGATGGTTGATGTTGGGGTGTTAGTGTTGGATACAATGATTAAGGTGGTGGTTGTAGTAGTCGTCACACACTTAGCGATGATGAGGTCGTCACGATGGTTGTGGTGATGACGGTGGTCGTGGTGCTATTGATTATGATAACAGTAATGACGTATGTAATAGCGTTGACAGTGTGTTAGGCTTTTTTCATAGCGGAACAGAGTACACATGGGAATGCCTTGAGTGCTGTGATGTCAATTCTTGACTCAACTCATCGTGTGACGCAGCCATGGCACCTTTTCTTAGGCATCACCTTTCAACACTACTGACTGAAGTAGACGCTTTGTAATGAGTACTGTACCAATGCATTGTGTTCTACAAAAAAGAGCGCCTAAAAGGTGATGTTGCTGACGACAGTGGTGACAATTATGTGGTACGGGTGGGAACCCGTTGAGCTGGTCATGTGGAACGCATGCCAGATCACAGGCTCCCAAAAAAACTCTTCTGTGGTGAGCTGCAAAATGGGAAACGTTCCTAAGGTGGGCAAAAACAAACGCTTTAAGAAAACCTTGAAGTCTTCACTCAAAGTATTTGGGATGAATGACACCAATTGGAAGGCTGCCTCTCAAGACTGAAATGCATGGCGTACCGCTCTACACAAGGGCGCGGCTACATGTGAAGCAAACAGAACAGCAAGTCTGATTAAGTAAAGGATGGACAGAAAGGCGACTGCAGGAGATCCTCTCCCTGGTACAACGCTCATTCCCTGTCCTCACTGTCCAAGAACTTTTCAGGCCCACATCGGCCTCATCAACCATCTTCGTTCTCATACTTGATGAAAACAGAGTGGTCATCATCATCTTGATGGACAACACACACACAGGTGGGAATGGGGATTAAGTCTGTGTGTAAGTTTTTACCCCACCAGGACATCACACGAGCGATAAACAGCCGGTGATTCAAAGTGCCACCATGCGGATGGGGATCACCCGTGTAGAGGTCCCCGAAACCCCGTTAGGCCATATTTCAGGCCCGGCTATATTTAGGGCCGCCGGCAAAAGCCAGGGTGGGGCTTCAAACAAACTTAAAATTGCATCCCACAAGGGAATGACAAGATTAGGAATGAGGATTATTTTGATGGTGCAAATTACATGTGACGATTTGAGTTATAATAATGATGCATGATGACTATGACGATGTTTGGTCACATTGACGTGTTTTGAAAAGACTATTGTCCCCGTGGGGGTTCTGTGGCCTCATTATGGGGTAAAGAAGAATAGACCCACAGCTTTTCACATAAGCATGTCGTAAGAGTAGACTAATTGGGGGTTTCCTTCGAAGTTGGAATGTATCTGAGAGACATGGAACTAAAAATCTGCATACACATAAGTCCGATCTGTAAAAGTCCGATCTGGATGGACACGAAGCACTCAGTTTCTGGAAGAAGACTTAAGTCTAGAGGTGGACGAACAGCTAGAACTTTCCGCCAGTGAACGTGAAGAAGATGTGTTAAACTACCGAGTGTACTATAACCGACTGTGGTGAACATGAGGCCATGACAGTGTGTTTTATTGTTACTGTTGTTGTTCTTGCTGTTGCTACTGTTGTTATTATTGTCACTGATGCTGTTGTTATTGTTACTGATGTTGTTGTTTCTGTTGATGTTGTTGTTATTGTAACTGTTGTTGTTGTTATTGTTGTTGGTGTTGTTGCTGCTTTGTTACTATTGCTGCTACTGTTGTCGTTGCTGCTGTTGATGTTGTTTTTGCTGTTGTTGTTGTTACTGCTGCTGCTGTTGTTGTTTTTGACGCTGATGTTATTGTTGACGTTCTGACGTGACAGAGATATTCACAGAAAACCATGACTAAAGCAGGGGGAAAAATACACCCTACAAGGTGTGAACATCGGAGAAACTTGACTTTTCAACGGCATCATTTTCTGAAACTGAATCACTGTGGTCACATGAAATGTCTAGGTGGCGAAGAAAAACACCCCTAGAAGGCGTCAATCCTCGAATAAACAATACATGTGAACAAGCATGAACAATGACAGAAGACACAAGAGATACCTCGGACGTGTCTACGTGAACTCAAGGAGCTGGCAAGCTGGAGAACTAGACGTAGGGTCAAGTGTCTCCGTGGCGAAGTGGTCAAGCCGTTTCCCTGGAGCTCTGAAGGTCATGGGTTCGTTTTACGGAGACGTTATTCAGGTCATGGGTTTATTTTTTTATCTTTTTATGTTCGGACCGTCGCTGGACCCACAGAGTTTGTACTTTTTGCGACTATCCAGTTAGGTGGCTAGCCGTTCTGCGGAGAGAGGCCGAGTCATACAGGATAACCCAGGGCGATAAAGTCGATCTTATTATTATTATGTTACATGTCTCAGGTTACCAAACCAAACAAAACGAAAAAATTACATTGACAGTCATATCTGCCAGATAATGTTGTCCTACCTGGATATCATGAAACTCCTGTGTAGAACTGACCAGCACGGGACCAAATGCTTCCATGCCAAACGAGTCGATGTCCGAGGATTGAGCAGACGCTGGGGGACTTAGAAACACTGGGCTGGACACTAGGATGTTTATTTATCAATAGAATGGTTAGAGCAGAGTTTCTATGATGTCATCACCTAGAGTTGTTACCGGGTACATATTACGAAAATCACCTCATCTCGACAGGCGCGAGATTTCGTGCCGGCTCCCATTAATGCTGTGAGGGTTCCCACGGACTGCCCTATGTTGTAGGGGTTTTAGGATATACGGTCCTTCGACTTGGCCGTCTACACACACGTGCAGAAAAGCGGCTCCTGTTCGTACGAGGACGGACTAGAAAGTGTAGAGCTATTTTTCGGGGCAGGCGACACTGAGCAACTGCGTGTGCGAAGGTGTGTGTGCGTGCGGGAGCTTGCGCGCTAGCGAGTCAGGGCTCAGCTAGTTTTCTTTTCCGTGTCAACAAGGGCTCTTGTACAACCGTGACTGTTTTGCGAATTGTTGACATTCTGGGGCGGGCCATGGGTCAAGTCACCAAGTAAAGCTGCAGTGATAGCGACGAAGAGCGAACGCACAAGTAACAAACACAGTGCCGGCCCCTGACAACGTGGAAAATAAAATGTCCTGTCAGCTCACACTGTGGAAAATAGATTGCTAATAGCGTTGGAAATAACAAAACATGATACCCATAGAACATAGGTCAGCCTGTGGGAAATCTCGCGCCTGACTAGGTGGGGTGATTTTCGTGACATGTACCAGTTACCGTATCTATTATTGTACAAACGTCCTCGTGTCGCGTTCTAGGCTCCCATGCTGAGAGACAGATAAAGAGACCCATTGCCTCTATGACAAGCATGTTGTAAGAGGTGACCAATTAGGGATCTTTCTTCTGAAGCCAGAACACATCTACTTGTGCGGCGATGAACTAAGAGTCTGCATACAAGTAAACTATATATGTAAAACGAATGTGCGCGCAACATTCAAGTTATGGAACGAGACTACAGTCCAGAAGCAGACGAACAGCCTGCATTTTCTGCTGAAATTTATAGCCGATAAAAACTTTTTTTAAAAAGGAAAAAGATATTGTACACTGTGCTATCCTAATGTGAACTAACAGGATTTTTAATTCGACACTGGATAGTGAGCTAACAGAAAACATGAGGCGGTGTGGATAAAATATGAGTTAGGGAGTTTAAAAAAAATACTGCAAGTAATTACAATGGAGATAAGAAGAAGAAGAAGAAGAAGAAGAAGAACAAGAAGAAGAAGAAGAAGAAGAAGAAGAAGAAGAAGAAGAAGAAGAAGAAGAAGAAGAAGAAGAAGAAGAAGAAGAAGAAGAAGAAGAAGAAGAAGAAGAAGAAGAAGAAGAAGAAGAAGAAGAAGAAGAAGAAAAAGAAGAAGAAGAAAAAGGAGACGAAAAAGAAGAAGAAGAAAAAGGAGAAGAAGAAGAACAACAAAAAGGAGGAAAAGAAGAAGAAGAAGAAGAAGAAGAAGAAGAAGAAGAAGAAGAAGAAGAAGAAGAAGAAGAAGAAGAAGAAGAAGAAGAAGAAAAAGATGAAGAAGAAGAAGAAGAAGAAGAAGAGGAAAAACAGCAACAACAACAACAATCATAACAACAACAATCATAACAACAACAACAATCATAACAACAACAATCATAACAACAACAACAATCATAACAAGAACAATCATAACAACAACAATCATAACAACTACAACAATCATAACAACAACAATCATAACAACAACAATCATAACAACAACAATCATAACAACAACAATCATAACAACAACAATCATAACAACAACAATCATAACAACAACAATCATAACAACAACAATCATAACAACAACAATCATAACAACTACAACAATCATAACAACAACAATCATAACAACAACAATCATAACAACAACAATCATAACAACCATAACAACAACAATCATAACAACAACAATCATAACAACAACAATCATAACAACAACAATCATAACAACAACAATCATAACAACAACAACAATCATAACAACAACAATCATAACAACAACAATCATAACAACAACAACAATCATAACAACAACAATCATAACAACAACAAACATAACAACAACAATCATAACAACAACAACAATCACAACAAACAACACAACACAAACAACAACAAACATAACAACAACAAATCATAACAACAACAACATAACAACAACAACAATCATAACAAACAACAATCACAAACAACAACAACAATCATAACAAACAACAACAACAACAATCATAACAACAACAACAATCATAACAACAACAATCATAACAACAACAATCATAACAACAACAATCATAACAACAACAATCATAACAACAACAAACATAACAACAACAATCATAACAACAACAATCATAACAACAACAATCATAACAACAACAACCATAACAGCAACAACAATCATAACAACAACAACAACAATCATAACAACAACAACAATCATAACAACAACAACAATCATAACAACAACAACAATCATAACAACAACAACAATCATAACAACAACAACAATCATAACAACAACAACAATCATAACAACAACAACAATCATAACAAAAACAACAACAATCATAACAACAATCATAACAACAACAATCATAACAACAACAACAATCATAACAACAACGACAATCATAACAACAACAACAATCATAACAACAACAATCATAACAACAACAACAATCATAACAACAACAACAATCATAACAACAACAACAACAATCATAACAACAACAACAATCATAACAACAACAACAATCATAACAACAACAATCATAACAACAACAACAACAATCATAACAACAACAACGACAATCATAACAACAACAATCATAACAACAACAACAATCATAACAACAACAATCATAACAACAACAACAATCATAACAACAACAACAATCATAACAACAACAACAATCATAACAACAACAACAATCATAACAACAACAACAATCATAACAAAAACAATAACAATCATAACAACAACAACAATCATAACAACAACAATCATAACAACAACAACAATCATAACAACAACGACAATCATAACAACAACAACAATCATAACAACAACAATCATAACAACAACAACAATCATAACAACAACAACAATCATAACAACAACAACAATCATAACAACAACAACAATCATAACAACAACAACAACAACAACAATCATAACAACAACAACAATCATAACAACAACAACAACAATCATAACAACAACAACAATCATAACAACAACAACAATCATAACAACAACAATCATAACAACAACAACAACAATCATAACAACAACAACGACAATCATAACAACAACATTCATAACAACAACAACAATCATAACAACAACAATCATAACAACAACAACAATCATAACAACAACAATCATAACAACAACAATCATAACAACAACAACAATCATAACAACAACAACAATCATAACAACAACAACAATCATAACAACAACAACAATCATAACAAAAACAACAACAATCATAACAACAACAACAATCATAACAAAAACAACAACAATCATAACAACAACAACGACAACAATCATAACAACAACAACAATCATAACAACAACAATCATAACAACAACAACAACAATCATAACAACAACAACAATCATAACAACAACAACAATCACAACAACAACAATCATAACAACAACAACAACAATCATAACAACAACAACAACAATCATAACAACAACAACAATCATAACAACAACAATCATAACAACAACGACAATCATAACAACAACAACAACAACAACAATTATAACAACAACAACAATCATAACAACAACAACAATCATAACAACAACAACAATCATAACAACAACAACAATCATAACAACAACAACAATCATAACAACAACAATCATAACAACAACAACAATCATAACAACAACAACAATCATAACAACAACAACAATCATAACAACAACAACAACAACAACAATCATAACAACAACAACGACAACAATCATAACAACAACAACAATCATAACAACAACAATCATAACAACAACAACAACAACAATCATAACAGCAACAACAATCATAACAACAACAACAATCATAACAACAACAACAATCATAACAACAACAACAATCATAACAACAACAACAATCATAACAACAACAACAATCATAACAACAACAATCATAACAACAACAACAATCATAACAACAACCAGCAGAAAAGCAGGAACAACAAGAAGAAGAACAAGAACAGGAAGGAAGAAGAAACACAGACGATAAATGATACGTCAGCTGATGTAAGACAAGCATTGAGCATTTAATAGAAACAAGTACTCGGAAACAGTGCAGCCACTCCTAAACTAAGTATTCATATCTCAGTCATACAAGATGAGTAGACATATCAGATACGTCAAGATAAGATACGATAAGTTGATATAAGATTAGATACGACGAAATGAAATGAGGTAAGAAAAGTAGATGGGATAAGACAAGATTAGATAAAATAAGATAAGAAAATATTAATCCAGATTGGATGACACAAACTAAGATGAGATTAGATAAAATAGGCTGAGATTTTATAAGATATAATATGATGAGAAAATGTGAGATAAGATAAGAAATACTGACACGAGTTGGGAGTGACTGGGTTACTGGAGCCACTGCTAGCGGTCCTGGAGCTGCTGGAGCGGCTCGATCTGGAACTAGATGGTGGTGGGCTCACTAAAATGGATACAATGGAGTAAATGTTCAGTGAATCAACTAAATGACATTGTTTCTTACAACAAACCTGAAGATAAAATTAGGGAGCTTTTTCAATATCCTACCCAAAAACAGGGGAAATCGACAGGTCACAGGACAGTCTAGTATTTCAGGCGGGTGGTAGATAGGCTGCATGTAGTCGTTGGGCCTAGGCTGCATGCAGTCGTGGGGCCTAGGCTGCATGTAGTCGTGGGGCCTAGGCTGCATGTAGTCGTGGGGCCTAGGCTGCATGCAGTCGTGGGGCCTAGGCTGCATGCAGTCGTGGGGCCTAGGCTGCATGCAGTCGTGGGGCCTAGGCTGCATGCAGTCGTGGGGACTAGGCTGCATGCAGTCGTGGGGCCTAGGCTGCACTCTCTCATGGGACGTAGGTGGGTTTGGGTTAGGGCCATTTTAGATGTTTTGGGGTCGTTAAAAGCATCAGAAACCCGGGAAACCCAGTTTGCCACCCTCTAAAATGTTGGGCTGTCCTGTGACGTCATCTGGGGGTAGGATATTAATAAAGAACCAAAATTAATAACCATGGACGTGCTATCTGAGAAGAGCTGCAGTAGTGACCTGAAGAGACACAATCAGGTATGAGCCCATACGAGAGAATGCCCTGTGAGGCACTACCATACAAGGTATACACCAAAAGAGAAGAGCGACGTGTGGCACAAGGCAGACCAAGAACAAGATGGAAAGATAACATCAGAGAAACTCTACAACAGAACAATGTGTCAATGGTAGAAGCGGCCAGTAGTACAAGAAGCAAAACCGTGTGTCTCCCCCGAAACGGTTAAAGAGGAAGTGAAGAAGAAGAAGAAGAAGAAGAATACACTAAATGGCATTGACTGGCTTATATAAAACAGGAGTGAACAGTATATATTTCTGCAAACAAATTTCTGCAGTGTCCTAGTACAAGTAACTGAGAACATAGAGTTGCAAACGGAAATGTGTTCTCACCTTCTTCTTGGTCGGCCTTGTGATGTGTAACCATTCAACTTAGTTTCTTCTGGTGAAAAAAAGCCACAGCCATTTGACCTAACCGCCCTCATGATTCTAGGGATCAATGGTGATTTAGAACAATTTGGAACTTCATTGTTGCTTCTCACTCTCCATTCGCCGCTGTTTGCATGTTTCAAGGGTTAAAAGATTCATCGTAAGAGTCTGACTTCACAAATTTATGATAAGGCTTCATCTCTTTTAGTTGTGCTCCAAGTTTCAGAGCCATATAAAATAAATGGTCTTATTACTGTTTCGAATATTCCGATCTTGGTGTTGCGAGACATAGACGTTTACTTCAGCAGATGTTGAACAGCATAGTATACTCTATTTCCAGATTGCATTCTAGATTGTTTTCTATTCCCTTAGCATGTTGAAAGAGTTGAATTTCGCATCCAAGTACTTATATTTTTCCCTTTGTTTGATTTTAACACTATGTATTGGTATGTTGCCGGAGTTGTTCTCTTTTCCTTGTCTGGTTATTATCTGTCGCAGTATATGTCACACGGCAGCAGCAGCAACAACAACACAATGCAGCCGTTGGTTCTGTATTATCCTGTAAAGCAGGGGTTCTCAAACTTCCCTTTAATACGGTTCTTCATGTTGTGCCGACCCTCAACTATACAATTATTTATTTGCTACTTCATAACTTTAACGAATATGTGTTTCGCGATGGTCTTTGGTGACCCCTGTGAACGGCTCGTTCGACCCATTATAGGGTCGCGACCAACAAGTTAAGAACCGCTGATTTAAAGGATATGCACACTGAAACAAGGACATGAACCTTACGTATGGGCGTGGCGATGACCGGAACGGGAGATCCCATTGTTTGACCTCCATTTCTGTTTTGAGCATGTGAGTTTTGTTTGCCGTTGTGGAGATCCACAGCGTCGTGTCTCCTCCCAGCCAAAGTTGATTCGATGGGGTACTGCAGACAGAAGAAACGGCTTATGAAAATGTATCAGCCAGAGATGGCAGAAAACATGATGGAAAACTCTGTGACGTTAAAAGTGAGTGCAGGACTAAGTTAAAACAAAGTTAAAACAATGTGACTGGTGTTACATGTTTTGATACCAAACAGAAATTGTAACTGATTCAGAAAGCATGCTGAGGAAGATCAGAACAGGTATGCTTCGTGCAGAGTGGCATGCTTCGCTGCAGAGGACACGAGTGAGGAGTATTGTCTGGATTTTTTCACCGGGTCACGCCGATGTGTTAGGAAATGAACAGACGGACAGACTGGCTGGCTCTGCACAACTTGGTGGAATACTGATACATGATAGGGCAGATGTGGTTAATGTCTTGTGGGAAAGCGTGTACAATTCGGAGGAGCAGATGGATCACCACAGTCTGGTGAGATTGATGCAGTTGGGGGTGACGAGAGGTTCTGGCAGAAGCTCGAGACTCAGAGGAAAGGCAAGAGGGACGTTTAATCAGAAGGCTACTGGCACCATTAGTATCGAAACTCTTCACTGGCTGCTGAAGATGGGGACGGAGCGCTTATGGGAATGCCCCAAGTGCTGTGATGTCGGTTCTTGAATCAAATCAAATCAATCGAAACAAATACCAAACAGAAGACTATGAAAGAATGAGTTTACTCTATGTCTATTGTTTGACAACTTGAACAGATCTTTGACAAACGTACAGTTAAATGGGTACCTGACATATATTGCAAACACACAAGTGTGTGTGTTGTCCATCAAGATGATGATAACCACTCTTTTTCATCAAGTATGAGTACTAAGATGACTGATAAGGCCGATGCAGACCCAAAAAGTTCTTGGACAGTGAGGACAGGGAATGAGCGTTGTGCCAGTGAGGGGATCTCCTGCAGTCACCTTTCTGTACATCCTTTACTTAATCAGTCTTGCTGTTTTGGTTGCTTCACGTGTAGCCGCGCCCTTGTGTAGAGCTGCACGTCATGCATTTCGGTCTTGAGAGGCAGCCTCCCGATTGGTGTCAACAAAGAAGTAGACAGTGTTCTAATGCCTTTTATTTTGTTTGCCTTCGGCCCTATTCCCTTTCTGTATTGTTACCGGAGCTCTATTTTGGAGAACAAAGATTAGATGCACAGCTCTCCATAAACACATTTTAGGAGGCGACTGATTAGGGTGTCAAAGTCGTAATACATCTGCCTGAGGGCAGAGAACCAACAGTCTGCATACAAATAAGCCAGATCTTTTAAAACGGATGTGCACGCAAAACTCAAGCTCGTCTAAAGTCCAGAAATGGACGAACTACAACATTTTTAGCTGGAAATTACACCCTGTAAACGCTAAGAAGCAGCAGCAGCATGATTGGAAGGAGAAAAGAAAGAAAGAAAGGAAGAAAGAAAGGAAGAAAGAAAGAAAGAAAGAAAGAAAGAAAGAAAGAAGAGGAAGTAGCAGAAGCAGCACCAGCAGCAGCAGCAGCAGAAGAAGAAGAAGAAGAAGAAGAAGAAAAAGAAGAAGAAGAAGAAGAAGAAGAAGAAGAAGAAGAAGAAGAAGAAGAAGAAGAAGAAGAAGAAGAAGAAGAAGAAGAAGAAAAAGAAGAAGAAGAAAAGAAGAAGAAGAAACGAAATGTATAAACCGAGATTAAAAAAGAAATATTCCCTACATGGTTATGAGGGACAGTTAATCCCGTTGCAAATGTTCTTGTGGGGGAGGGGGGGGGGGGAAGGTGTGTTTTAAAATGCCCTGTGTAAGCCTATAGGGCATTGTATAGAACCCGTAAAGGTTGCAGGAACCCGCTACGGAGGGGGAAAACATAACCCCACTGCTTTCCTAAAAAGCATGTCGTAAGTGTCGACAAGTTTAGGGGTTTTGCGGTGAACGCCAAGAAGACGAAGCAGAAAAGAAATAAGTTTATGAGAAAGCATGGTGGGCTTTAGACGTGTATATGAATGAGACTCAACCTCGCCAGGACATCCACTAAGCGATAAACACCCGATGACGCAAAGTGCCACCATGCGGGTGAGGATAACCTAGGAAGGGGTCCCAGAAACCCCGTTCAACCGTTAGGTTATATTAGGGCCAACGACTACAGCTGGGGTAGGGCTTTAAAATAACGAAGAATTGCTTCCCACATTGAGACGACAGATATTGATAATATAGGCGTGCATGTCTATCTATCTCTCTACTTTTACCTCACCAGGACATCACTGAAGCGATAAACACCCGCTGACACAAAGTGCCACCATGCGGATGAGGATCACCGTGGAGAGGTCCTAGAAACCGCGTTCAGCCTTTGGACCATATTTATGGCCGGGCTATATTGCAGCCCCTGGCAAAAGGCAGAGTAGGGCTTCAAATAACGAAAAATGTCATTCCACAAGGGGATGAAAAGATTTTTCTGATGAACGTGCATGTCTACATAAAAGATCTGAGGCTGTGACAGTCTGACTAAAGATATTGTAACACAATGGTGTTATAGAAAGCTAAACATGGACAGAAGAGGAAGAAAAATACACCTACACTGGAGCCCAACTGATGTCTTGTACATACCTGACAGTCTAAGAGAGAACTGGGCGTGTTGTCTTCTCGCTGTAAACTTTCATGGCAACTTATGCTAAAGGCATGCAACTCTGTCATCTGTCAATAAGGGAGGCAACAATGTAAGAAACTGTTCAGTTGTGTAGGGACGTAAGGGAAAGTTACCAACAATAATATATTTTACTGCGTTTATGGACAGTTTCGTTGACTGTAAGAAATAAAATCATAAAGTTCTTACTGCAGACAATGTGCATATGAAGAAGAGAAAGGAAGAGGATGACGAAAGGAAAGAAGAAGAAAAAGAAACAGTAGCAGTAGTCTTTCGACAGAACATGGCAATGTTTGAACCTACCTAGGACATTGTACAAAGCATGAAATCCAGCACTCGCCCATTGATACAATGATAGTTTCTGCTAATGACAGCAACAGCTAATTAGAGCCTAATGTTTATCAGTGTGTGTTTGTTAACTGAATGTTACCTTTCTTTGTAGAACGAAGAACTGTTTGCGAATGTCGTCGTTGAGTGCAGATGTCTCCGTGAAGCGCTTGTATGCCAGGTCGAACGCCTGCCCTATCGTCAGTGTGATTTCTTCAGCCTGTGTAGATGTTTCCATTACAACAACGTCAATTGTTTGTTAACATACAGTCTATATTCAAACTATCATCTATGGTCTACGTGGCGGAGTGGTCAAGCCGTTCCCCTCGCACTCATAAGGTCGTGGGTTCTTTTCACGGCTGCGTCGTTTGGTTCACGGGTGCAATTTTTGCGGAAATACTTGAGATCGTTGCCTAGGCTACGGAGCTCGTGATCTGTGCAAAGCTATCAGCAGGCAGCCAGCCGTTCTACGGAGAGAGACCGAGCCATACGGGATAAAACCTGGTTCTTTTAAATGGTTTCTCTCGACTCCCAACTTTTATCATCTGTAATGCACGGCTCGCTAGCGCAGTTGGCTAAATCGGACTGCGCGGTGACCGGGTGACAAAATCCTTGTGGTCCGGGTTCACGCCCGGGGGTAGGCAGAAAAGCCACTTTTCTCCCAGATTTACGGTACCTATCATGAAATCAAGGCCGAAGGGTTGCGATATCCACAATACCGAGCCTAAGGGTTAACAACTCATGGCTTCTGGATACTAAAAAAAAAATCATCTGTAATAATGTTGTGTTCAGTAACAAATTCTTTGTTTCATAGAAACAGATTCTATAAGGTGGAATTGTAAATCCCAGGAATGAAATTCTTGACAGAAATCTTCGTTTTAATACTAACAACAACGATAACGATAACAACAACATCCTCAATAAATGTAACTAGAAAAGACAGGATCAAAATTGACGATATCAAGAAACGAGTTAGGACCGAACCAGTACTACACTACATCAAGAAACAACAGATAAAATGGTTCGCACATATCTCAAGACCTCCACCAGATCGTGCACCACAGACAGCCCTGTCACTTGGACATAAAACAGAAGCGGAAGGGCAATGGACAGAGTTGCCTCGTTCCTGTCACAGGTTGTAGGCAATTTTGTTTTGTTTTGTTTATTGCGAAGTTGTTGGTCATTTAGAAGTACAGTAGTAAGCTTTATTTTCGGCTGTGTTAAAAAAAAAAAAAAAAAAAAAAAGAAGCTTTAGCATATGATAAACAAATAACCATTGTTTAAAGTCCTAATAATACAATTTTAACGACCATTAATAGAAAGACACAATTATATGCGGTGTTCTAGAGTCGGCAAACCAGACTATCTCTATATCTGAGCAAAACAATGATTGTGATATTAGACACGTGCGAATTTTGTTTTCTTTCTTGTCGATTAGGCCAGACTGAGCCACAGCAACGCGTGGCTGGGTACAGCTAGTGTATCTCTGTGTGTGTGTGTGTGTATATATATATATACTCACACACACACACACACACACACACATTTATATACGACAACTAAAATGCAATTCATATGAAAAGCTCTCAATAAAACAGTAAGAAATAAGATCATGAAGGTTGAAATCCGAAGGAGAATGGCCGCGGGGGGGGGGGGGGGGGGGGCTCTGTATTTTTTTAGAAGATAACAGGTGAAATGGTTTTCACATATAACACAGATGTCAGCAGGCAATGAAGTACAGAGCAGAGCAGATTGGAATATAGACAGACAGACAGACAGACAGACAGACAGACAGACAGACAGACAGACAGACAGACAGACAGACAGACAGACAGACAGACAGACAGACAGACAGACAGACAGACAGACAGACAGACAGACAGACAGACAGACAGACAGACAGACAGACAGACAGACAGACAGACAGACAGACAGACAGACAGACAGACAGACAGACAGACAGACAGACAGACAGACAGACAGACAGACAGACAGACAGACAGACAGACAGACAGACAGACAGACAGACAGACAGACAGACAGACAGACAGACAGACAGACAGACAGACAGACAGACAGACAGACAGACAGACAGACAGACAGACAGACAGACAGACAGACAGACAGACAGACAGACAGACAGACAGACAGACAGATAGATAGATAGATAGATAGATAGATAGATAGATAGATAGATAGATAGATAGATAGATAGATAGATAGATAGATAGATAGATAGATAGATAGATAGATAGATAGATAGATAGATAGATAGATAGATAGATAGATAGATAGATAGATAGATAGATAGATAGATAGATAGATAGATAGATAGATAGATAGATAGATAGATAGATAGATAGATAGATAGATAGATAGATAGAGAGAGATAGAGAAAGAGAGAGAGATAGAGAAAGAGAGAGAGATAGAGAAAGAGAGAGATTC
Source organism: Candidula unifasciata (assembly GCA_905116865.2). Lineage (NCBI taxonomy): Eukaryota > Metazoa > Mollusca > Gastropoda > Stylommatophora > Geomitridae > Candidula > Candidula unifasciata. The sequence continues at coordinate 782,439 of CAJHNH020004434.1, forward strand.
AACAAGCAACTTACACATTTATCACTGTCAAAAACATAGCAAAAGTGCCTCTGCCCACTGACTTCTTTGGCAATGAATGTAAACATTTGCTTGTCGCACTTGTCGTCTGCACAGTACGAGATCAGATGTAGTGGGTACTGGTACAGGATCAGCTGGACAGTTCGTCAGTAGAAAGTAGAACATGTTGTAATTTACATATGGGCGCCAAAACTGTAGTCTTCATGCGTTTAGACATAGGGGCCAAAAACTTAGCGTTCATGCATCCACACGGGCGCCAAAACCTAAGGGTTCATACATCCACACGGGCGGCAAATCTTAGGGTTCATGCATCCACACGGGCGGCAAAAACTTAGGGTTCATGCATCCACACGGGCGGCAAAAACTTAGGGTTCATGCATCCTTACGGGCACCAAATCCTGATGGTTCATGCATCCACACAGGCACCGAAGTTCATGCGTTTAGACATGGGCGCCAAAAACTTAGGGTTCATGCATCCACACGGGCACTAAAAACTTAGGGTTCATGCATCCACATGGGCGCCAAAAACTTAGGGTTCATGCATCCACATGGGCGCCAAAAACTTAGGGTTCATGCATCCACACGGGCGCCAAAAACTTAGGGTTCATGCATCCACATGGGCGCCAAAAACTTAGGGTTCATGCATCCACACGGGCACCAAAAACATAGGGTTCGTGCATCCACACGGGCACCAAAAACTTAGGGTTCATGCATCCAAACGGGAGCCAAAAACTTAGGGTTCATGCATCCACATGGGCGCCAAAAACTTAGGGTTCGTGCATCCACAAAGGGGGAAAGGGGTTGGGGTGTTCACAACTGAGGGTTTATGACCCCTCTGACATCTGAAATAATTTTAGAGATTGACAAGGTTCTTATTTAAAGTATTTGTGTAAAAATTTTAATTTACTTCAAATTTTTTGTCGATGGGTGGGGGGGGGGGAGAGGGGGGGGGGGGGCGTTCATAACATAATAATAACAATAGTTCACACACTCATTATCAAATAACAGTAGTTCACACACTCATTATCAAATAACAATAGTTCACACACTCATTATCAAAAAACAATAGTTCACATACTCATTATCAAATAACAATAGTTCACATACTCATTATCAAATAACAATAGTTCACATACTCATTATCAAATAACAATAATTCACATACTCATTATCAAATAACAATAGTTCCCACACTCATTATCAAAAAACAATAGTTCACACACTCATTATCAAATAACAATAATTCACACACTCATTATCAAATAACAATAGTTCACACACTCATTATCAAATAACAATAGTTCACATACTCATTATCAAATAACAATAGTTCACATACTCATTATGAAATAACAATAGTTCACATACTCATTATCAAATAACAATAATTCACATACTCATTATCAAATAACAATAGTTCACATACTCATTATCAAATAACAATAGTTCACATACTCATTATCAAATAACAATAATTCACATACTCATTATCACTGAGCTCGTAAACAAGATCTGAGACCTGCCATCTTTAGAAAATTATGAAGACCGCCCCCTCCCCCTTTTCCCCCCGCTTCCCCCCCCCCCCCCCCCCCCCCCCCGGTTTGTATTCAACAAATGAATTCTAGAATATAAAGAGTTGTACATATTTTCAGGATCTTTAGCAGAAAAGGAATACGGGGAGGGGGCGGGGGCGGGTGGCGACCACTGACCCACTAACAAGCATGTTGTGAAAATGCAATTAACGGCGATTTCTATAAAAAACAAAGAAAAAAGCAAAACCAAGTAGACCATTGCACGCAAGTGTGAAATAGAGATAGGGCTGTCTTTTCATGTAGAGTAATGAGATGAATTGGCGAATATCGGAGGAAAGGACTGATGTGAGTAGAAGAAGTAGACAGAGAGACGCAGAGCTCGTCTAAGGCAGTGTCATTGAGAGTATCATCCATAAAGAGACCCTGATCAACATAGAGCCTACGCCCACTGACAAGGCTCTTGATGATGTTGATAGTGATGATGGAAATGATGATGTTAAATATGACCGATAATAATGATAATGGGGATGATTTCGACAGTGACATTTGTTTTGGACACCTGAAAGGCTATTTTAAGTTCAGAGGAGTAGGTTGAATTTGGTTGTATGATGAAACAGTCAAGCTGAACACACACAAGGTCTTACTTTTGTCTTTGGGTCTAAGATAGAAACTGCATCTGCCGAGATGACCAGATCAACTTTGGGCGGCTTCTGTCCCTCGGCCCTCTTGAGGTGCTTGCTGAACTGAAACAACAGAGACCCGTTGTTACACTCTCGGTCTTCTTCTGCCTTTCTAGCCCCAAATGGAGCATAGGCACTCAACCAACTCACGCCAAGTCGTTCTATATTTGCTAACGCATGCAGCTCTCTCCATGTTCTCTCCATCTTTCTAACTTCATTGTCTAGCTCTCTTCTACATGTACTTTTGGCCTTCCTTTATTCCTATGCCCCTGTGGGTTCCAGTGCAATGTCATTCTAGTTATATTGCTCTCCGGTTTTATTAATGTGTGTCCTATCTTACCCTAGCGTCTTTCTTCACAATTCCAATATAACAGCTGAAAAGCTCACGGCGTAATGTCATGGCATAAATAGGTACAACAACTAATTGACGAAAACGCTGGCGCAGATGACGCAATAGTTGGATGGGTTTGTTTATCGGAGTGTAACATCTGGGTGCAGGTGTTCAGCAACACTGAAGGGAAAGATCGTGGCAAAACAAAAGTGTGCGTTTATATCTACAGTTTAAAGCTTGAGCATGGAGGCAGAGGCAAGCACTTTACTCTGAAGTAGACAGCAGACAATATGGTTCCAATGTCTTATTCTCCGACGGATAGTTTGAAATGGACAAATGTGGCATGAGTGGATACCAAGCATCAGTACGTTATTAATACAGAAACTCACTTGAATACACTGTCCTGGACATGCAGGAGTGCGAGGGAATTATAGACCGGATTGTGTGGCAATAAATGTGATAACTACGGGAACACTCGTGCTGGAGAAAGGAGACATTCGGAAGACCATTTATGAACAAATGCTAATAGAAGACATGAATTAATGAAGTAACAGAAAGTGTATTGATCGGCACTCATAGAAAGAAGTAGAAAGATAGAAAAACACACTAGACAAAATACAATTCGAAAGCTATTGTTACCGTGCCGGGAATTGAACCTGTCACCTCCAGACGGCGTCTGCGCCTCGCCATGAATACAAGTGCACTAAGATACATGGTCAACTAGGCATCCCCCCAAAAAAGGTGTCTTATTGGCCATGTCTATCGTACAGTTTGAAATCCACGACTATGGAATACGGACAGAATTCATTTCAACCCATTGAAATGGCACCATAGGTTACAGAAATTTATATTAACGAAGCTAATCTCGAATAACAATCACAGCAACAATTTACGAACACAGTAGACCTTATTGCTTTGTCTAGAATACACAAACATTTAAAAAAGGTATTTGATTGGTAGGTTTCGGTGTGTATACGCCATTTCTATAAATCAACAGGATGTTATATGAAATAACATGTTTAACAATGTGTAATCGTAGAATTAGGAGAGGGTCCAGCAGGAAGGGACTTTATAAGAGGAATTAAGTGAGTAACTTCGGCAACATTTACCATCAGTACCGTCAGACATTGTCTGCGGGTATACCCGGTGTGCTGTCATCAGTCCTGGATTGCTGTATAAACCAAGTTAGCTAGAGTGTAGGGCATCACAACCTGTACCAGCCTCAACAAATTCCCTTTTTTTTTTTCTTTGTTGGTTCACAAGTGCAATATTTTAAAATGTATTTTAAATACAATTTTCTTAAAATAGAGCACTTTTAGAAGACACACACACACACACACACACACACACACACACACACACATATATATATATATATATATATATATATATATATATATATATATATATATATATATATATATATATATATATATATATATATATAAAACAGGCTGGAAACATACGGTTCAGCAGCCTGAAGATCTTGAATTTATTCTGGTTTGAAAATAGCCAACAGGAAAAATAAGAAACATTACCATTTATTAGTGTTAGACGGTAACACGGTAAAAATCTGGCCACTGAGGTATTTAAACGGCCGACTGACAATTATTTGGCCTGTACGTACTATAACCTTTACGTCCTTCTTAGGACGTAATTTTTTGTTATTTGAAGCCCCACTCTGGCTTTTGCCAGGGGCCGCAATATAGGCAGGCCATCAATATGGCCAAGTGTCTGAACGCGGTTTCTGGGACCTCTCCACGGTGATCCTCATCCGCATGGTGGCACTTTGTGTCATCGGGTGTTTATCGCTTGTGTGATGTCCTGGTGGGGTAGAAAGTCAGTCAGTCAGTCAATTATTTGGCCTTCTTATATCTGGTTGTCACTCCGGCTTGCTACGGTCAAGAGCTCTGTTGTCGTTGTCGACTGCACTTGGTCGCAATGCACAGGTGCGTCAGACCGGACTAGCTGAGCGACGCTAGATTGGCTCAGATCACGGTACGTCAGTTGGTTAGATGGTTTTAAAATATATCTTCATTTGTATTCTTGCTAAGAGATAGTTGGATGGTAGATCGCTATATATCTGAGATTTTGTTCCAGCAGTTTGTCGTCCTTAATGTCGTTATTTGTTGACCACGCTGATGTAATGTTGAGTATAATAAACTGTTTAATGTGATCATAATTCATTTGCTTGACTTAATTTAGGATCTGTAGTCCGTGGTTGTCTAGGTGTGTGTACCCATGTAGTTAGGTCGACGTCATGTAACGTTATTATACAGATATCCATAGTTAGGGTCTCGGTGAAATATCTGGGATCTCTGCGGAGAAGAACCCCTGTCTTTTCTGTACTTTTCTGTTTTTGTTGTTTAGCGGGGAACTACTATGACTTTTGTCTAATCACAATGTTCTTATTTCTCTCCCTTTCTTCTTGTTTCCCTCCTTTATCCCCGCTATCACATCTATATATAAAGACGTGTTCTTTTAAATTGTCTAAGATTAGCTGTTGTAACTTAAAACGACAGGGCCTCATGGCTTCACATACCTCAGGGCCTCATTGAGTCTAAATCTGGCCCTGGCTACGGTGTCGATTCTTAAATCAAAAAGCAGTAATAATATGGACAAACTAGTTTAATGTAAGACATTACACGAGTAATCGATGCGTCAAGTGCACATTCAACAAGAATAAACATTTACTATTGTCTAAGCTCTAAGCAAATATAGAAACAGAAGTTGAAGTTTATCAAAAGATGTGTGCATGAAACATTTCACAATTGAAATGACACAAGGTCTTCACTGAAACAATGGAGCATCAAACAGGATTTTGAACTGTGGGGCTTCGGTAAATTTGGTCCAGTTTCTTAGCTAAGACAAAAGCCCAGGAACATTAGAAAGCAATTCAGTATAAGGCAAAAGCTGTTGAATGAAGAGAAATCTATACGATGTTTTGATCTCATTAAAAGGAAAAACAGCAGGCGGTTCAAGACAATAATGTTGAGTCTACAGAAAATTTTAATACATAATAATGAGCAGATTCACCCAATCAGGTGCCATCTACACAAGGTTCTTTTTATTCTTTTTCTTCTTCTTTTTCTTCTTCTTCTTCTTCTTCTTCTTCTTCTTCTTCTTCTTCTTCTTCTTCTTCTTCTTCTTCTCTTCTTCTTCTTTTTCTTCTTCTTTTTCTTCTTCTTCTTCTTCTTCTTCTTCTTCTTCTTCTTCTTCTTCTTCTTCTTCTTCTTCTTCTTCTTCTTCTTCTTCTTCTTCTTTTTCTTCTTTTTCTTCTTCTTCTTCTTCTTCTTCTTTTTCTTCTTCTTCTTCTTCATTTTCTTCTTCTTCTTCTTCGTCGTCTTCTATTTTGTAGAGTTTTTTTTCTTCTCATTACAGGGAGTCGCCGTGGTGTAGCGGCTAGTCGCTTGCCTGTGAATCCAAAGGTCAGGGGTTCGAGTCCGAAAGCAACCATGCATTTTTCAAAAATGATTTCGGCTCACAGGTTGCCCTAGCATTTAGTGAGTACTAAGTAAAGTCTTAGGAAGTAAAAGTGACATTCGCTATGCTGACCACATCACCCGCTGCGGGTCTATAAAATATATGCCTAGCCCTATATGCCCAATACACATCGAGGCGTTGAAGGGGGTCCTTTACTTTTTATAACAAATCCTTAAGCCTATTGGCATTTGATATAAAACAGGCTGGCTTGAGCTAGTCGGGGACTGGTGTACCAACCGTGATTGAGGTGTAGCAGCAGCCTCACAATCAGTAGCAGCAACTGCAAAAGCTGCAGCCGCAGCAGCATAAGTAGGAGGACATGGAGGGAAAGGTGGTGGTGGAGGATGAGACCAACAACAACAAGAATATTGTGAGAGAGAATAAGCTAAGGCATCACTGTGGATGAGACTGCTAGTGTAACAACTAGGTAGATTTGAAAGCTATAAAAACATCGATTACTTAGAGCTAACAATAAACGCATGACGCGTTGCTTGGTGTGTTGTTAGTAATAATGGAAGCAAGTTATGGAAATATTTCCAGCAGATATCATCACCTTCATTTTCCTGATAGCGTCCCTGACAACATCGATGCCTTTGGGTTGGTCCACTGCACATTCTCCGAGAAACTGTGGAGGAGACAGTAAAGTGTCTTTCGATTGTGACGGATTTGGTCGTGTGGTTTTGCTTGTATAGAAAGACACGCATAAATATTTTTACCAAACATGGTGTTAAATGCATTACCAATCTACGAAAAAAGAGAATCACTTACATTCCGCACAAAATACTGACAATAGAAGTTTACTAGATATTATCATCATCATCAGGTGCCCTGCCGACTGGCGCAGGGCAATGATGCCTCTCCACAATCTGCGATCACTTGCAGCATGTATCAGGTCGTGTGCTGACACACCTTCATGCCATGCAACAAGACTGTCAAGAATCTTCTCTCGTTGTCTTCCTCTATCCCTCCTTCCGCAGATCTTTCCAGTGGTCACAACATGTTCCATGTTCCCTCTTCTCATAGATATATTTACAGAAAATGGTGTTAAATGCATTACTAATCTACTGACAAGAGAATCAATTACATTCCTACAAAATACTGGCAATAGTATGAAATAAAAAGACATAACTCACTTTGACTGTGTAGGAAATATGGGCATTCAACAGAGTTTCTGCCGGGTGTGGCCACTGTTTGCTTCCTGGCATAGGGTAAACATAAAGACATTATTTTTCAGCATTGGCTAACAAAAGAAATGGAAACATGGCCTATAAAATGGCAATATGGCATAGGCATGAGTAAATCAATCAAGAACTGAAATCAATGCCCTCAGGCCAGTGCCATATTTGCTCAGTCTCCCTCTTCAGTAGCCAGCTAAAAGTTGTATGGTAAATTAAAGGCTGTGTGTCTGACCACGAATTAAATGTTGGCTTTATTTCTTCGAACAATGAGAGAGCCACTGGGCGGCGATCTCCGTACTGCCTTAGAACAAGAAAGGTGCCGGTACCGATCACAAAGTTTCTATAAAAGCTGCTGGTACTCACCACAAAATGCCTTCATCAGTAGCACTAAAAAAAAACTACCAGTAATTTGACCACCCTGAGATTACATCATAATCTGGAGATTAAGCCAGACACCCAGTTCAGCCTCCAAAGAAGGATAACTAGAGCATCAATACCAGTCACACCACCAGGTGTAACATGGAGTCCTGAGCGGCTGAAATGAAGAGCTGTCAGCGATATTCTACTGTATTCCATGATGCCATAACTCAAACACAAACCTACACACTCCACCTGGGATTAGGAATTTGTCATTTAAAAAAATATGACCAAGATCAGTTAACAAACATACAAACATAGAAAAGACTCTATCTACCAAAACAGCAATGTTCTTTTGGTTGCCATTAACATTTTAGATTTGCTGCAGTCCAGAATCGTCCACGGTATTGCATGTCATGTTGTACTAAAAGATGCCCTATAAGAGAAAGCTACATAACAGTTAGTGTACGACAGGGGAAATACAATCGATATTCTTCATAAGTGGGGGGGGGGGGGGGGGGAACTTGTTGGTTTCCAAAATATTGAAGTCTTTTCATGTCTGTAAATTTATAAACGGATTACACCAAAATCAGTATGCAATCGAAAATGATGTGGATATAGGTTAGTTGCGTATCCTTTACAGAACGTTGCAGAACCAACCACAACAGACCTTGGTTGTTGTGTGGTTTTTCTAGGCAAATTTACGTCTAGTAGTTTGCCATTCCTTCTGGACGGTCGGCTTTCTTGATACCACTGTCAAAACCAAGACAAAGCGCATGGCCCGCAGCTGGGATCGAACCCGGCACCCCGGCATTACGAAGCGTTGGCATCGACTTAGCCACAGAGGCGACTGTGGATATAGAGCTAGCGGAAAATAGGCTATAATTCTTACTGGTCAAATGTTTAATTATACATTTTTGTATTTTGAGAGACACATTTATTTTTCCATATGGTTTGATTGCAATGAAGTTACTCTTTTCACATTTTGTTGTTGTTGTTGAATGGGGTATCTATGGTATTCTCTGGTGGTCTGTCTACAAGAATGCATTTTTAAAAAAATCTAATAGTAGGAAAATTGTAGTCATCCCAAAGAAAACAAAGTGATCGATTATTTATCACAGTACGACTGCTTTACGCTCTCTTCATCCTCACTTTCCCTTTGTTTCTTCTTCTTCTTCTTCTTCTTCTTCTTCTTCTTCTTCTTCTTCTTCTTCTTCTTCTTCTTCTTCTTCTTCTTCTTCTTCTTCTTCTTCTTCTTCTTCTTCTTTCTTCTTCTTCTTCTTCTATCTTCTTCTTCTTCTTCTTCTTTTCTTCTTCTTCTTCTCTTCTTATTCTTCTTCTTCTTCTTCTTCTTCTTCTTCTTCTTCTTCTTCTTCTTCTCTTCTTCTTCTTCTTCTTCTTCTTCTTCTCTTCTTCTTCTTCTTCTTCTTCTTCTTCTTCTTCTTCTTCTCTTCTTCTTCTTCTTCTTCTTCTTCTTCTTCTTCTTCTTCTTCTTTCTTCTTCTTCTTCTTCTTCTTCTTCTTCTTCTTCTTCTTTCTTCTTCTTCTTCTTCTTCTTCTTTTCTTCTTCTTCTTCTTCTTCTTCTTCTTCTTCTTCTTCTTCTTCTTCTTCTTCTTCTTCTTCTTCTTCTTCTTCTTCTTCTTCTTCTTCTTCTTCTTCTTCTTCTTCTTCTTCTTCTTCGTCTTCTTCTTCTTCTTCTTCTCTTCTTCTTCTTCTTCTTTCTTCGTCTTCTTCTTCTTCTTCTTCTTCTTCTTCTTCTTCTTCTTCTTCTTCTCTTCTTCCTTCTTCTTCTTCTTCTTCTTCTTCTTCTTCTTCTTCTTCTTCTTCTTCTTCTTCTTCTTCTTCTTCTTCTTCTTCCTTCTTCTTCTTCTTCTTCTTCTTCTTCTTCTTCTTCTTCTTCTTCTTCTTCTTCTTCTTCTTCTTCTTCTTCTTCTTCTTCTTCTTCTTCTTCTTCTTCTTCTTCTTCTTCTTCTTCTTTCTTCTTCTTCTTTCTTCTTCTTCTTCTTCTTCTTCTTCTTCTTCTTCTTCTTCGTCTTCTTCGTCTTCTTCGTCTTCTTCGTCCTTCTTCGTCTTCTTCGTCTTCTTCGTCTTCTTCGTCTTCTTCGTCTTCTTCGTCTTCTTCGTCTTCTTCGTCTTCTTCGTCTTCTTCGTCTTCTTCGTCTTCTTTCGTCTTCTTCGTCTTCTTCGTCTTCTTCGTCTTCTTCGTCTTCTTCGTCTTCTTCGTCTTCTTCGTCTTCTTCGTCTTCTTCGTCTTCTTCGTCTTCTTCGTCTTCTTCGTCTTCTTCGTCTTCTTCGTCTTCTTCGTCTTCTTCGTCTTCTTCGTCTTCTTCGTCTTCTTCGTCTTCTTCGTCTTCTTCGTCTTCTTCGTCTTCTTCGTCTTCTTCGTCTTCTTCGTCTTCTTCGTCTTCGTCTTCTTCTTCGTCTTCTTCGTCTTCGTCTTCTTCGTCTTCTTCGTCTTCTTCGTCTTCTTCGTCGTCTTCGTCTTCTTCGTCTTCTTCGTCTTCTTCGTCTTCTTCGTCTTCTTCGTCTTCTTCGTCTTCTTCGTCTTCTTCGTCTTCTTCGTCTTCTTCGTCTTCTTCGTCTTCTTCGTATTCTTCGTCTTCTTCGTCTTCTTCGTCTTCTTCGTCTTCTTCGTCTTCTTCTTCTTCGTCTTCTTCGTCTTCTTCGTCTTCTTCGTCTTCTTCGTCTTCTTCGTCTCTTCTTCTTCTTTCGTCTTCTTCGTCTTCTTCTTCTTCTTCGTCTTCTCGTCTTCTTCGTCTTCTTTCGTCTCTTTCTTCTCGTCTTTTTCGTCTTATTTCGTCTTCTTCGTCGTCTTCGTCTTCTCTCGTCTTCCTTCGTCTTCTTCGTCGTCTTCGTCTTCTTCGTCTTCTTTCGTCTCTTCGTCTTCTTGTCTTCTTCGTCTTCTTCGCTTCTTCGTCTTTTCGTATCATGCGTCTTCTATTCGGTTTCTTCGTCTTCTTCGTCTCCT
>CAJHNH020004435.1:0-39016 GCA_905116865.2 Candidula unifasciata
CTCCCACAGTCAAGATGATGTAGAGTTTCGTTTGCGCCGCTCTAATTAGCCCATCTTCTTCATCCTCTGGCCCGCGGACTCGTGACGGTCCTCGGTAGTTTGCTAGCGGTCTGCCAAGAATGTCCAGCAAAACAAGATGAACTATTTCGGTGCCAGGCATCACACCTCACAGATCTATCACTGGAAATGACGAAAGGGGAACTGGGAAACGGACGAGCAATTGACGGGGCTGATATACTGAATGCTCTCAGAGACCTGGCTCGACTAAACGAATCAAGTAATGATTGTGAATCTGCAACACTGACGAGACTGAACGAACAAAACATCAAAAGGGATAAAGCTAGACAAGAGCGCTACACAGGGGCCCAAAGAAGAATTGTGAACCAACACAGAACTGGTGTCATAAGCCACTATAGGCTAATGGAGATACTGAAGAGGGGATCTGAGCACTTATGGACTGAATGGTTCGATGTGCGATAATAATATTCTGTCGACTAAGTCGCTAACTTTGTCTGTGGTCTGTGGTGTGTGTGTGTGTGTGTGTGTGTGTGTGTGTGTGTGTGTGGAGGGGTGTAAAAATGCAGTCTGCATAGTTCATTGCGACAGCACTGGCAACCGATTATTCATGTGTAGCCACGCCCCCCCCCCCCCTTCCCCGTCCTGTTAAAGCCAAAACATTTCATTAAATACTGCCAGTGAATGCAGTTAAATGCGGATAGATAATAGTGCAGAGGGATAAAAGGAGGTAATCCTATTTGTCACAGTGCAAGAGGATTAAAAGAATTAATCATATCTGTCAAGATGCACAATGGCGATTAAAATCTGTTTAATAAACTAACAAAACAACGAAATATCCGTTAACTAAATAAAACCCCACAGATAAAAGCAAATAAACATGCTAGCCAAATATTACAACATGTGATAAAAAGGTAAAAAATGTCAGCCTCTCTTTGACTGAATTGGCATCTTAATTAGCGTCGTCTGAGCCTGTTCAATAGAGGCCACTGGGGAATTGGACATAGAAATGCAAAAGGTTAAACAGCATTAAACGCTTTTGGCATAACTCTAGCAAACAAATGAGATCCAACTTCTTTTTTATTATCATCATCACCTTCTTCTTCTTCTTCTTCTTCTTCTTCTTCTTCTTCTTCTTCTTTCTTCTTCTTCTTCTTCTTCTTCTTCTTCTTCTTCTTCTTCTTCTTCTTCTTCTTCTTCTTCTTCTTCTTCTTCTTCTTCTTCTTCTTCTACGTCTCCACCTTCTTCAGCCATCTCTGGTCATGCCGTTAGGTCACTGTGAAGAATAAACTGCGATGTCATCCCCAAGATCTGTTAGGTTTTCTGTTTACCAAACCAACATTTTTATCTACTCAGAAACGCAGATGCTGATGTTATATGCGGACAAAGAAAACATTCCAAAAGCAGCCGGGTGATCATTACTTGGCTTTATTTAGACCCACATACAATAGACCAAAAGGGCAAGTATGTACAACTCTTGACAGAAAGACGAACCACTCGTCTACGAAATTTAATAATAGCTAGACACCCGCAAGAAGGTAATTACTCCGCCGAAGCTATGGAAATAAAAGGCTTGGGAAATGTTCCTTTCTAAATGTAGATAAATTCCAAACTGGATTTCAGCGAATGAATGGCAAACTGGCAGACTAATTTCAGCATTGGCTGCTGGTTGAAACTCTGAATGCACTCGCCTGGCAAATATTTGAGGCCTAAAATTAGTTCATTGTTGGCCATAAATATCGTTTCTTCTTTGGCTCAAGACATTTTGAAGGATAAATATCTGAACTTCGTTATCTTGTCGTTTTAGTGTATTGATATTTACGTGAGGCGTTTTAGGTGAAATAGTTTTGCAAAGAAAACATTGAGGGGGAAAAGGGAGGGGATGGGGAGAAAAAAAAAGGGGGGGGGGGGGGGGGGGTTCTTGGTATCCATTTAGATTTTGCTGTGCGGGAGGGGTGCTTTTAGAGATGTAGGCTTCATTTAAGTGCCACATAATAATATAAGTAGTGGTAATAATAATAATAATAATAATAATATGCTTTTTTAAAAAAAATGTATGTGAAAAAATATGGTAAATGTAAACTTCTTCTTCTTCAAGTTCACCGGCTGTAAACTCCTGCGGAAAGTTATGATTGTTCGTCCACTTCTGCAGTCTATTCCATTTCCAGTACCCGAGTGTTGCGTGTACATCTGTTTCACAGGTCTGACTCATTTGTACGAACACTGATTTTTCCTTGCCTCTCAGGTAGATGTATACTGACTCTGAATGAAGCTTCCAATTAATCTATTTCTACATACCGGGTATATTTCACAAACAGTGGTATTTCTAACAGATGCAAAAGTGTTACTTCAGACACTCCAGTCTGGAAAATTGCCTGGTATACGGACACTACTATCGACTAGGTAACCAGTGTAATGTAGTTATGCAATGGATACCATCCCACTGTGGAGTTTCCGGAAATAAAAGAGCTGATAAACTAGCTAACGAAGATATAACTGAAGAACAACCTGACGTAGCAGTCTCTTATCCACAGAAGAAGAGAGAAATAAAATCAACCAGAAAGCCGCCGAAACTGGCACAAGACGAGTACCATATAATGGACAGACCAGAGCAAGTCATTATCCTACGCCTCAGAACAGAGCACAATCGACTTAGCAGCTACATTAACGCAAAATTTAAGAATGACGAATCAGCCATGTGTACACTAACACCTGAGACAACAGATCAAATGCCCAAAGACTTTCCCAAATACAATGTTTCCAGACAAAACTTCTGGCCAGGAGAAACGCTGGTGGGAACCAAACTTTACGGGCCGCTAAGTGAATTACAAAAGACAGTGAAGTTTCATACTAGAAACAATATTGCAGATATAAATAATTTATTTCAAGCGAACGAAAGAAGAAAAAGAAGTCGATTCTTACAAAATGTTCTTGGATACACAGTGGGTCTATTCTGGTTCTCCCGCACAATGGAGCCCCAGAACCCACACTTGGGGGTCAATGTAAACACAGGCTTGGCATGAAAACGTGAAAACATAGTTGGGAGTTTCTTAGCCTCCATTCATGAACTGGTGTATGACAAGTTGTGAGAGCCCTTTGGGAGCAAGTGAACTGTGCGGAGGCACAAATAGATAATTACGGCATGAGGAGAGTTGCGATGCAGGGAGTTAGCATAGGATCTGGCCGACGCTCAACACTCAAGGGAAAGGTGAGACGGATGTACGATCAGACAGTTTCTGGTACCATCGAAAATGGAACTTCGCTTGCTGCTGAAGATGGGGGTGTCCTGGGTGCTATTCCCCTAATTCCTGGATTCCTAATTCAACATTCAATATTTTCACCCCTCCTTCACACGGGTAGGGTGGGGGGGGGGGGGGGGGGGATTGTGGAGACACAAAAGAATCCTGATTGCTGTGATGACGGTTCTTAGCTTACTTCAAATTAACTTTTGCTTTAAACAAAATCCAAGCAGCGTTCATCAGACAAGAATGGATTGCTTAATCCAAATCCAGGCTGGGACCATCAGACAAGAATGGATTGCTTAATCCAAATCCAGGCTGGGACTATCAGACAAGAATGGATTGCTTAATCCAAATCCAGGCTAGGACCATCAGACAAGAATGGATTGCTTAATCCAAATCCAGGCTGGGACCATCAGACAAGAATGGATTGCTTAATCCAAATCCAGGCTGGGACCATCAGACAAGAATGGATTGCTTAATCCAAATTCAGGCTGGGACCATCAGACAAGAATGGATTGCTTAATCCAAATCCAGGCTGGGTCCATCAGACATGAATGGATTGCTTAATCCAAATCCAGGCTGGGACCATCAGACAAGAATGGATTGCTTAATCCAAATTTAGGCTGGGACTATCAGACAAGAATGGATTGCAACACTAAGCACTTCCCCAATAGCTGCCTGAATCTTCATATTTGTGCCAGATGATGCGGGTGTGTCACATGACGTGTCTGTCGTATTTTTTTTATTAGGATACTCCCCTAGTACTCAAAGGCACTCTGAAGTGACTTAATGTTAGATGGTTGCTCGCATTGGTCTAGAAGGTACACCGTAGCCCCAAAGACCATCCATCGCCACTTCAGATGTGAGGTGACTCAAATTATGATTCTTACTGCAAAAATAAATATACATGAGCACAATTTGCCATGTCTTCCTTGCCACTTAGAAGCTCCCAGACTGGATAGTCAAAATATAACACAGTAATGAATCTGACCAAACAACACCACATTCACAAGCACTCTAACCTAAAGAATTGGAAAAGATTGGCTACTTTAAAATCTGAATCCAGAATAATAATACATAATGCAATAAGTACAACGCAGGTAAAGACTCTGAAAAGTAAATTCAAGAAGAGGACAAATCACTGAAACTACTGAATTCAGAATTGAACTTTTCCAGACAGACTCCTGGGCTGCCTTTACAACCCATCAGTGCAAGACCTTGTTGTGAGGAGAGTAAAAGTGGACACTAGTGTCTTGAGTGGCCACAATTCCAGCGTAACCCTATGTACTTATCCGAGATGGACGTGGTCCTCTCGACAGTTCATAGGCTGGACTTGACTACGAGCAGCGCAGGAGATTCAGCTAGGCATCAGTTCTGGTCTTAAATTGTTCCAACGTACTATGCACTATCAATTAAATGTGCAGAAAGCACTTATTGTTCATATTCAACAATAGGGAAAGATTCCCTTGATCAGTTCTTAATGTCACCAATACATACAGCACTTTGCAACAGATCATGGATATAACTGCACATGATGAAGATGATTGGTACTGTTCTATATCAAGTATGACACCACTTGTCACCTGCTGTTGCTTCACAACAACGACTTGTTTCGAGCAATCATAAGTACTGCTGTACTCTCTAGAGGTAGGTGTTGTTGGGTACTCTCATGAGATGCAGTTTCCTGACAAAGGTATACCATGCTTTGTGATTCCTGCACATCTCCAGAGAGGTCAGCACACATCCCATGCTCATTTTAAATTTCTGGGTGAACTGGAGACTTTTAAAGAAGGTACTGATCGACTTTCGAGGCAAGGCCAAAACCCGCCTGTATGCTCTGGAGTTTGCGCACGAATGTTGATTGAAATATGAGACTTGCCTGTCAGAAGCAGGTTGAATTATTTCCGCGAACAAGCGGTAGTTTGACCGATGGGAAAAGGCCTCACTTCTCTTAGTAAATCACTTACCTGTGAGTAAATTCATAACATAACTCACTCCCAATAGATTTAGGAACCAACTGAGTTGACTTATCCCGACATCTTGACCCATTGTTATAAAAAAAGGATCATATACTTTTGGAGGAAAGTCCAAGATTTGAAAATAGCTCATTAACATAGAGGTGTACAAGATGTGGGCAGGTGCAAGATTAGAGGGGTGTTCTGCTATCATGCTTCAGGGTGTTCAAGGGAACGAGCGTGCAAAAAATCTTGCAGACCCTGCGGTTGCTAGGGCTGGCCCGGTATTGGCCGGAAGTGATGTTATCAATGCCATGCGCAACACTTACCGTGACGCGAGCACACCAAAGGGTATGACTCGGTATCCTGTTAGGCTGGCGGGTATGGACGTGCAGCCTGGAGCTGCACAAATGAACATTTCACTAAGGGGACAAGTTTTTATAAGGAGTAGAAAATTATAGGGAAGAGAAAAAGTTGGTAAGAAACAACAATTAGTTTATGTTAGCTTTACAAAATCGATCACAATAAACAAACAGAGGACGTTGCGGCGATTAGCCTTCATCAGCACATAAAGGACAACACAGTACACATACACAAATAGGCTCTAACTATGAAGTGACCACATAGGACTCTAATGTATAAAATTAACGATACTCATCTAGTGTCCCTGGCGAAAAAACTTCGTTCAAATGAAACGACGGTCAGCAGACGTTTCAACACAGAACAGACGTCATCAGTCGTTTTACACTTATGGGGCTTTTGAGGAGGAGATCCAAGCACATGTGGATCTATCCAGAGTGCTGTGATAAAAATCTTTACTAATCACTAACTCAGCCCAGCACAGATAAATATCTGTTTAATCACCGTGCGCTGTTGTGCGATATAATCAACACATCTGCCCTAATCCTGACTGACATCAGTGTGCACACCCGTTCTAAATTAACATCTAGTGCACCGATGTCCCTGACCCTGACACGTTGACGTCAAAGAAGCCGTGTCTGATTGAATTGCTGCATTCATAGAAGTGGATACGTGTCTGTATCTTTGCAGTAAGCTTATGCATACTGAGTTTTAGAATTATCATTGCAGGTCAATCGCTAGATCTTCTTCTTCTTCTTCTTCTTCTTCTTCTTCTTCTTCTTCTTCTTCTTCTTCTTCTTCTTCTTCTTCTTCTTCTTCTTCTTCTTCTTCTTCTTCTTCTTCTTCTTCTTCTTCTTCTTCTTCTTCTTCTTCTTCTTCTTCTTCTTCTTCTTCTTCTTCTTCTTCTTCTTCTTCTTCTTCTTCTTCTTCTTCTTCTCCTCCTTCTTCTGCTGCTGATGCTGCTGTTGCTCCCCATTTTTATCCCTTGTGCGTCTTAGTCGCCGTCTTCTTTCACTTCATTCTCTCTCTTTCTCTCTCTCTCTCTCTCTCTCTCTCTCTCTCTCTCTCTCTCTCTCTCTCTCTCTTGAGGCAAGGAACCAACAGTCTGTATACAAAAACGCCACATCTGCAAAAAGGATGGGTACTCGCAATATACGTTTTCTGATGGGGAGCCGAGCAAGAGCGCGCTCAGTTTACGTGACGTACCGTGTAAGATGGCTAGCCAATCAGTTCTCGTGCTTTGTTTTGTTTAACGGTTTTGCTAATTTCATATGTAGTTTCTTTAACAGTTTGTTGTGAACATTTAAATCCACTGCTAGTTTGCCGCACTTGTCGCAGCTCCATTCGCAGTGTAAAAGATAACTAACGCTTCTCCTGGGACCGAGCTAAATTATATTTAAAACTAATAATCTGCAACAGAGACCCACTCTGGCTTGTTCCAACTTCAAGTAAAAGTAACGTTGGTCTCCCCCACGCCCAGCCCATACACACACTAGCTCACTTTTGATTGGTAGTTCCTGAGCCTTTCACCATGGCACAAGGTTATGGGGGAAGGGTTCTGCAATGCCGTTGATTTAGCATGTTGTATATTTCAGCATGCCAGTGCTTTTAACACTCTAAAAACATGGAGAAACTGGTCCTAGCACAACTCCCACTAGAAAGTGTTGCAACCTATGTCACAGGCATTCCATTTCTCGGAATGAAACGTAAATGCAAGATATCACATAAAGCAAACAATAGAACGGGACACACCCGTAATCTCCATGAAAGTCGATCAGCCCAACAAATGTGTGAATGAAAAGTGACCTACTCTATTTGGGGAGATTAACGTGAATCTAACCCAACTTCAAAATAGATGCACGAGGAGAAATGGACTCACGATAGCTTTCATGAAGGCTTTCGTCCTTCTGATATGTGTTTTTTTTTTTTTTTCTGACAGAACGATCGAATAAGAAGTTCTGCATCTGGTTTTTACACTGCAATTTAATTTAGACTACATCTTATCTAATATCATCCTTTTTTCAGCTTTCACCTCCGTTTTTAGACATTGCGTCTTCTTTTTGGAAAAGAAAGTACAAGATAAACCCTGTTAGAGTATCCAAATTACAAGTTTCATGCCTTTTTCGCCCCTTTAAAAAAAAAATGGGTGAAAAACCGCCACTAGAGGATGTTAATGACGTCACATTGCCAGACGCTAACAGTCTCACCTGTTTATAAGAGGGCTGCCAATGGGATTTTTTGTGTGAAAACCCCAGCTTAGCTGAACAAAAACCCAAGCAATACATAGAAAAAGAAAAAAAAATCTAGATTGTTAAAAAGTACAAAATTTATATTTACGAAACGAAACATTTACCACTTTTATATAAGGATTTGAGAAGAATAAGAAACAAAATTAAACCAGAAATCAGCGATGAACAATGTAGATTTGTAGAAGGAAAAGGTACACACAATGCCATTTACATCCTAAGGACATTGTCAGAAAGAGCTATACAAGTAAAGACTGATTTGTACTTATGCTTCATAGACTATACAAAAGCATTTGACTGTGTGAAGCATGAAGAAGTAATCAAACTGTTAGAAAAATTAAACATTGATGGGAAAGATCTACGAATAATAAAGAATATGTATTGGCAGCAAACAGCAGCTATACGAATAAACAACTGTTTAGGTACATTTCAAAGCATAAAGAGGGGCGTACGACAGGGATGTGTACTGTCACCTGATTTGTTTTCAATATACAGTGAATATATAATGAGATCTTTAATTGATATGCCCGGAATTGTGGTTGGTGGGTACAATATAAACAATTTACGCTATGCTGATGACACAGTCTTGATAGCAACAAGTCAGAAAGAATTACAGGAAATGATAGACATTGTGGTGTTAGAAAGTGGAAGAATGGGCCTCAGTTTGAATAATCGGAAGACAGAAGTAATGGTGGTATCAAAGAAACAAACTATTCCTAAATGTGTGATAAAAGTCAATGGTGTTATTTTAGGACAAGTACAGAAATTTAAGTATCTGGGCACATGAATAACATCAGATGGAAGATGCATAGCTGAAATAAGAAACAGAATTGGACAGGCAAAAACTGCATTTTATAAAATGAAAAACATCTTGTGCAATATGTCCTTGTCATTGAGAGTTAGAAAAAAAATTCTTGCTTGCTACATACATCCAGTTTTAGCATATGGATGTGAATCCTGGACAATTGGTAGGCAGGCCAAACAATTTTTAGAAGCCTCAGAGATGTGGTTTTACAGAAAAATGCTTAGAATACCCTGGACAGCCAAAAAGAGCAACCAAGAGGTTCTGAAAGAGACGGGAGCCCGAAGACAACTTATCACAGACATCAGAAGGAGACAGTCATCATTTTTCCGCCATGTTATGAGAAGAGGGAAAATAGAACAGGTTGTGACCACTGGAAAGATCTGTGGAAAAAGGGATAGAGGAAGACAACGAGAGAAGATGCTTGACAGTCTTGTTGCATGGCATGGAGGTGTGTCGGCACACGAACTGATACATGCTGCAGGAGATCGTAGATTATGGAGAGGCATGATAGCCCACGCCAGTCGGCAAGGCACCTGATGATGATGGTGATGATATAGGGATATTTTTTAAACCAGATTTCCCCCCAGGCGTCAAATAAAAACCCAGATCTGGGGGGAAAACCCCAGCATTGGGAGCCCTGGTTTATACGCTGGTGGAAACGAGAACATGGCGTGTTTGCTCGCTGCCCTCACCTCTAGCACTTTACGTGCCTAACACCCGACCTAGAAGAGGAGTGTTTCCACCTCTTTCTTACACACAGGCTACACACCTTCACAGTCACGTGACCTTCTGACTCACAAATCTCCAGGGATCATCTCAGTACAAACGCCGGCGGGAATCTCTCTCGGGTTATAAATAAAACGGGTATGTTTCTGTGACTCGACGCAGTGACGTGATTTCTTCTTAGTTTTATTGAAATAAATACGGTAGCGGTAGACCGTTTGTTTCACAGTTTCGCTTTATCTCGCCGGTATATCGTTACACTGGTCTCGGTTTCATGAACCCAGTGGTACTGGACAAAGACCTCGTTTGTTTATAATTCGGCAGTGCCAGGCAAGTTGCGGAAGTTTTAACCGAGTGTTCTGGGTTGGGATATTATTATATTCGTTTCCGTACATGTTATTATTGTTAATTATACTATGTGGTGATTCATTATTAAGATGTAATATACGTGTGGTAGAACACTGACGTTTTTAAAAAGTCTGTTAGAAATTTGGGTTCTCTTCTGATAAGCGACCACAGGACAACGCGCAAGATTTCGGAAAATCCCAGGTTTTATGAGGGTGGGGCGGGCTACAACCGAGGCATCCTGCCCTAATATTTTGTCTGTGTCCAGTCCAAAAGTTTTTCAAGAATATTCTTTTTTTTTTTTTTTATATCTCTCGTCACAAATCTTTCCAATGCTCACATGGTCCAGTTGTTATTGTCCTCCTTATGTGCCCCAAAACATGTTGGCTGCCTTTTTCTGATATTCAATAAATTGTCTTTGTCTTACTCTCAGATCCAGTAATTTTAAAGAACATTTGGTGAATTTTACGCTCGTCTCCCCATTAGCACATCACCGGTTGTAGGTCAACTCAATTGATAAGTTGGTCGGACTTGTCTACCGTGGTTGAGGTTATGGGTGTCGCAGTCTGTTTTTGTCTGGTACTTACGTTTTTATTTCCGAGAAAGAGACGGCCTGTGGGATAGGTTTTGTTACTCTCTAGGGGGGTTGTGTGTTAGACCCAGAATCTAAATGTTTTAGAAGTGTTAAAAGCTCTGGCATGGTGAAATATACAAAACACGCGATATTAGCGCAAGTGTGGAATATCTCGATGACCTTGTGTGACAGTCGGATCGCTCGAAGCCGACCTATCAGTGGTGAGCTGGTCAGCAGGCCGCCTGATCAGAAGCGAGCAAGTGTGTAGCGATGTGTTAATGGGGAGACGAGCGTATAATTTACCTAATATTTTGTTTACCTATGGTGAATGTTTCTGAATTTAAAATTGTTTTCACAAAATACGCTCATGCAGTCTCCAGTGGATCTAATTCTCTCAGTTTATTACATCCTTCCACGACACAAACCATGCGCAGCTCCAGGTCAGTCCACTGCTGTTTGGGAGTCCCTAGGCTCAGTGCACTACGCTCCTGTTTGCAAGTTCCCGGGCTCACCACAGTACACGGTTATTTTGAGTCTCTGGCTTCAGTACAGTCCACTACTGTTTTGGAGTCCCTGGGTTCAGTGCAGTCCGCTACTGCTTTGGAGTCCCTTGGTTCAGTGCAGTCCACTACTGTCTGGGAGTCCCTGGGTTCAGTGCAGTCCACTACTGTCTTGGAGTCCCTGGGTTCAGTACAGTACCCTACTGTTTTAGAGTTCCTGGGTTCAGTGCAGTCCACTACTGTCTGTGAGTCCCTGGGTTCAGTACAGTACCCTACTGTTTTAGAGTTCCTGAGTTCAGTACAGTAATCTACTGTTTTAGAGTTCCTGGGTTCAGTGCAGTCCACTACTGTCTGGGAGTCCCTGGGTTCAGTACACAACCCTACTGTTTTGGAGTCCCTGAGTTCAGTACAGTAAACTACTGTTTTTGAGTCCCTGGGTTCAGTGCAGTCCACTACTGTCTGGGAGTCACTTGAATCAATGCAGTCCTCTACTCTTTGAGAGTCCCTGGGCTCGGTACCGACATACTGAATCAACTGTCTGTCTAAAAATAGCAATAGCAGATCTGCTGTAATAGAAACGAACCTCCCGGCCGGAAGGAAGTTCATTGTGGCGCCCCAAAATTTGCGTTCCTAAGCTATTTTTAGCCATAGTATTGGTAATTTGGAAGTGTGTTTCTCATCAGTGGTATGTTTACGCTGAATTTGCATAGAGCACTGCTTTTCTGATCCGGCTGCGTCTGCAGTTTGCTTTGTTCCAAACGTCCTGGTGTTACCTTTCTTTTGAGTAAACAAGGCAGGTTAAGTGGGTGATCATGATGCATGGGCAACATCTGGTCTCTACAATACTACCCCGGCTTTGTGCTCTGTAGAAGATTAACTTCATCGCTGACCGTAATTGGGCCATGGACCGTGTTGTGTTCAAAGGGCATATTAGGAAGGGAATGAGAGTGAAGGAAGAAATGATTGCAGAAAGGATGAGAGCTGAGCGTCTGAGAAGATTAAACATAAATGTTGTTAACAATGGTCCTGAAATCCCATGCTATCATTGTGGAAGACTTTTCTTGACACGGGCGGGTCTTGCTAGTCACACTCGCCATCTCCATGGGCTGTGAGTCTCATGCCTCCTCATAGCGCAGTATAATACTATCGTCTGGAAAGACGGGCAATTGCCAATCAATCACGCTGGGTTGGCGATAACATCTCCTTGAAGCATCAGGTTTTTTAAATGTCTTCTGAATATTTTTGTCAGACCGCGGGAGATACAGCTGGAAGAGGATTTCCTTCTGTGGCTCAACTGGGTCCTGGGTTTGCGTCAACAAACCAGTTAGGAAAATTGAACTTGACTTTGCAGAAAAATAGCTTAGAAAATGCGCTGAAACCCAGGCTGACATGAAGTTGGCAAACCCAAAACATGAAGGGAAACATCAGGAATGGACCCTCTATGGACAGGAGTCATCATCAATGCCATACGGGAGAGAAAACGCAGTGAGGCTTTCAGATTCGTGGGGAATGATTTTTCACTGAATAGATTGCATACCCTATGTGTACCATTTGGAGCAGCAAGACACGGGAGCCACCAGTCGTTAAATCAGCCAGAACAAAATGGGAGCTGTTAGCCTAAAGACACTTGGAGACGTACTGGGGAGGAGATCGGAGCACTTATGGTCATGTCTGATCTGCGATGAAGATAAACAATGACAAACTCCTTTGCTCGGTAATTTTTGTCCCCTAACGCATAAATATAATTCTGACCATCGGAGCTAATCTAGAATGGAATTTTGATGCTGTTGAATTTAGATGCCCACTACGCATGTCCCTGTTACTCTCTAAAAAACGCCTTGCACAGTAAGCCGGCATATCCGCCATATTGGCCCTCTACAGTATATTCGTATTCATACCAGAAGAAATTGCGAAATAGCTTGAACATTCAGTACTTATGAAGAATACTTGGCATTAAGTGGCTAGACAAGATTACAAACACTGAGCTATTGAAAAGAGCAGACTTCAGCCCAGTTTCTCCTCAGTGCTTAGTCTGTTAAAGCTCAGATGGCAAGGGCACACCTGTAGTGTAGAGGCTGCTTTTACTTCCCAGGACTTTACCTGGTATCCATGTAGGGTGGGTCGACCTAGCAGCCAAGGTAATTTTTTTAGGGGGAAAAATCTGCTTCGTTACTAGGCAGTTTTACCTACCATTGAATAGTGCCCTTTTTGTTTGTGTCAGCATTGTAGCTCGGGGATTATTACTGCAGTTTTAAAATTCCGACATACCACTGCATAAAATCAGCTGCAGGCAATTGTTTCACCCGTATAAGCGTCGAACCGTGCAAAAACGAACTCAAATTCATAGTCATCATGAGTCAACACATCCTTTACTTGACTTGGCTCTCGTCACGACACGCCTGAAATTCTCCTTTTATCTATCCAGTTTCCAGCCCTATGTGCTTTCATAGCCACCGCATCTTCAGTGCGTTATTTCCACCTTCGCGGAGGTCTGCCCCTGCCTCGCTTTCGAGGAAATGTGCCGGCCATCACCGCTCTCTCCAGACCACGATGACTCAAACTGAAGAGCGTAAAAATGCCTAATGAAACCTCAGATGGACAGTAAATGCTGGTTTTAGTTTGCTACGACTGAACTGAACACCACCCCTCTCACCCCAAACACATCTCTGAATTTTATTTTTACGATCTGTCTCAGTTCTCTTTGCCAGTTTTCTAAATCTGGAAATATTCCGAATTCATAATTTCCGACCTTCCTGACCGGAGTTGTCTAGTCCGGTTTAAATTTAATGGCTTTTTTATGTTCTAGCTTGAACAGGAAATTCCCGGAATAGAACCCGTCGTGACTTGGATGTTTCAAGTTAAGCCAAGCGTTATATCCAAATTGGCATCTGCCAGGGTAAACGTGGGAAATGGATGTAAATAATTTATAACTGAAATCTGTGTAGTTAATATTTTTATAATTTATTATTCAGTATTTTCCTTATGTAAGGTTTATTGGCATTACTATAGAACATTAGAGCAATTGTAGGAACCACACCATGCCTGCAATACATAAAGAAGCAACAAATAGAGTGGTTTGGCCACTTGATGCGAATGCAAACCGACCAACTGCCTCTACGAGCATACAACGAACAGCACTACTGCCCTAGAACAAGAGGCAGACCGAGAGTACGATGGATAGACAATATATCAGAGATCCTGAGGCAACACGGACTAACAACAACACGTGCAACACACCTGGCCCAGGATAGAAAACTGCGACTCCCCACTACGCTGTGAGGCAATTGTGGACAAGACAAGACAAGACTGAAATTACTGCAGATATTTTTACAGTTCGCATAGTTTTCGTAAGTTTAGGTTGTGTGGTCAGTAATTTTTGACTGCAGAAAGAAGACTTAACAACAAATTTATTTAAAAACGTAATGTGTATCGTTAACGGTGCTATTATTTATTGTTAAAGGTTTTTACAGTATTTCCCAGATACTGAAATTACCGGAGATAATCTTTTAGTGCGCACCATTTTCCTGAGTTTAGATAATGCTATTTACACAAAAGGGTTGACTGGAGAAATCAGGATTTTATGGAGGTTGCACTTGAAAGAAAGCTATAAATAAATTGTAACTCTAATCTCTGTCTCTCACACACACACACACACACACACACACACACACACACACACACACACACACACATATATATATATATATATATATATATATATATATTAAAAAACGAGACGCACACCAGACACGCCAGAAGACTTGTTAATCAACATAGAACTGGTACTATTAGCCATCGAACGTTGGGGTTCATACTGAGGGGAGGATCTGAGCACCTATGGACATGTCCGGAGTGCAATGAGGATAACCCAACTAACCAACTAACTAACTAACTAACTAACTAACTAAATATATATATATATATATTATTGTTAAGGTTTATAATTTTAATTTATTTATGGCACTATTTAAACAAAAGTTTTGACTTGAGAAACTGGGTTTTTATGTTTATATTTGAGGAGGTTGCATTTGGTAAAAGGCTATACACGATTTATAACTAGTAATTAATTATAGCAATCTGTGTAATTCGTTGTTTAAATTTAATTTATTATGAATTGTTCAGACTTTGTAGTTTATAATTCGTAAAATCTGAAATTACAGGATTCTTATAGCGTGCACGGGTTTCGTGAGTTTACAGTAAGATATTTAGACGACAGTTTTGACTGCAGAAACTGGGTCATTGAATGCTCTTGACTTTGTGGGCGTTCTGTAGAAGTGTTCTTGAGTGCTGTGTTTTGTGAAAGATTCTTTTGACATTGTTCCAAGTGCGCAACAATGAAAATCTACAGAATTTCCACCGAGACAGAAGAACTGGAGATGCCAGACCAAGATATTTGTCCTGTGCCTGTAAGTAAAACTAAGCATTTTTGTTATTTAATTAATTATGTGCCATCTTCACAGTGACGGTTGGTCAAAATGGATTGTAACTCTTTCTCTGCCAAGCATTGCTGTGTGCATGATTATGTCATTTTCATTTGTACCAGTCATCATGTTATTTATGTTTTCGGATTTTATGTTTAGTGAGAGAATCTGAAGAACTCTGCAAACGTTATTTATTTCTCGCAAGGTGTAGACGGGTGTCTTTGAGCTTAGTTATTTAATGCCGTAAGACTAATGTTGTAGCCAAGGACTGTACACGGTGGGATTTTATTTTTTCACCCGACAGACCACACGCAACAATAACAACAACATCCCCCACCCTGCTGGGGATTCCAATCCGGGGTCTTCCGTTTGAGAGCCCCGTGTCTAGCTGTTCGACCAGCCGTTCCTCTGTGTCCCGCCAGGGTTGTATATATTCGACACAGGACTGTCTCCAGTTGCTGGAGGACAGCCATGTTCGAGCCCTCTGAAAAATAGTATACCCATAAGTTTAGTGTAGCCATCGGAAATTAGCTAGGACCTTTTAGGGCTAAAAGATTTAACATGTTTGATCTACAATCCTGGTTGTACACTAGCCGAAGCTGTTGTTTGTGTTTTTCTTGGTGTTTTTTTTTCTCCGCTTGTATGGCTGAACACCTCTTGCTCGACTACCTGGAACATTTCCCGCCGTGTGTGATTGTTGTGAGTAGATTATGCCTTCTCGTGTCTCTTCCTGGCCATCTATGGATTAGTTGTTGTTAAACGCTTCGTAATTCCGTGGTACCAGGTTCGATCACAGCTGCGGGCGATTTGAAAGCAGGCCGCCTTGCGTTGGTTTCTGCAGTGGTATCATGAGCTAATCGTTTATTGGGACACAGTTTTCTCCACAAGACTCGCTACATCGCCTCTCTAGAGGGGGAGAGTGTGTTTATATTCAGACTAAGGACAGGGCGTAACAGACTTCAACATATGTTCAAACTTTTCATTGTAGGAAATACCGAGGCGCGTCGCGTCCTTGCAGCGTGGCACCCGATAATGCTGAGCATGTGCTCCAACACTGTGTGTGTGTGTTGCCAGCCAAGAAGCAATCTAGCCTGTTCCAACCAGATTGAGGTCCCGGGTAGTTAGCATCCTTTGGAAATCTTCTCCAGGTCAAACCAGTGTGTTGGAAAATGAGCAGGCAGATAGACTGGCTGGCTCTGCACCACTTTACATATTCGATATTGTGAGGGCCCTTAGGGAGCGAGTGAACAGTGCGGAGGCGCAGATAGATCATTACCGTCTAAGGAGAACGGCGCTGCGAGCAGTTACCAGGGATCTGGCCGACATTTAGCACTCAGGGCAAGGATGAGATGGATTTACAATCAGACGGTTACTGCTACTATCAGAATTGGAACTCTTCGATTGCTGCTGAAGATGGGGACGAAGCGCTTATGAGAGTACCCCGAAGGCTGTGACGTCGATTCCTAATTCAACATTCAAAAACAGGAAACCAAAGTTATGACACGCGGTATGTCTGCTGCTGGGTGGTCAAGTGTTTTGCGTTCAGGGTCACGGGAATTGTGTTCCAAGAACAAGGGACAAGTGGGTGTTTATATTTAGATAGAAATCTGTTGTGTCTGAACTGAATAGTAGGGCCGCCTGATGGTTTATGCATGGGATTGGTAAACTGAAGCGACGCTGCCGTGGTCTTGCGGCTAGACGCCTGCCTGCGGATCGGAAGGCCGTGGGTTCGGTTCCTGACGAGGGCCGGATTTTCTTCGTACAAAAATGACCTTGGCTCCCAGGTCGACCCAGCCTTGAGTGGGTACCAGGTGCAGTCCTGGGAAGTAAAGGCGGCCGGTGTGATGCTGAGCACGTCACCCATCAAGTGCCGTTTGGTCTATAAAAAATAGGTCAATCCCTGCGTGGAAAATGGTCCTAATTGGTAAACAGAAGAACCAAGTCACACAGCTGAAGCGTAATTGATGCTCCTAAATTATAGGTCCAGTTCAAGTTTCCCGGCCCAAAATAGGAGCTTAAGGTTATAGTTGTGACTAGGTTAAGTGCGCCATAAACAATGGCTTAGCACTACACGCCACCAAGAGCCTTGAAAGTGGCTCTTGCAGTGTCGATGTGATCAAAGGAGACACACCAAAATACTGTCTCGACTGGCGACGAAGTCGTCTACCAGCGAGCTCATGAACGAGTTCCTAAGCAATTTAAAACTATGAGGTCGTTACTTTTTTTAATTACGCCAGCTTATCTCGAAAAAATTTTAAATAGTTACCTAAATAAAAGTTGCAAGTTGATTATTTAATTCAGTTTAAATAGACTAGAACAAATTAAAATAAATCAAAGTGTTAGATAAAAAAAAGTAAGTAAAAAGTAAAGGACCCTTTTCCACGCCTCTAGGTGTATATGGCATATAGGGCTAGAACTATATTTTATAGACCAATCGGCACAAAATGGGTGATGTGGTAAGCATCACACCGACCGCCTCTACTTCCCGGGACTGCACCTGGTACCCACTCAAAGCTGGGTCAACCTGGGAGCTCAGGTCATTTTTGAAAAAAAAAGTTCGGCTCTGCCAGCGAGTGAACCCAGGACCTTCCGATCCGCGGCCAGTGTCTAGCCGCTTTGCCACGGCGACTCCCAATATGCCAGATAAAAGGCCAAAATAATATTTTAAAATAAAGAACATTTGTGTGTGTGTGTGTTGGGGGGGGGGGGGGTTATTTTTAAATATATCGAGAGAAAACTGCATTTCTTGTATAAAAAAAAAATTTGTGAGGCCCCTACAGATTGTGAGGCTTTCGCTACAGCTTAGTTAGCTTAGACCCAAATACAGCACTACCGTCGGTGTTTTCTTTGTCCGGCGCTCCCTAATGCAATATTTTACACCGCTGACGTCATAATGTAATCATTACTCCTGCCCCCTGCTAGCAGAGACACTATGACAGCAACAACAATCGTTGATTGCGAAAGTCTTTGGTGCCTCTCTCGGATTCCGGACTGTTTATTTTCCCTCGACGTCCTATCGGGCAAAGGCTGATACAGGCGTGTCACGTTTCCAAAAGTGGCGGGCGCGTTTCTAGTTTCGTGTTGATTACTTTGGCACATTCGATGATGTAAAAGGTAGTGTTTTCTGTTGGGGAGAAGTGCATGTTGGATGTCATTGTTGTAAGCTAGTTTTTGTGATAGTAGTGAACATCTTGAGGTGAGTAATCTGGCAAATTAAGACTAGCGCACGATGCAGTTTTTACTGTGTGTATGTGTGTGTTTCTATTGTCTCTCTCGGTTTGTGTGTTTGTATGAGTGTATGTGTGTGTGTGTGTATTTATACAAGTGGCTACACATACATACATCGTGTTTCCCCAAATATGAGACGCAATTTTTTTTTCTCCAAAAAATATAGTGCATAAAGACAGGGTGCGTCTTATACAGTGATAGTTTTTTTTTAACGAAATGATTTGTTAGAAAATACCCTGTACAGGGCCGCATTTGGGAATGCCCGTTCAGGGAGACAAGAAACTGGGGGAGGGGGAAGGTGGATATAAAAGAGATTAAAAGTTCTTTCCCGCTGTGATATTTGTGCCCTTGTCTTCACGCTTACTCTTCGCCCACTTGTTACACTAGGTTACGTTTTGCCCACACCTCTCTCAGAAAATTTTTTTCGTAACCTGGTTCGATCATTTGAACACGAAATCTATTCTTCTGTTACTTTGCACGGAAAGATTAACAAAACTACGTCGGCACTAATTTTTGCGACAGTGCCCCATATGCCTTATGTGCAGCTTCTTATCTAGGACATGTGCGCGTGCTGACAGTAGCCAAGTACTGTGTTGCTGGAACTGTGAAAGATGCAGTTCCGTCCAAGGATTTTGTAATAAATATTTATCATGAACTAGTGGATGGCTACTGACTTAAAGCGTAAGAATATATTGTGTACAAGTATGAAGACAGAGTCAAAGGGAACATACTGATTGTATTGTATGTTATCGATAATATCGAGTGAAAGCGGGAATGCTACTGTTCCGCAGTTCCTCTGCACGGGGCGCTACATAATATTGTGCTGATAACCCTCTCTAAGTGGCTTATGTGGCCTTATTTTGATGACTAAATAAATAGACCCACTGCCTCCCTAACAAGCATGTCGTACAAGGCGACTAACCAAGGGAGTTTCCTTCGAAGTCGGGGTGTATATGCCTGAGAGGAAAGGAAGCAACTGTCTGCATACAAATAAGCCAGATCTGTAAAACAGACATGCACCTAAGACTATAGAACAAGACCAAAGACCAGAAAAAAAGGATAGCCTTATTTCTTTGTCAGAGTTCACAGCCGTGTAACGCTGAGAAGAAGAAGACGAAGAAAAAGAAGAAGAAGAAGAAGAAGAAGAAGAAGAAGAAGAAGAAGAAGAAGAAGAAGAAAAGAAGAAGAGGAAGAGGAAGAAGATGTTAAAAAAGCTGGCGCCTGTAGCTTAGGAGTTATAATTCTTCTTTTTTCTTTTACTTTCTTCCTATGTCGTCTCACTGATAGCAGGTTGTAACACAGAGATGTTGTTTACTGTATTTGGCTTGCGCTTTTCGGGTGACTTGGGTGATAGACTTGTTCATCTTTTTGGAGGTTTCAGTTATACCATTTACCCACTGCTTTTTTGATCTTTCTCTTGCCTTCCTCCCAGATGGTCTGCTTTTAATTATATTTATTTTACTCCAACTTACCAGGTTCGATTTGCCTGCAGCGCGACCTCGATTACTCACTTATCTGTCTGTGATTTAGTCAATATTTGCAGTCTAAACTCCGCCACAGGACTTCATTTGCCGGCTTGGGGGGGGGGGGGGGGGGGATGGGCATATGATGCTATGCGAACCGCATTAACACATTTATTACTTGTTGTATGGGCTTCTTAATTCCGACGAGTTGCCTATCTAAATTTAGCACAGTAGACGACAATTCAATCCATATATTGCGACAGCCGTTGTAAGCGTTATGTAAATATGGCACCCACATTGTTTGTACTATGTCAGCTAGATTTTGTTGCAGCTAAATATAGTTAGTTATTTCCGTATCCTTTACAGGGCATTGCAGAACCAACCCCAGCATTTTTTGCAGTTGTGGTTTTTTCAAGGAAACCAACACAAGGCCCACAGCTGGAATCAAACCCGGCACCTCGGCATTACGAAGCGCGTTTGGAACGCCTAAGCCAGCCACAGACGCGGACAGCTGAATATAGAGAAACGCTTATCTTTCTCATAATGGATTGACGTAATGATCTGTTGCTCTGGAAATTGGTTGTTTAATCTGTGTAGCAGAATCTAAAGAAAATATATGTATATTAAAGCTGCTTCATAGATAGAGGAGACTTTATATAACTTGGCTCTTCAGACACACAATCATTGTTTTTAATCTCTTTTCGTAAGTCCCTGTTGCTGAAAGTATTAAATGATCAGGTCTGACAGTATTAAATGATTAGGTCTGGAAGTATTAAATGATTAAGTCTGGAAGTATTAAATGATTAGGTCTGGAAGTATTAAATGATTAGGTCTGAAAGTATTAAATGATTAGGTCTGACAGTATTAAATGATTAGGTCTGGAAGTATTAAATGATTAGGTCTGACAGTATTAAATGATTAGGTCTGACAGTATTAAATGAATTGTTCTGAAAGTATTAAATGATTAGGTCTGACAGTATTAAATGATTAGGTCTGACAGTATTAAATAATTAGGTCTGGAAGTATTAAATGATTAGGTCTGACATTATTAAATTATTAGGTCTGACAGTATTAAATTATTAGGTCTGAAAGTATTAAATAATTAGGTCTGACAGTATTAAATGATTAGGTCTCAACGTATTAAATGATTAGGTCTGAAAGTTTTTCTGTCTCATATATTTGTGTGTGTGTGTGTGTGTGTGTGTGTGTGTGAGAGAGAGAGAGAGAGAGAGAGAGAGAGAGAGAGAGAGAGAGAGATCAGCCGAAGCGGGTATATTGGCCTAAAGTGTTGACACGTATGGTTTCTGTAATTCGCTTGTTTGTCTCCAGACGTTTGCCATTATTTCATAGATAAAAACAGATTATGGGGTCTGCACATAATGGCAACAGTTTGTGTGTATTAGCGCTGTTGAGCGACTTTGTCCCTTTCTTAAAAGAACACCTCAAAATCTGTGAGAATTCTGGAAAAGGGAACCCATTATATTTATGTACCAACATTTGTGAGGAACTGATGAAATCAATGGGGCAGCAGGTTGCTTGTACTGTCCTTGAAGAAGTGGAGGAGCCAAAATATTATTCAGTAAGTGCAGATTGCAATCAAAGTATGTGAACGTCCCTGTTGCCACGAATATTCTTAAATCTTTGAAAACCGATCTCCTGGAAACTAGAGACAAATTTAGTCAAAATTATTTTCAAAGTCAGGGAGTGTGTATCCAGATAAACAGATTTAAGTGATGGGATCAAACGGGAACGATAACAAATTATGTGTCTTAGTAGGAATGACGGATCAGCAGAACTGCCTGAAGAGGTACTTCTGAGTAAAACCGAAAAGTTCAAGATGGAATCGTTCCTTTTTTTTCTGGACACTCTAATCATTGAAATGACAGTACGTACAGAGGCTGCTTATTCACACATTGGAAAATGTTTTCTTTCTTCAAGGTGTCATATAAGCTACACTAACTGCCATTGTCTTTTGCCTTTCAATATTGTTGTTAGAGATGTCACAGTGTTAATTAAGCGCGTGACATCAAAGGTGCATGCAGACGAACATACAATTTTAAAATGGCCGACCCACTTTTGACATGCACCAAAGCAGAGCAGCATTCGTTAATCCGTTTCTTTAAAAAAAAAGGGGGGGGGGGGGGCGTGAAACCAACAGAAATTCATCAGCAAATGAAGGTCCGTGATGTAATTTGCTTGCACTCTTTGTCTTCCTCGACAAAATTGCGACAGGGTACAGTGACACAGCTATTATAATTAATATCGTAGTTTTCATATTTTAATTTGTACCAGTGAAGAGAAAAGAACGAAATTAAACAATAAATGTATAACTAACAACGTTCTGTTAGAGAAGGAGATTATTAGATACTTGCAAGCATTCGTTATCCTTTGCTATTTGCCGTTATTACTGACTGACGCCAGCTCGTTGTTTCAATCTCCCGTTTTGATTAACCTTTGACTTTCAACCGCAGTCTCTTGTCTTTGTCTGTAATCACATTGTGGGGAAACTTGGTTACGTAGAGTTCATAGGGTTACCTGAGGTGAGGGTCATTTCTTAGCGGACGTGCTGGGGTACGGACTACAGAGTTACGATGTTTTGTAGGAAGGTTTTCTCTTGTTTATTCTGAACAGAGTCGTATTTGAGGTAACGGGAGAATCTAATATTTCAGGGGGTGGTAGATAGGCTGCGTGCAGTCGTGGGACCTAGGCTGCACTCTCTCTCTCTCGGGACGTAGGTGGGTTGGCATTAGGGCCAGTTCTAGATGTTTTGGGGTCGTTAAAAGCATCAGAAATCCGGAAAACCTAGTCTTACCACCCTCTAAAATTGTGGACTGTCATGTGACGTCATCTGGGGGTAGGATATTAATAAAGCGACCAGACCTGCTCTTGGTCTGCTTTACGATCTATGTCCTTCTCGTTTGCTGTATGCCTGCCTTGGTATCGACCATGTGTCACTGGGACCTTCACGGGAAGCACAGAATAGTAACACTGTACCCTACCAGATATGTCGTAAAAGGCAACTAAGGGTAAGGTTGGGCATGGAGTTCGCTAACTCATCCTGTAAAAAACAATAACCTCAAAAACCAACCAATCATGGCACTATTAAAACAAGAAATGGCGCCAAATGGCACTCTTTCCACGATTGAACACTCTTTGATCAGTCTGTTTATATCTCGTTGTTATTATTATCTATAGCGGTAATAAAATCAACCGCCAGCTTGCTAGGCCTGTCGCAGCTTTTAACAGAGCTCCTTTAGCTAGAGCGTTTCGGGGAAACCTAAGGTGGCCATCTTGGCTACCGGTATCGACCCCGTGGCACAAGTTCACACCGTACTTCGCCCAACCCCAGCAGTGCCTCAACTTTGTCCTGTTTTATCACCTCTCACATGGACGTGACGTTGGTCTTTGAGAGCTAAATTTTAACAAACAAGACACAAACAGTAGATCTCACAATTTATTGCCTAGCATATGTTTCTGTATCTCGTCAGGTGCATGCTACAGTAACAATTGATTAAAAAGACGCAAATAAGTAAATTCTTGCAACTGAAACACAGTCTGGACACTGCAGACTCAATAAACACTCATATAAATTAGGTATGAGCCAAACAGCTTTCTGCCAGTGTCTTCGTGCTGAACAGACTCCAGAACATGTGCTGAACAGACTGTCCTTTCTTGGCAGAGCTGCGGAGCAACATATGGCAACACCCAGTAAAACTGACAACTGAGCTTTGGGGAAACCTAAGAGACATTGAAAAGACATCTCAGTTTATGGCCCACAGTGTATTATGCGCATGACCAGAGATCGCTGAAGTAGAAGAAGAAACAAATTCAGAAACTCCCCGTGTGGGAAAACAAGAATAGACCCTCTGCCTATCCAAAAAGCATGTCGTAAGAGTCGACTAATTGGGGAGCTTCCTTTGGAGTCGGAGTGCATCTGCCTGAGAGGCAAGGAACCAACAGTCTGGTTCAAGTGAATCATATCTGCAAAACTGATGCACACACAACACTCAGGTTCTGGAGCAGGACTGCAGTTCAGAAGTGGACGAACAACCAGAACTTTCCGTCAGAGTGTACAGCTGGTGAACGCGAAGAAGAAGAAGAAGAAGAAGACATTCAGAAACCTGTCTGTTTCACCAGGGTTAACGCAAGACAAATTGTGGACTAAAGCGGTTTATA
The DNA here is from genome assembly GCA_905116865.2 of Candidula unifasciata. Lineage (NCBI taxonomy): Eukaryota > Metazoa > Mollusca > Gastropoda > Stylommatophora > Geomitridae > Candidula > Candidula unifasciata. The sequence goes on from CAJHNH020004435.1 coordinate 24,054, forward strand.
GCGGTAGCTTCCACAAATTTCCTTTGCCCTACGGAAAGTCGCCGTGGTGTAGCGGCTAGACATTAGCCTGCGGATCGGAAGGTCATGGGCTCTGCTATCTACGGAGCCAGACTTTTTTTTTCTTCAAAAATGACTAACTGCCTAGCCTTAAATGGGTACCAGGAACCTTCCTGGGAAGTTAAGGCGGCCGGCGTGATATTGACCATATCACCCATCGAGTGTCGTTTGTTTTACAAACTATAGGTCTAGCCCTATTTGCCCGATTTACACCTACAGGCGTGGAAGATGGTCCGTTACTTTTCTAATAGAGAACATGCTGGTGGCTCGTGGGCTTGCATTAACTTTACATGCCCTTGTTAACATATAACCACAAAATAGTATGTGAAAGTTATCCTTGGAGTCACACATTGTGATCTTAGTCCTGCAGGCTATAAAGATACGCTTTATGTGGTCCACATGAAGCAACAGTGCACGGGCAACAGCTTGGTGCATACGTGAATGAACACAGGACTGAGAGTAGAGCAGTTGGGTACTCACCACTGGCATTGTTAGCTTCGTGTGATCTGTCTGAGTGTCTGTTCGTCCGTCCATCGTTCTGTCCACCCACAACTGTCTTCTATCTATCTATCTATCTATCTATCTATCTATCTATCTATCTATCTATCTATCTATCTATCTATCTATCTATCTATCTATCTATCTATCTATCTATCTATCTATCTATCTATCTATCTATCTATCTATCTATCTATCTATCTATCTATCTATCTATCTATCTATCTATCTATCTATCTATCTATCTATCTATCTATCTATCTATCTATCTATCTATCTATCTATCTATCTATCTATCTATCTATATCTATCTATCTATCTATCTATCTATCTATCTATCTATCTATCTATCTATCTATCTATCTATCTATCTATCTATCTATCTATCTATCTATCTATCTATATATCTATGTCTGTCTGTCTGTCTGTCTGTCTGTCTGTCTGTCTGTCTGTCTGTCTATCTATCTGTCTGTCTATGTCTGTCTGTCTGTCGTCCGTCTATCGTCCGTCCGTCCGTCCGTCCGTCCGTCCGTGTCGTCTCGTCTGTCGTCCGTCCGTCCGTCCGTCCGTCCGTCCGTCGCCCGCCCGTCCGTCCGTCCGGCGTTTTGGCTATCCAAAAGTATATTTGCCTGTATAATCTGTGTATGTATGCATGTATCCATTTTCCTGACTGGTGGTCTGTCTGTCCGTCTCTCAGTCTGTCTCTGTCCGCGTATCTGTGTATGTGTATCTGTTCGCCTGACAGGTGTTCTGTCTGTCTGCGTGCATGCATGTCTATTTGTCAGCCCGTTTATTCACCTCCTTTCGCATAACACCTTTCGTATTTATCATTTGCTTGTCAGACTACCTATCTATCCATTAATTGTTGGGTTTTATATATTCAGATTGCTTCTGCTGTTTTTATCATTACCATGACAAGCCCCATTATTTTTAACGGGCTTGTTATCTGCACTGGATCCAGCAACCCATCAAGTGGGTTAGCAGTTATACACTGCAGTGGGTAGGCTCTTCACGGCATTTACTGCATACCGTATTTCCCCCAAAAATAAGACCGAGTCTTTTATCGACTGTCTCATTTGTTTTTTTTCATACTCAAATGTAAACATTTTCATATATTCAAATAGAGAAATATACATGTCTTCAAGGAAAAATTCTAAATTTATTCCAATACAGCCATGCTATCTTCTTCTGGAATATTGGCATAACATTCCAAACCATGAACTCCCGCCTGCATTTTTGGTATCCCGTTTTCCGTTGAATCATCTTAACTTTGGCTTATATTTGAGGTAGGGCTTAAGTCACGCTTCTTCTTCTTCTTTTTCTTCTTCCTTCTTCTTCTTCTTTTTCCTTCTTCTCTTCCTCCTACTTCGCCTAAAAAGGGCGGTTGACACGTTAACAACTCAGGATCTTTGGCCTACTACATCCGATTTTGGCATATCCTCAGTTAGTCGCCTGTTACGACATGCTTGCTAGAGATCAATGCTCCTCTTCATTTTCTTTTTCTAACAATGTGGCCTCAGAGGCCGCGCACTCGTATTGCTCATAATCGGGCTGGGTCTCATTTGCGAGGAAACACGGTAGACCAATCCTATGAAAAATATGCAGTAGTGCCTCACTGTAGATGTTTTCATTACGTCGTTAATTTGATCTTGATAGCACCCGCTACGTTACTGTAGCCACTAGTTCCTGGATTAGTTGCCAGTTAAGTGACATGTGGGTCGTGCATATTCAGCGCTGCACTGTCACACAAACTCTTGATGCGATCGGAGATATTCAATGCAGTATGTCACACAACCCAATGGTGAAGTTGTTAACACTAAGGCAGGGTTTTAAGTTCAGGAGACATAGTTTTGTTTTGTTATTTCATTCTTGGCTGGTGACTCCCGGGTACACCGTTTGTTGACGATCTATCTGAAGCAAGCAGTCAGCGGTGCGGAATAAGTGTCGAAGTTGGCTCCAGTACGTACTATTTTGTTGTGTGTTAACGTGTTTTTTTTTTTTTTTTGAACATGTGTTTTTTATGTACATCTCTTTTTCTGTATTGTCTATAGTTTATAGTTTCAAAACTCTTCTTCTTCTTCTTCTTCATCATCATCTTTGTTTTCTTCTTCTTCTTTTTCTTCTTCTTCTTCTTCTTCTTCTTCTTCTTCTGCGCGTGCACTGGCTGTAAACTCCGGTTATTCACTTCTGGTCTTTAGTCTTGTTCCACAGTTTTGCGTGCACATCCGCTTTACAGTTTTAAGGTGCACGTCCGTTTTACAATTTTGGGTTTTTTTTTGCAGAATGTTGGTTAATTGCCTCTGGGGCAGATGTACTCCGATTTCGAAGAAAACACCCTTAATTAATCGACTTTACGGCACGCTTCTATGCGGCAGGAGGTCGGGTTGTTTATTTTTCTCCCATGGTGGACGAGTAACCAGTTCTCTCCTCCAGAGTTGATACCAGTGAACGCTGAGTGGAAGTTGCGTAACCTTTATTGGACATTGGACGATCAACCCCAGTTAGGTTAGTTGCGTATCCTTTACAGGATGTTGCAGAACCAACCCTAACAGCCCCTGGCTGTTGTGTGGTTTTTCTAGGCAAATTTACGTCCAGTAGTTTGCCATTGGTTCTGGGCGGTCGGCTTTCTTGGTACCACTGACGAAACCAACACAAGGCGCATGGCCCGCAGCTGGGATCGAACCCGGCATTCCGGCATTACGAAGCGTTCGCATCGACTTAGCCACAGAGCCGACAACCCCAGTAAACAGTTGTTATACTGACTTGTTTGATACTGCCCCCGAACCGGCGCTCAGGCGTAGTTGATAGCGCGTTGGCCGTCGGGTGGCAATCCCCATACGTGTCGAGTCACGGGTTCGAGCTGGAGGATGACAGAAAGGACGCACACTCCCTAGATTAACGGTGTACGTGGCACCGAGGTTGCGATACTCACGATACTGAGCAAAATAATCTATGCTCAAATGGTTCTGTAAAAAAAAAAACGGTCGACTTTCGATACCAGTCGAAATCAACGCAAAGCGATCTGCAACTGAAACGACCACACCCGAATTGGAAGCGGGTATCTAGGAATCGCAAACAGCGTTCGCAGCTTGTTAAGCCACATACGCCAAATTTACCTTTTTAAGAAGTAATTATAATAGTGAAAGAAACACAGCGAATCGGAACTACTTATTGGCTGCTGAAGACAAGGACTGGGCACCTATGGAAATGTTTGAGATGCTGTGATGTCGGTTGTTAACTCAGCTGATATATAGCGGTGGAATTTTTGTTGGCAGATACTTCTTCAAATACGAATACTATTGTTTCAATCGTATTTTCTGGAAACTGTTGTAGAATATAGATATTTGATCTTAAATTAGCTAAGTTACCGTTGATTTCCCCTGTAGTAGAAACTGGGACATGATCGTACACGCGACGCCGAGATAGATGTCTGGGCAACCACCGGTAACAACAGTTATGAGATAAAGAAGAAGGTGGTATTATGGATTAGGTTAGTTGCGCATCCCTTTACAGGACGTTGCAGAAACAACGCCAACAGCCCCTGGCTGTTGTGTGGTTTTTCTAGGCAAATTTACGTTCAGTAGTTGGCCATTGCTGCTGGACGGTCGGCTTTCTTGATACCACTGTCGAAACCAATGCAAGGCGCATGGCCCGCAGCTGGGATCGAACCCGGCATCCCGGCATTACGAAGCGTTCGCATCGACTTAGCCACAGAGCCGACGGTATTATGGATACACACTGGAAAAAAAGCCATTAGAAGATCACCAAACAGGCACTAAAATAGGAAATAAAGGAAAGCGAGGACGCCCAAAAGAAACACCAACATGTAAGTTGATGAGGGAGGCCAAAGGTGCTGGGCTATTCCGCCTGTGGTATCGAAAGCATTGCATAGAATAGATCGGAATGGAGAGATAACCAGCGAGCCATATTTGACATAAACTGGCACAACAGAACAATGTATGTAGGTAGTAAGTTGTACCCCACCAGGACATCACACAAGCGATAAACACCCGGTAACACAGAGTGCCACCACGAGGATGAGGATCACCCGTGGAGAGAGGTCCTGGAAACCCTGTTCAGCCGTTAGGTCATATTTATGGCACGGCTATATTTAGGGCACCTGACAAAAGCCAGAGTGAGGCTTCAAACAAAATAACGAAAAAAAAAATTTCGTCCCACACGGGGATGATTGGTAATATAACAGAATAATAAATAAGTAAATGAATGAATGATTAAGCGAAGTCTTCATGACATTGACATATACACCGGAAATAATATTCACTGTCAAGATAATTGACCAAACTGAAAGGCTCTGACAGTTGTCCTAGAAAAGAGACGGAACTTTATAATCATAATTATTTAATATATATTCTTCCGAACCTCTGCTCAGTGCAGTGATCCCCAAACTGTGCTTGCTCAGTGCAGTGATCCCCAAACTGTGCTTGCTCAGTGCAGTGATCCCCAAACTGTGCTTGCTCAGTGCAGTGATCCCCAAACTGTGCTTGCTCAGTGCAGTGATCCCCAAACTGTGCTTGCTCAGTGCAGTGATCCCCAAACTGTGCTCCTGAGCGCCCCGGGGAGCCGCGACCTCTTCACAGGGATGCCGCAAAGTATTCAAAGATACACGAGTTTTTTTTTTTTTCTTTTTCTTTTTCTTACATACGAATAGTCATAATTTTACTTGGTTTAGGGTGCCGTAGGAGTTGCCGTGGCCGAGCGGTTAGACGCTTGTCGCGGATCGGAAGGCCGTGGGTTCGCTCCCTGGCGGAGCCGGACTTTTTTCAGAAATGACTTTGGCTCCCAGGCCGACCCAGCCTTGAGTGGGTACCGGGTGCAGTCCCGGAAAGTAAAGGCGGCCGGCGTGATACTGACCACATCACCCATCTTGTGCCGACTGGTCTATACATATATAGGTCTAGCCCTATATGCCCTAAAGGCGTGGAAAAGGGTCCTTGACTTGACTTTAGTTTTACTTAGGGTGCCGTGGAAACATTTTAATTAAAAAAAAAGGAGCCACGACTTAGACAAGTTTGGGAAACACTGGTTTAGTTCGGTTTATTTTGTTAAACGCGCTGACCAGTTGTTGTTCGACCTCTGTGCTGGACCTGTCTGTCGACTTGTCTAACCCCTGCAAACCTAATATGTGACCTCAGTTCTCCCGTAAAAGCGCTGACAGTGAAGGTCACTGTCGAGGATGATGTTGTTGGCAGAATGACAGTTTTGGCAGACGCGATGACAGGTGGGTGAGATAAGCTCATGGTCAGACAACGGTTTGACGCACGGCCAACGTAAAAAATTTGCAGACACTGGCAAAAAGAGGACGGAATAACTGTCTAGTTACGTCAGACTTGGCAGTAACGTTGTTCCTAGGGGAGAGTTCGGGATAAGAAAATAAAGGGGAGAATGATTAACTCTTCTCCGTGGCTGAAGAGCCAGCTGTAAACACATGTACTGATTACTGAATAAAGAATCGACATCATAGCACACCGGGCATACCCATAGGTGCTTTGTCTCTCGTAGCATATGTAGATGCTAACTAGTCCCGAAAAACACTGATTATAAACTCAACGTTCTCTTCCTCTCCTCCGAAACGACCACAGCTGAAATGGAAGCGGGTTTCTTGAAAATTGCAAACGACGTTCGCAGCGCTTAAGAGAGGTGGAGCGAGGCATTCTCCGTGCACATTGACAAGCATAGCTTCAGAGATGCCCAGTAGTTAGCGTCTTTTGGATTTGTTTTTCCAGGGCATGCATTGCGTTAAGAAACGAACAAGCAGAAAGACGGGCTGGTGTTGAATTGTTAACATCACAAGCTAGATTCAGACAAGGTTCTTTTGGAGCAGATGAACAGCTCAGGATGCACGAATCTGTTGTTTCTGATGGATCTGATCGACATTCAACACTCGGGGTCGAAGGTCTTGAATTCGAATCTGCATCGAGCCGGATTTTTTCTATAAAAATGACTTTGGTTCCCAAGTCGACCCAGCCTAAAATGGGTACCAGGTAAAGTCCTGGGAAGTAAACGCGGCGGTCGGGATGTTGACCACATTACTCATCGAGTGCTAATGGGTCTACACGAGCATGATTCCAGCATCATACACCCGGTGTGCCTCTGGCGTGAACAGAGCCCTGTTGCATTACCTACGTAAAAAGTTAAACTCTTTCTACGCCTTTAAGGGTGTTGGGCATATAGGGCCAGGCCTATTTTATAGACCAATCGGCACTCGGTGGGTGATGCTGACAACATCACGCCGACCGCCTTTCCTAGACGTTTACTTACTACTCATTTGTTGTTGTATGCGTTCACCGGCTGTAAACTCAAGCAGACAGACCTGGTTGTTCGTCCATTTCTGGACTTTTGCTTTGTCCCAGGACCTGGGTTTTGCCAGTGCATCCGTTTTACAGATCTTACTTATTTGTATGCCGACTGTTGGTTCCTTGCCTCACAGGCAGAAGCACTCCCACTTCGAAGAAAGCCCCCAGTCAGTGGATAATCAGATGCTTGATGGGGAGGCAGTGGGTATGTGCTTGTTTTCCCCCCACTGAGATCCCGGAACCCACACGGGGGTGTACCCATTAGAGGGCCTCGGAGTCAAGGTCATCTTTGAGAGAGGAGGGGGTAGGAAGGGGGGGGGGTCCAGCTCCGTTAGGACCCGAACTAACAACCTTGGGATCTGCAGGCGAGCATGTAGCCGCTAGACCACAACGGCAGCCATTTTACCTACTTAGATGATAAGATTTTCTGGTTCTTAATTTATAACGTACCCCAGACACGAAATTCCCGTGGGAAATCCACAGCTGACCTGACAGTCCATTATTTGAAGGGGTATAAGTTTGCTGTTGTGTGGTGCTTTTTTTGAGTGTTAATCTAGTGTCTTCTAATGCTAACCCTAACCCTAACCCCAACCCTAAACTTGGCTGTAGATAAATCGCGAGAAACTACAACCTGAACACCCTAGAATTCATTGGGAATGTCTCCCGTGACGTTGTCGTGACGTCAGGGGTAAGTTATAAATTAAGTACCGATTTTCTTTCTTCTTCTTAGTCAAGGGGATCGAGGGGATCGACTTTATTGCCGCGGGTTATCCCATATGCCTTAGTTTCTCACAGCAAAACGGCTAGGAGTCTTCCTGGAAAAATCACACTACGCACGAACTCCTTAACCCTAGCGAACCTTCCCGTAACAATTATCGCCCGGCGAACTAAACAGTACGAACCCACAATCTTCAGATCTCGAGGTAAACGGCTTGACCACTTTGCTACGGAGAAACCTACATCACGACAGTTCAGCTGAGTTTACCCAGAGGCATGAGTGTTAAAAAAAAGAGATCGTTACGGACCAAAGGCCTGGCCTCAGCATAAAAAGATCGGTACTTTCATTTGAACTGAAACACAGGAAAACCTGGAATCCCCGGAAAAGTCCGGTATTATAGGGCTGTTACGGTTTGAAATGAACAGTGAATAGCCCTAACGCTAACATAACACCCCTTTACCGTTAGACTGTTCGGGTTGCTCCAGCGTTCCCGGTGTTTGGAGTGAGCTAAAAGGAAAGTAGTGAAAGATCAGTAATACAATAAAAGTGATAGTGATCCGCGGGCAACTTGCTAAGCCGCGCGCGGGCTAGATTTGGCTGGTAGTCTGTCCTGACTTACAGGATAGGAATTAGCCTGCGGATCAGAAGGTCGTGTGTTCGGGACCTGACGGAACTGGGCTTTTTCAAAAGTGACCTTGGCTCTCAGGTCGACCCAGCCTTACCAGGTGCAATCATGGGACGTAAAGGCGGCCGGCGTGATGTTGACTATATTACCCACCAATTGCCGATTGGTCTATAAAGTATAGGTCTAGCCCTATATGCCCAATACGGCGTGGGAAAGGGTAATTTACTTTTACATGATAGGAATTTGTCCCACATACTAGCGCGACATAATAAGGAAAACAACCACGTGTTTGCTAAGTAAACGTAATAATTGTCAACGTGCTGCCTGAAGGACTACAAGACAACACACCGCTCCCACCTGCATGCCAATCCATCAGATATTAGTCGGCACCTAACCTTTACACCCAAGTCATTGACCAGGCCATGTGTGAAAGGAAATTATTGGCACCTTCCCGGATCCCTCACACCAGAGCTCATCTGGGCTCCTTCAACCTCCAGACATAGGTCAGATGTATCCGGACCAGGGCAGCGTTCGTAGCATTGATTTCTATCTTATCTTCTGCAAGTCTGGCTAATTATTGCTATCTCGGGGATGTAATTCATTCTTGGCACTCTCTCCCATGGGAGTCGCCGTGGTGCAGCGGCTAAACACTCGCCTCGGGCCTGAAGGTTGTAGGTTTTTTCTTGTTGTTGTTGTTGTTGTTGTTGTTCTTCTTCTTCTTCTTCTTCTTCTTCTTCTTCTTCTTCTTCTTCTTCTTCTTCTTCTTCTTCTTCTTCTTCTTCTTCTTCTTCTTCTTCTTCTTCTTCTTCTTCTTCTTCTTCTTTGGGACAACAGAGGACGTAAAAGAGAAGTCAGTTCTGTCGTCCAGTTACTGATGAGTGTAGGGTGCGACACTGTGAGTAGTAAATTGTTCGAGGAATGATTGTATGTGCTCCTGGTGATGCTGTTTGTAAATTGCATATTAAAAAAAATTGCTAGTGGCTAGTTACCACGCAATTGGCTTATGCAGTAATGCATGTGCACCTAGGGGTTTGTCGAGACTGCTGATACTGCTTCCATGAACCTTGGGTAGCATTTCTGTTGACAGACTGTAGGTATTAGCATCTCTGGCGGCTGCCTTTTTCATCTGATGGGTGTATGACCTGTTAGATTTTGCCGGACTGATAGCTCTTTTCGCATGGGCAATAATGAGTTGATTCGTTTGCGACTGAGTTGAACCCGACTAATTGCCTGAAATATACACGATGTCAAATCGCCTAACTTTTAGCTTGTACACTACTAACTTAGTCAAACTAATGGTTTGTTTCGTTGCAGGCTGCAGATTTTGTCGATAACGCATATAAAGAATATAATTATATGTAAGAAAAACACCGCAGACGTCAAAATAAATCGATCCCAATAGAAATGTCAGATAGACATTCTTGACAAATGACAGGCAGCCCTTCTTGACAATGGACAATATAAGTTGTTAAAATAGAAAAAAAAAAAAAAAACTATTTTTGGAGCCACCACATATTCATTTCATGAAATGTCACTTTGATATTTTATAAAAATAATTGTCTAGACTTCGAGAAAGATCGAAACAAGCAAACTCACGACTGAGGTATTTCTTAGTTTGGCGGGTAAATCTCTGCATACTTGCAGGTTCAGTACGGGTGTTTCAGTGCCTGAGGACGCTGAACTGAACTTCATTGATCGTCTGCCTAGCATGTCTAGATATTCATGGCAGGCTGTCCCGCGTGTGATATGCTTTCCCCTAGTAATCTGTGGTCCCACACGGTTTATACGTTAACTCTTTACTGCCTATTTTTACCACTTTGCAGGGTGGTGTGCTATATTGGGGGTGCGGAAATGGGTGTTGGGTATGGGGGGGGGGGGGGGGGGGGGGGTTAGATTTGGGCTCAAGGATTTAGGGCCACATAATTATGCAGAATGAGAATTTTCAAGAGCTGTTTACATCCTATCCTGATGAACGGAAGTGAATCATGGACAATTTTGCGATTAGTGAAAAATTTTTTGGAAGTGACTGAGATGTGAGCATGATGAGAATAGCCTAGGAAGTGGAGAAGTCTTGAAAGAAACTGACTCACGAAGAGAACTGATTGCCCACATCAGGAGGAGACAATCTACATTCTGCTTATTAATGAAAACTGGAGTACATAGGGACGATGGAAAAGTTGAACGCATCAGAGGCAGACGGGGGAGGGGGAGGAGAGAGAGAGAGAGAGAGAGAGAGAGAGAGAGAGAGAGAGAGATGTTGGACAGTTTGACATTGTGTGGATTCCGGGGCCCCATTATGGGGAACACAATAATAGCCCCACTGCCCCCCCTCCCCCTTACAAGTAGGCGTCGACTGGTTGGGGGTTTCCTTCGAAGTCGGAGTAAATCTGCCTGAGAGGTAAGGAGCCGACAGTCTGCATATAAATATGCCACATCTGTAAAACTGATGTGAACGCAACACCAGGTTCTGGAACAAGACTGAAGTCCAGAGGTGGACGAACAACCAGAACTTTCTGCCTGAGTTTACAGCTGGTAAACGCGAAGAAGAAAAAGAAGAATAAGAAGAAGAATGGATTGAAAGTACACAAGACAGAAGGTTATGGATAGACGTCAGTTTAACGCCACAGGGCATCGACTTTATAAAGAAGAATTGTGAAGTGTCCAGGTCTCTGTGTGTGCGCATGCGTACTCCTAACAGAAGCAAACTTCTGTCATTTTAGCAAGGATTAGAACACCCATGTGAAACTAAACGTCAGGCCACATGACGAGGTGCTTATACACATTGGCCATTTCGGTCCTAAAATATTCACCAATGGTGGCATAACGGAGCTGGTTTAAAAGCAAGATGGTTTACATCATTGTATCGGCTTTTACCCCACCCAGTTCGGCCATTCCAGAACGTCTGGCCTTCCGCAGAGTAGGGCATAAAGCACAAACTACTCAGCTCCGACAGCAGTCCTCGGGTTTCTCTGTAAACACTGCAGTTACGAACCGAAAAATGCAGTCCAGAAGCCAGTACTAATTTTGCTTTTTTAAAATTTGTATTAGAGGAGTGGTTATCTGAACGGCTGAGAGAGAGAGAGAGAGAGAGAGAGAGAGAGAGAGAGAGAGAGAGAGAGAGAGAGAGAGAGAGAGAGAGAGAGAGAACGTTAGGCTCATGTGCGGGAGACCCAGTTTCGAATCCTTGATAAGGTTGGGTCAGGGACAAAAGAATAGTTAATACAAGCAGTAATGACAGCTTTGTGTGTGTGGCGGTTGGCAAGTTGTGTTGTTGTTTATATCTTCTTGTTCTGGCTTTCTAAATCCCAATGGAGCATAGGCCTTCACTTAACTCACTCTAGGTCGTTCTATTTTTCGCTGTCGCTTGCAGCTCTCCGCATTTCCTCCTTATATTCTTAACCTTACTCTCTAGCTTCCTGCTTCGTATTTTTTTTTCTTAGGCCTTTCTTATAGTCTATACCTCTGTGTGTTCCAGTGCAAAGACATTCTAGTTATATTGTTCTCAGGTTTTCTCAACGCGTGTCCTATCCAACGCCAGCGTCTTTTTTCACTTCTTGGTTCACTGGAATTTGTTTAGTTCTCTCCCGAACTTCTACATTAGTAATTTTTTCATACCGTTTAATTTCCTCTATTCTGCGCAGGCACTGGTTAATGAATGTTTGTAGTTTATTAGTAATTCTCTTTTTTTTGGAACGGGCTGAAGAAGCAAAGAGTAACCAACATCTACGTAGCAATCGCCAAGGCTCACACTAAATACTTCTTCAAACAGTGTTGTCTATGCTTATTCTCTTTTAATTCACCCCACCCTCAGAAACTCCGAGGTATCGTGGGGAGTTCCCATGAACCTCCAATAGTATACGGGTGTTAGGATATGAAGTTAACACCGTCTAACCCTAATACACCCATCCCCAATAATATTAGACTTTTCATGAAACTTCCACGAAATCTCGGAGTCCCAGAGAACAAAAAGTAAAGTACCGTTTCCATACCCGCATGGGTCTATAGACAATACCTGGCTGGTTTGGCCGTTAAGGGAGCCCTAGTTATAACTTCTTTGGACGTTTAACGGTGTATCTGGGATCTGCCTTGTTGGTCTGCCGTTCAGAGTGAGATGTTCAAATCTCCGGATGGTATGGTTAACCTTTAAGTAGCAGCCAGGAGGAGACAACCTGATCGACACTCTTTAAAACCTATCACTGAAAGGTAGAACAGGGACTAGAGACAAGAAGACCAGGAAGAGGGGTAACTGTTAAACGTATAAGGAGATCCCAGGTATTGAAAGAGTTAAACCAGCGGTTCTCAACCTGTTGGGGTCAAAAGACCCTTTCTCGGGATCGCCTAAGTCTGTCGAAAAACACATATTTACTAAACTTCTGAAGTTAGGTTAGTTGCGTATCCTTTACAGGACGTTGCAAAACCAGCCCCAACAGCCCCTGGCTGTTGCGTGGTTTTTCTAGGCAAATTTACCTCCAGTAGTTTGCTATTGCTTCTGGACGGTCTGCTTTCTTGATATCACTGTCGAAACCAACGCAAGGCGCATGGCCCGCAGCTGGGATCGAACCCGGCATCCCAGCATTACGAAGCGTTCGCATCGGCTTTGCCACAGAACTTCTGAAGTAGCAATGAAAATAATTTAGGGTTGCGGGTCTCCACAACATGAAGAACTATATTAAAGTGTCGCGGCATTGGGAAGTTGAGAACCACCGAGTTAAGCGAAAACAAACAACCGCGTTAGACAGAAATAGCTTCCAGCCAAACGTCTCCTGGTTCGATGGGCAGAGGAATATTATCTTCTTTCTGCTTCTCCTGTTAATCTCAAACCTCGGCCTCGCACACCTGACATCCAGGTGTTTTGTCCCCTGCCCCACCCAACCCCTCATCGCCGAACTCCTTCCTCTCTTCTCCTCCTCTTTCCCCTTATCTTCCCCCTGCCCCAACAGAGCCGACGTTCGTAGGTAAAAGTAGATCTAAAATAGTTGTTGCAGGGCTGCCAATGCATAGGTTTTCCCCCAAGATCTGGGTTTTAATTTAACGCCTTGGGTCCGAATTTGTAAAAAAAAAAAATATATCCTTATTTAAAAGTTGGTAAATGTTTCGTTTCGTAACTATAAATTTTTTACTTTTAATAATTTTTGTGTTTTTGTTTTTGTCCTTTGCTTGTTGTATTGCTTGGGATTTTTGGTCAGCTTAGCTTGGGATTTTTGGTCAGCTTAGCTTGGGATTTTTGGTCAGCTTAGCTTGGGATTTTTGGTCAGCTTAGCTTGGGATTTTTGGTCAGCTTAGCTTGGGATTTTTGGTCAGCTCCCTTTGGCCGCTCTGAGATGGTGTAAGTCCAGATTTTCTGTCTCGGTGAAAGTTGGGTGCAGTTTCTTTTATAGACTGTCATTGTTAGTGAGAGCTGATAGCATACAGAAATACACGTGTCTGTCTGTCTCGCTGAATGAGAGTGCCTGAAAGTTGTCTTCTGTTGTCTTCTGTTGTCTGTCGATTTGTCTGTCTCTGATAGCTTGTTTCCCCGAATGTGTAAACATTCTCATATTCTTTATAATGACCTTGGGACAAAATGTTCAGGCCTTGTAGTTCACCACCCCCCCCCCCCTTCCTCTCCCCCTCTCTCTCTTTCTACCCCACACACACATGCTACTTGTAGCTAGTTCTCAGAGCTTAGGTTAGTTCTTAGACCTTAGGTTAGTTCTTAGAGCTTTGGTTAGTTCTTAGAGCTTAGGTTAGTTCTTAGAGCTTAGGTTAGCTCTTAGACCTTAGGTTAGTTCTTAGACCTTAGGTTAGTTCTTAGACCTTAGGTTAGTTCTTAGAGCTTAGGTTAGTTCGTAGAGCTTAGGTTAGTTCTTAGACCTTAGGTTAGTTCTTAGACCTTAGGTTAGTTTTTAGACCTTAGGTTAGTTCTTAGACCTTAGGTTAGTTCTTAGACCTTAGGTTAGTTCTTAGAGCTTTGGTTAGTTCTTATCTGCCACATTATAACTAGATAGAGAGGTGCTTTACTGGGGAAGGGGGGGGGGCAGTCGTGACTTTCAGCCAGCTTCCCTTAAGTGGGAGCTTTAGGTTATAATCGTGACGTAAGTTATGTGCGTCATATAACATGGCATGCCACCAAGAGTCCAGTGTTGATGCGATCAAAGGAGACAGACCTAAATACTGTCCCAACCGACAGCGAAGTCGTCTGCCGGCGAGCCAGTTGGCGACACTGGTGCCAATGATGATATGAACTTTTAGCTCACTGACTACAACATTTATGTCAGCCATGATTTCCCCAAATTCTGTAGTTTCTCCTACGCTGCGCGAATCTCGAGGGAAAAAAATTGTGTAAATGTAAACACATGTTGGCCTTGTTTAGGTGTACCTGGCACAGCCGGCTTTTCAGGTTTGTGTCAGGAAAGAGGCTCGTGTGTTTCCTGCTTACTCGCACTCACCCCCAGCAGGAATCTTTTTATCTCCCACTGTTCTCTCGCACGATCCTTCTCTCTCTCTCTCTCTCTCTCTCTCTCTCTCTCTCTCTCTCCCTCTCTCTCTCTTTCTCTCACTCTCTCTCTCTCTCTTTCTCTGTCGGTTTTGTCTGTCTACCCACGTGTTTGGCAGGAGCTACATACACACTTTCTCACTGATTATCTCCTCTTCTCTGCCTTTCCGATATTATAAGCTAAACGTTTATTACCCTTTCACTACTCTCGCCATTTAAAATCTGTACGAGATTTTATTGCATCTGGTAAGGCACGTAATCTCTCTCGCGCGCTCT
>CAJHNH020004436.1:14528-38998 GCA_905116865.2 Candidula unifasciata
AAAGAATTGAATTTAGAAGGGGAAGAACTTAGAAAGTTCATGTGATGAGAAAGAAAAAAAAAATACAAGACGATTTGAGGAAGAACGGAGATTATTACTGAGCACACGAACTTGATATGAAGACAACCAGGAGATGGAGACGATGAAAATAGACAAACGGAACAGGAAAAAGAAATGAAAAAAACAGGAAATGGGATGAGAAATAAACAAATGGAAACAAGAAAGAATATTAAAAGAACAAGAATTGAATTTTGGAACGTGAGAAGATATCTGCGTCAATTTCAGATTGAAAAAGAAAAAGGGCAGAGGCCACAAATATCAGAACCTAAGAAATGGAAAATGATTCTCAGAAGAGACGCTGCTATCCCAAAAGAAAGATTAAAAAAAACAGAAGCATAGAATAAATTCAAAAAGTATGCAGCAGGTATAGTCAGAAATTTCTCTGAAAGTGTGTTTTATTATAGAAAAAAGTTTCTTCTGGATTTAAAGCCAAATTCTTGAATGGATTGATTTCGGCCAATGTTAGAGAGAGAGATGATTATAAATTATTAGTAGATTTATTATTAAGGAACAAAATGTTGTAATCTTTACCTAAACCTATGTCAACCTTTTTAAGAGAAAATAAACCAAACTCATTGAAGGAGTTAGAGAACTTAGGTGAGAATTTATTTTTTCAGCCCATCGTGAAATCTTCATTTCCAACCCGTTGGTACCAGACATTGAAACTGGAGCTAGTGCCAGTTATGACAAAGGCAGATACAACCAAGGGGCAAACCCACACAAAAACAAAACCACGTTCAACAAAAAGTGGCAAATGATGTACTGCAAATATTGTCAAAAATCTCATCCGAACGACAAAATGTGTGATAGAAATCCGGGGTATAAAGACTATGTAGACAAACTGTTTAATAGAAGAACACAGAAGTTGAGATTGTATAAAGATGCCATTAAATGTTTCAATTGTGGTTGCTATAATCATTTTAAAAAAGACTGTTTATTTAGAAGAAAATTTAAGGAAGCCAACATAGCACAAGCAATGTCAGACTCAGATTCAGACACCGAACCATTTGAGACCAATGCAGTAACTGTTGAAACTTGCCCTGTATGTCAACAGTTCCATGAAGAAGATAGCCTTCCATGTGGCCATAATATACCTGTACAAGAAGCCAACTCAGCCACAAATACACAGGGAACCTTAAAATTATACAGAGGAATTGTAAATGGAAGAATAACCACCATTTTGAGAGACACGGGCGCCACAATTTCAGGTATCCACAAAGATCTTATCAAACCTGAAGATATTACTAACAAACATGTAAATTGCAGAACATTTGGAGGCACAATTGAGAAATATAAACTAGCATTTGTTAATGTTAAAACACCTTTTTTTCAAGGCAGATTGAAAGTAGCCGTTCTATCAGCACCATGTGCAGGTTTAATTTTGGGGAATGAAAAAGGTCTGAGAGAAATGTGTCTGAACAGGAAATTTTTCAGTGGGAAAGAGAAAACATCAAGGAATTGAAAGAAAGAGAGAAACTGAATACCAGTGATCAAGATTTTTGCCATAGTGTGAATGCAGTAGTACAAATGAATGAAAGTGATTGCGTCCAAAACAGGGAACAGTTGATTGGTCATGAAAAATTTGAGAATATCAGTATGAAAAGTAGTGAACATGAAAAGAATACGACCACAGTATGCAAGGATAAAGGTATGAAAGAAGTAAAGAATGCAAAAGATGAGAAAAAGTTATTAGGTGTTAAAAAGACACCAATCGTACTGAATGAAAGAGAAATGATGAATAGTGAGAAAGTAAATAACCCATCAAACCTAAAAGTTTCATCCAGTGTTAAATTATGTGAACATGACAATTTTCAATCATATAAAACTGATTTGATACAATTGTCTGACCCAAGTGCTCCCCAACTAGCTGCTGCAGTAACCAGAAGCATGACTGATACCATACAACAAAAGTTAAAAGAAGAGAACTCAACTACAGAACTGGTACCCATTACAAAAGAAAGCAGTAACTGCCAAAGAGAATTTCAAGATGCCCAAGTATCTGATCCATCACTAAAGAAATGTTTTGATTTGGTTCATACAGACCCAGTAGTAAAGAAATTTGCAACATGGAAATTTATTGTATCAAAGAATGTACTACTTAGAATATATCAGAAAGGTCCAAAAGTATATAAACAGACGGTACTACCACAAAAATTCAGACCAAAAGCCCTATCATTAGCACATGATTCAATCTTCTCTGGGCACATGGGAATAACAAAAACCAAGAAGAGGATTCTATCCACATTTTATTGGCCTGGGTTTTCTAAAGATGTAAAAAATTATGTTCGATCTTGTGATACCTGTGCTAAAACCACAAAAAAAGGAGAGAACCCAAAGGCTCCAGTGCAAATAGGTCTGATAGCATCAAGGCCATTTGAACAAGTTGCAATTGATATTGTTGGCCCATTACCAGTGACTTCAGCAAAGGGAAACAGGTTTATTTTAACTTTTATTGATGTTGCCACAAAATGGCCTGAGTGTGTACCTCTGAAATTTATAACATCAAATGATATTCAGGAGGCATTGTTAACAATTTTTTCAAGGGTGGGTTTTCCAGAAGTTATTATTTCTGATAAAGGTACTCAGTTTACATCTTGGGCTACAAAAGCTTTTAATAATTGGTTAGGAATTAAACAAAATTTCACAACACCGTATCACGCACAAGCAAATGGCTTGGTTGAAAATTTAAATAAATCCATAAAAACAATGCTTGCCAGAATATCGTTTGAACATCCACAGTCGTGGGATACTTTATTACCTGCCATTATGTTTGCATATAGAGAAATTCCTCATAGCTCAACAGGTTTTTCGCCATTTGAACTTGTATATGGGGCAAATCCTCGAGGACCATTGCAGCTATATAATAAGCTTATCACAGGAAAAACAGAAACGGATACAGAAAAATCAGCTTATGAATCAGTAACAGATCTGAGAAATAAAATAATGATTGCTTGTCAACAAGCAAACGAAGCAATGAAAGAAGCCAGTCTAAAACAGCGACAGTATGCGAATAGAATAGCAAGACTTGTGAAATATAACCCTGGTGATGAAGTGTTATTACTGTTACCAAAGAAGTCAGACAAGTTATGTATAGAATGGTCAGGTCCTTTTGTTGTTACAAGAAAGATTGCTGATGTTGATTATGAAATCAAAATTGATGAAAAGCTAAAATTTTTCATGTAAACACGCTTAAACCATATTTTAGAAGATCACTATTCATGTCAGATGATGATGTATTTGATGCAAATTTATGTAATGTAATTAATGAAGAGTTACCTGATGTTATAGAAGAAGATATTCCAACACCATCAACAAAGAATGAAGTCAACTAGAAATCGATAAAGTTAAATGAAGAACTATCAGAAAGAAAAAGCAAAATTGTGGAGCATCATTTTTCATTACAAAGATATTTTCACAAATAAACCTGGGAAAACTAACATAATCAGTTACGATATCCAGTTGAATTCATCAGTGCCAGTGAAATCAAAACCATATGTAATACCTATCCATTATATCGATAAGGTTATATCAGAATTGCAACAACTACAACAAGAAGGAATCATTGAAGATTCCACATCAAACTACAGTTCGCCTTTAGTGGTAGTAAAGAAAAAAGATGGTTCACTACGTTTGTGTGTTGATTATAGGAAACTAAACCAAATTACCTATTTAGAAACTGAGCCCATCCCTTCGTCAGATGAAATCATACAAGAATTATACAACTCAAAATTTTTTACAAAAATTGACCTTTCAAAAGGCTACTGGCAAATACCACTAACACCAGAAGCTGTAAAATATACTAGCTTTCAAACTCCAATTGGACTCAAACAATGGTTGCGTTTACCATTTGGTTTAATAAACGCTCCGAAAATTTTCACAAAAATGGTTAGGAAACTGTTATATGCAATTCCTCACGTCACAGCATACATGGATGACATCTGTATACACACCAAAACATTGCACGATCACTGCACTACCCTACAAAAAGTCCTATCAAGAATAAATGACGCGAAATTGACAGTAAATCCTTTAAAAACTGAAATTGCATACACCAAAATTGATTACTTAGGACATGTTATATGCGAAGGTTTAGTCCAGACAGATGAAAACATTGTTTCGAAAATTTTGAAGATCCAAAAACCTAAAACTAAAAAGCAGCTCCAATCTCTACTAGGGTTAATAAACTATTATGGTAAATTCATCCCAAACCTAGCAGCACTAACATCACCACTATCAGAGTTATTAAAGAATCAACAATTGAAAAAATCAGATTGGAATGAAACACACGAGAAAATTCTAGTTAAAATAAAAAAACTGTTTTTCAAAATATCCTATTTTGAGACAACCTGACCCTTCCAAAAGATTTTTTCTACAATCAGATGCCAGCGGTCACACAATAGCTAGTATGCTTGCGCAGAAACATTCACAAACATTACTGCCAGTAATGTATATGTCACAGAAACTTAACCAAACTCAACAAAAATACAATACATTTGAACGAGAAGCATTGGCACTAGTTATTAGTCTAAAAAAGTTTCAGAAGTTTCTTTTGGGAAAAGAATTCACTATTTTAACAGATAACTTGGGGTTGACAAAATTATTAACAATTGATGCCAATAGCAATCCAAGGGTATATAGATGGGCATTGTTGATATCACAATTCAAATTTTACATTGAACACATCAAAGGAACAGACAATCATTTACCAGATATCATGTCACGTTTGTAGAATATGTTGCAACTGCTATTACAACTTGTATTAACTGAAATCATTTTATGCAAGGGTATGCATTGTATTATTGTATGAATGTATTATATGAATTTACAACTTGGAAAAATGTATATGTTTTGATTTGAACGGGTATAATATAGTAAACAATTAAAATTAAAGGGAGACAACATTCAGGGTTAAAATACACCTCACCAGAAAAAATGTTAAGTTACTAGTATACTAAATTGAATTGGTGTAACATTTAATTTGAATATGTGTGTTAATGAGACATGTTGTAGTTTCTGAAGACAAGGTAATTAACTACATCTTGTACCTTACATATTTGGGAACAAAACCATACATTGCTGATTTAGCCATTGTTGAGGGCTTTCATGAATGAGAATAGCGAGGGTGGGACTTCATGGGGTCACACTTCGGTTTTAGAGCCAAGATTTTGGACTTCCGCACCGATCGGGGGGTGCCAGGAGAGGGGTTCGGTTGTATACCGACTTTAGAACTGGGTGGGGATACCTATGGAGCCAGATTATTGGTCTTCCGCACTAAAAGGGGAGTGCCTGGGGTGAGGATCCCATTAAGGTATTCACAGTCGTGCAAAGACCCAACAGATGGCATTTTAGAGTGTTTGAATTGTTAACCTAATGAGGTAAAGGGAACTTGGTTGGAAATGAACTTGTCGAAAATGATTCACTACAAAGGTCTAGAATCACCATGTTCAGTGAAATGTTCACACCTGATTGATTGAAAATGTAAAACATTTTTTTGGGGTGGGGGAGAATGTAGTGAGTCATTTTCTCCCCATTAATTCATGGCCGATAGATGACGTCAGTAATAAATGTAAGGCGTATGTTTTGACTGACTGAGATAACACGAGATTTATGTCTTGAGTTTCATGAGAGACATCTGAAAGTCAGGTTTTATGTGAAACATGATTGTTCACGTGAACCATGAAGGTTGACTGGCAGGATTCGTGTGAAATACGAATTATCACGGGCCAGACACGACTTTCAACGGTGGGGAATTCGTGAGAATGAAATTATCCAGAATATTCGAGAACAGGACAGATCAAAAAGCTATATAATAGCGAAGAAAAGGTTTGTGAGGCAGTCTCGTTTAGGCCAAGGGAAGGTGTACGTGTGAAGATGAAGTTCGGAAGAATGTTGACGTCTGAATAGCGTGATTTCCCAATGCCTACCTGGCATAAAATAGCGGCTGACGGAAACGGTGGCCAGCTGTGAATGACTGTCGTCTGGATGGAGGGAGCTACTGTGTTTCGCTAAGTTGTGTGATGAATTCTACGATGTTACAAAGGTATGATTGACTGTTTAGAGCATCTTTGAATAAGTAATCGATGAGTGATATTGTTGTGTATGAACATTTACTGACTGCAACATCAGCGAGTGAAAATAAACAGTACGTGTAACTTCTGAACGTCTGCCAGCGTCCATGTTTTCTCGTTCTTGTCAGTTGGTGAATGGAAAGATGCGGTGACTCATTCGAGCCAGCAATTAATAACTCCGTGTCCACCCAGACTAAAATGGGTAGCATTAATGTGTACTGAGAACTACATGTGGCCAGTGTACCAGCTACCACATCACACAGGCAGTATCAGACTACTGCTACCGCTACCACCACCACCATCACAACAACAATAACAACAACAAAAGCTGTCACTACAGTATGTGTAGGTCTTTGTAGCCAGAGGTGTTAGCGCCGCATGCTGTCGCCACGGACTGTTTAGTTTAAATTTTCCCCGACATAGACACCATCACCCAACCAATGATGGAACCCACAAAAAAAAGTGCACAATACTAACAAAAAGCGGAGAAAAATGCCCCGCGCACGTCATCTCTCCCTCTTCGAAGTGAGATTTTCAACTGACCTTGACATCCATGTCCACCTAAACTAAACTGGACTGCAAGCCGTGTTAATTAACAGTTTCTGTCATCGTGGAATAGCTTTTGAGCGAGAAGCGTCGCGGGGAGGCTAACTGGGACATTACTGAAATCGGATGTCTTTGGGAGAAAGGCGCAGATATCACAGTCTAGCTGTAAACCACAAAACAACGTGACAACCACCCTTTTAAGGGAAAAATAACAATTATCACCCAGCGGGGAATCGAATACCGGTCATCCGCGTTAAGGGTGGAATACTCACAAGTATATTACCAAACACTGAAGAGTTTAGGTCAGATATCGCAGCCTAACTGTAAACCACAACACAATGTGCCAACGGCCCTCTCAAAAGCTGACAAAGATTACCCGGGACATGACCATTAAGCATCTCGTCGCCGCTATTCCAGGCTAGCTGTAGACCCCTAAACCGAAAAAGGCATAGATATCGCAGCCTAGCCATACACCACAACACAATGTACCAGCCGCCCAGGTAAGGGCCCAACACAAATTATATCACCTAGCGGGGAATCGAACGTGAGTCACCTGCATGATAGACAGATATCGCAGTCTAGCTGTAAACCACAATACAACGTGGCAACTACACTTTTAATGGGAAAAGAACAAATATCACCCAGCGGGGAATCGAACACTGATCATCCGCCTGAGGTGTAGAATACTTACAACCATACTACCATATACTGAAAAGTTTAGGTCAGATATCGCAGCCTAACTGTAAACCACAACACAACTTGCCAACAGACCCCTCGATAGCGAACGAAGATTACCCGTGACATGACCATTGAGCATCATGTCGCCGATATCGCAGGCTAGCTGTAAACCCCAAAACCGAAAAAGGCGTGGGTATCGCAGTCTAGTCATACACCACAACACAACGTGCCAGTCTCCCAGTTAAGGGCCCCCAAAAAAATTATATCACCTAGCGGGGAATCGAGCGCGAGTCACCTGCATGATAGATATCGCAGTTTAGTAGTAAACCACAATACAACGTGGCAACCACCCTCTTAAGGAAAAAATAACAATTATCACCCAGGGGGGAATCGAACAACGGTCATCTGCGTGAAGGGTAGAATACTTACAACTATACTACAGAACACAGAAGAGTTTAGGTCAGATATCGCAGCCTAGCTGTAAACCACAACACAACGTGCTAACGGCCCTTTCGAGGACGAACGAAGATTACCCGTGACATGACCATTGAGCATCACGCAGGCTAGCGAAAAAAGGAGTAGATATTGCAGCCTAGTCATACACAACAACACAACGTGCCAGCTGCCCAGTTAAAGGCCAAAATAAAAAAAAAGACATTATATCACCTAGCGGGGAATCGAGCGCGAGTCACCCGCATGATAGGCAGATATCGCAGCCTAGCTGTAAACCACAACACAACGTGCTAACGGCCCTCTCAAGGGCGAACGAAGATTACCCTTGACATGACCAATGAGCATCACGTCGCCGCTGTCGCAGGCTACCTGTAAACCCCAAAACAGAAAAAATATTGGTAGATATTGGTAGCCATAAACCACAACGTGCCAGCCGCCCAGTTAAGAGCCCAAAACAATATTACCTAGCTGGGAATCGAACGCGGGTCATCCGCACGATAGGCAGAATAGTTACCTACTAAGCTACCTACCACTCAAGAAGATCGTATCGTACCGTATAAAATCAAAAAAAATTCCAAGCTTAGTCCTTTTTTAGCCGCCTGATGGCCTGCTTTTTCAAGGACGGTTCCTTTGCTATCTTATTTATTTATCTTCCTTTGTGGTGAGCAATTACACCTGAATTTGTTCATTTGTTGCCTAAGTTCTGGTCTTCTCAAGAAGATACTGTAAATGAAATTATATAGTAATGCAAATCAAAAAAAGAGCTCAGCAGTAAACAATGGCCAATCAACTAAAAACAAATCTGGGCGGGCAACAAAACAAATAATGATTTGACCGTTGCTGGAGCTACTTCGTTCGTGATTTGTGCGATTTTATGACAACAAATCACGCTTTGAGTCAGAGGCAACGTTGTGTGAAAATTTGAAAGCAATCGTTCAGTAGTTTCCGAGTTTAGAGCTAACAAACTCGGAAAATTAACATTTTTATTAATATAGATGAGTGCCTGAAGGGCCAAATGTATGATGCGGCTTGAATTGTAACCCTTTGAAATATTGTTTGTTCATTTGTTCGTTCGTGCTCTTGTCTGGACACACATATTTTAAAATTAAAGCAATTAATGTTTGATTATTTACACAGACAGTTCAGTGTCAAGAGGCAAAAGAAGCGCTTGGGGTTTCTTAGCATAAGTTAATGGTCGACGTTTGGTGCAAGAGAGCCTAGCATATGATACCACAACATCCAGATTAAGAATAGAGGTGGAGGCGGTCACTGAAGCTTTTCGCTGGCTAGAGAACTCGACACACATACTCACATCGTGATTGTAACCGACGCAGAACGCATGCTAGGGAAGTTCAGGACAGGCATGTTTTGTGCAGTGTGGCATGCTTCGCTGCGTATGACACGGGTGATGAGTATCGTCTGGATTTTTTCACCAGGAAACGCCGGTGTGTTGGGAAATGAACAGGCGGATAGACTTGCTGGCTCTGCACAACTTGGTGGAATACTGATGCATGATAAGGCAGACGTGGTTAGTGCCTTGTGGGAGAGCGTATGCAGTTCGGAGGAGCAGATGGATCACCACAGTCTGGTGAGATTGATGTAGGAGGGAGTGACAAGAGGTTCTGGCAGATGCTCGAGGCTCAGAGTAAAAAGCAAGACGAATGTTGAATCAGAATGCTACTGGCACCATTAGTAATGCAACTCTTTGCTGGCTGCTGAAGATGGGGACAGAGCGCTTATGGGAAAGCCCCGAGTACTGTGATGTCAGTTTTTGAATCAAATCAAATCATTGTGCTTTACATATTTTTATTGCTTTACATCTTGTTTAGTGCCTTACATCTTGTTTAGTGCTTTACATGTTGTTTGGTGCTTTACATCTCGTTCGGTGCTATAATCCTATTTGGTGCGTTACATCATGTTTTGTGCTTTACATGATCTTACGTTAAGTGCAACAGCCTCCAGACCAATTGAGCATGGGGAAACAAACTGCTGACAGCAGGTTAAAAGCGTCTAGAATCAATCCTGGGTTAACCATACTTGAGAACAGCGAAGAAACATAAAGTGTCATTAACGTTGGAATCGAAACAAGAATTCACAGACGTTGTTTAAAGTTTTTGAAGCTAAAAATGGCGGACAAAAAAAAGACGGACTGGAGAGATAGAAGTAGCAGCAGAAGGAAATCACAGATTGTTGCTGCACTAACACATACACACACACGTCCACACACACGTCCACACACACCCACACGCACCCACACACACACACTTACACACATACGTCGGCGTCTGTGACTTGGGCGTTGCGATCGTGCTTCGCAATGCCGGGGTACTGAGTTTGATCCCAGCTGCAGGCCTTGCTCCTTGCGATGGTTCGACAGTGATGTCGGGAAGCAGGCCGTCCAGAAAGCAATGGCACACTTCTGGATGTAAATTTGCCTAGAAAATCCACAACAGCCACACACCCACACACACACACACCCACACACACAAACACACACAATGCTGAGGTTGGATGGTTCTGCGATGTCCTTAAAGAATATGCAACTTACTTGTATACATAAACACTCACACAGTACACATATACACACACTCACACACACGCACACACACTAAAAGACAAAATACACGTGATTGCCTGTCTGTCTGTTGATCACTCTTTCATCAGAAATCCTGTCAAACTGCGAGTAATATTTGCAGCAGTCAACTGGGCTGTCATGTCTGGGTCAACCGTGCTTTTTTCAACTGTCAAATTCAACTTTTAACATTTGTATTATCATTTCGTCGGCTCTGTGGCTAAGTCAATGCGAACGCATCATAACGCCGGGATGTCGGGTTCGATCCCAGCTGCGGGTCATGCGCCTTACATTGGTTTCGACAGTGGCATCAAGAAAACCGACTGTCCAGAAAGCAGTGGCAAACTAATGAACGCAAATTTGCCTAGAAAAACCTCACAACAGCCAGGGTCTGTTGGGGTTGATTCTGCAACGTCCTGTAAAGGATACGCAACTTACTTTATTATCATTTCCTGTTCGACTTGAGTTTGGAGTTAAAAACCTGTAAGATGCAGGGCCAATCACTCTAATTCATAGGCTAGGGTGTGACTGACGAGTTATGAGTCATGAGTTAGATTGTCTTCACAGCACTCCCGACACATCCATAGAGGCTCAGATTCCCTTCTCAACATATTCATCAGCGTCGTGCGGTTAATAGTGCCAGTCCTATTTTGGTTAACAAGACTTTGAGTGCGTCCGGTGTGCTTCTCATGTTTGGCTGTGTCGATCTTTACTCCCATTAGCATATTCTTAGCAGTAATGTGGACACGTTGCTTTCAACATCATCAGAACGTCCTACTTCTCTAAGGGCAATGACTATGACTGACGAGTGTTTCTTAGTTGTACATCAGTGTGTGTGTGTGTGATTGTGTGTGTGTTTGTGTGTGTGTACATATGGTAGTCAAGGGCGACGGATCCCTTAACATTGTTCCCCATTGCCGACTCTAAAGAAGAGAGTACTGACGTTGTGTTCAGTCAAGTACTCATAAAAATTATAATAAAAGGTAAGTAAAATAAGTAAAGACCCATTTTAATGCCTTTAGGCGCATCGGGCATATGGGAAGAGCACCCATGTTTTTACAGACCAATCCGCACTCGGTGGGTAATGTTGTCAGCATTACGCCGGCCGTCCTTACTTCCACAGGACAGCCATCCTGGTACCCATTAGATGCTGGGTCGACCTGCGACGTCCCATACCACGGTAAAAATTCACGCAGCCCGCAGTGGGATAATACAAGGTAAAAAAACAATATTTATAGCGAATGAAAGATGAGTTTTAAACCTATCCCTTGGGAAACAGAGTGTTTGTGTGTGTATGTGTGTGTGTGTGTGCGCGCGCCCGCGTGAGAGAGATAGAAGGGAATAATCGTGGGGGGGGGGGGGGACTTGTAATTTTTTTATGTATATACTGTCTCGTTGCGTTGTGGTGCCCGAAACCTCGAGGTCGATTCACTTATTTCCTTTTTTTTTTAAAAAACCTTCAGATCATTTCACTTATCTTTTTTTTTTTCTTTTTCAAATCAACCATCCGCTGCGGAAATAGAGCCTTGGTACTTGAGAATAATGAAATTGTGAAAAGCATTCACTAACCTGCAAACAAAGGAACTGCACTCGTATATGTACAAACCTTTGAACACCCTAATGTGAACCTTGAAACAGCCAATCAGTACTTTTATTTCGACCAGTTTAATAAATCCTAGAGGAATTGAAGAAGAAAGAACAGTAATCATCTTTCGAACAAAATGTAATGAACAAATACAATATAACATGACATAGACATTTTCTTGATTGTCTTATTTTGTTCTGGTGCGACTGGGCGTCAGGATAGGAAGAGATCTCCAGAACGGGCTCCTATCTTCGTATATAGCACTTTTCAGTGCCTTATATTTCATCAGTTCATTATCTGCGTGGTCGACCTCTGGATCTGTTAGCGATGTATCTGTACAACACTGCTCTCTGTGGTGCGCTGTTTTAAGCCAATCTTGTCACATGGCCCAACCATTAGATTTGTTACCTACCTATAAAGTTCAGTATTGGTTTTGTGCCGATTCGCCTCCTGATATCATCGTTCCTAAGTCGATCTTTCCTCGTTACACCTAGATTAGTACGTTAATATTTCATATCTGTCGTGACAATTTTCTTCTGTCTTCTGAAGACAGTGCCAATGTTTGACTTTGATAGCATAGCGTTGGTAAGAATATTGTGTTGGACATTTCTTTTAGTTTTTATATTCACATAATTACATTTCACAATTGATGTCATTGGGCCTAAAACGTGATCGGCTTTATTGAATCTTTGTTGGATATCTTTAGTTATTCTTTCCTCTTTTGAAAAACAAAAAATGCTCCCCGGATATATAAAATCCTTCGTCTTCTTTTTTTTTTTTCTTTTTTGTGTGGCTTTCATCAGTTTTGAAAAAAAAAATTGGGGGGGGGGGGGGGGGGGGTGGCTAGATCTATATTTTTATTGATCAACATGGTTGTTGTGGACCACATCATGCCGACTGCCTTTACTTCCTGGGACAGCACCCAGTACCCACTCAAGTCTGGGTAGATCTTTGGGTCAAGGTCATGTTTTGAAGAAAGTCAGGTCCGCCAGGGAGCCAACCCACGACCTTCTGATCCGCACGCAAGCGTCTAGCCGCTGCGCCACAGTGACTCCCTTTTTTCTCCCTTGATATTTATAATGGAATAACACTTGATTCATGATTTTTTTTTTTTTTTCACTCTGAAATACCACAGTGTGCTTTTGTCTGTGAGATTCTTGTGCTGTTGTAGGAGGAGTTTGAATCATTACAAATTTATGATTTCCTCCTGTATTCTTATTATATATACCCACATAATCTGACCACCCTCGTGTGTAAAATTTACATTTCTTTCTAATCTTATTGTCTGACTGGTTTCCATTGTCCCATTGAGCCATACGTGTAATTCATTCTCGCTGAAAATTTACATTTATTTTTTTCAGTGTTTCTGATACTTAATATTGATTTAATTCATGGTTTGTTTCACTCGTTGTGTCTAACACATCGTTTGTTTTACTCAATGTGTCTAATTCTTCGTTTGTTTCACTCATTGTGTCTGATTCATCGTTTATTTTACTTATTATGTCAAATTCGTGGTTTGTTTCACTCGATGCGTCTAACTCATCGGTAGTTTTACTCATTGTGTCTTCAATGCTTGTTTTACTCATTGTGGCTAATGCATCGTCTGTTTCACTCATTGTGTCTAATTCATCGTGTGTTTCAAACATTGTTTCTAATTCATCGTTTCTTTCCCTCATTGTGTCTAATTCATCGTTCCTGTCACTCAAGGTCTAAAATGCATAGTTTTGTTCTCTCGTTATGACTAATTCATCGTTTATTTCACTCATTACGTCTCTTTTATTGTTTGTTTCAGACAATGTGTCTATTGCATCGTCTGTTTCACTCGTTGGGTCTAATTTATCGTGTTTCACTCATTGTGTCTAATTTATTGTGTGTTTCACTCATTGTGTCCTATTTATCGTGGGTTTTACTCATTGTGTCTAATTCATCGTTTGTTTCACTCATTGTGTTTAATTTATCGTTTGTTTCACTCATTGTGTCTAATGTTTTGTTTGTTTCACTCATTGTGTCTAATGTATCGTTTGTTTCACTCATTGCGTCTTATGTATCGTTTGTTTCACTCATTGTGTCTAATGTATCGTTTGTTTCACTTATCGTGTCAATTTATAATTTATGTCACTCATTGTGTCTAGTTTATCGTGTGCTTCACTCATTATGTCTAATGTGTTGTTTGTTTCACTCGTTTTATCTAATTCATCATTTTTTTTTTTCACTCATTGTGTCAAATTCATTGTTTGTTTCCTTTATTGTGTCTAATTCATCGTTTGTTTCACTCACTGTGTTTTATTTATCGTGTGTTTCACTCATTGTGTCTAATTTATTGTGTGTTTTACTCATTGTGTCTAATTTACTAGTTTTTTTTTAATACTCATTGCGTCAATTTGATCGTTTGTTTCACTCATTGTGTCTAATTTATCGTTTGTTTCACTCACTGTGTCTAATTTATCGTTTTTTTCACTCATTGTGTCTAATTTATCGTTTGTTTCACTCATTGTTTCTAATTCATAGTTTGTTTCCCTTAGTGTGTCTAATTCATCCTTTTTGTTTGCCTTTCCCCTATTATCTACTTCACTTCTCTGGTTTGATACACTCTTAGTGTCCTTATCCTACTGAAACATCGCTGCACATGTGAACTAATCTTCAAACAATCTTCGCACGTGTGTCAGTTACTGTTGATCTATTATTCAGAGATAGAGTCATGCAGATATCAAAGACATTGTCTGGTTACTGTCAGAAGTGTCTACGTTTAACCGGTTTTTAGGACAGCCATGAACCCTTTTTACCCTTGGGTCTCTTCAGGCACATGATGCCTAACTCACTTTGTTTTGATAAACTAATCGAAACTCGCTGTGTGATTTGGTTATTATCACGCCAGCTGCTTTTCCTTTCCAGGATTTCAGCCTATTGTTAATTAGGTTCATCTGGTAGCCAAGTAGATTTAAATTCAAGACTTCAGGCTGGAGGTAGTTTAGACAGATGCCACTGTCTCTACTGTATGTATGTACCACATTTGAAGTGCTGTGTAGACAGGGGGTGGTGAGCCTCAGGATTTAGAGCGGTATCGCTAGTGCTGTCGCCACGAACTGTACAGGCTAGGATGTTTAATTTTGCCTCCGGACAAAAAAAAAAAAAAAAAATCACTTTACCGGGGGATCAAGCCCTAGTCTCTTGCATGAGAGCTCGACGTTGTAGCCACTAGGCCATGCGCTCCTCTAGACTACATTTAGGCCAAAAATCAAACAGTAACTTGCTATGCTTGTAGTTATTCCTTATCTCTAGGACTAAATTTTTAATACAGTTGCGAGAGCAGACAGCGGCAGGGAACTGATAAAAGATTATTGTTGCTGTGAAGTTCTTGATCCCAGCAGTAATTTCTTATTGGCTGATTTATTTATTAATGAAAAAGACTATTTAATGTCTTGACATCGACTTGGCTGCCACAGGATACCAACATAACTGATATTGTGAAATGGTGTAGCATTGTCTAATCTATGCATGTGCTGGAGAAGGCCCCATAGCCTCAACGTCCACGTGTTGTTTGTGTTCGTTGTATTGTGAAGCTCTTTTGTCCCTTTGATATACTTTTCATTAGTATCATTTCAGTCCAGACACGCTGTAATGTAGCAGAACAAATCTAATGTACCATTTCAGTAATACGTTGATGACGCTCATTGACGGTAAATATTGAATTATGGCATTTCCCACCTTTCACTTTATAGCTTCCACCCCCCCCCCCAACTTTCCTCCTCCTCCCCCACCCCTGTTGATCTGCGACACGATTGTTCCATGCAATGTCCAGACTGTTCGTGATAGATTGAATGTATGAACTAACTGGGGACTTGTTGAGCCTCCGATGCAAATTTCTATTTGCTTTTTAGCATCATCCCTGCAGGCACAACGAAATAATGGTTGCTGATTGCATGCCCTGTTTGCCTCAGTGTTTCATCGCCTCCATGTACAAGCTTGTGTGGCTTCTTATTTAGATATCTTGGGGCTTTTCATTACACTTTCCCAATGTGTATCCTCATTCACTGTACGAATTTGCCTCTTCATTACACTGTCTGAATCTGCGTTTTCATTACGCTGTCTGAACACCCCAGGCCACCTGAAATAATAGCCAAGCTCACAGATTGATCTACCAGCTCATCGTTTGGCACACACGTTTGTCTATAGCTCAATGGCTTGACCGTTAGTCTTCGCGTTGACCGGTTGAAAATTTCGGCGGGAAGTTTTGGTTGCTCATCCACCTCTGGACTTTAGACTAGTTACAGAACCTCAGTGTTGCCTGCACATCCGTTTTACAGATCTGAAATTGGCATGCTGACTGCTGGCTCCTTGCCTATCAGGCAAATGCCCTTTGACTTCAAAGGAAACCGCCAGTTAGTCGACTCATACGACATACTTGTTGGGAAGGCTGTTGGCTGTTGGTCTATTCTTGTTTTCCCTACAATGGGGCACTGGAACCCACGTGGGGAAGGCCGTTTTCGTATGCGTTTCTTCCTCTTTTCGTTGTTGCAAGTGACGTAACTGCATTATGCCTGTTTACAGCAAAGTCGTCATATGTGTGTCTTTCTGCCGAGAGACCGCATTCTAACAGGCTTCTATTGACCAGGTTAGCCTTAACGTGTGAATGCGGGTAACAGAAGTACGATCGTGGGATACAAGAGTTCGACTTCCACGGAGGTTGTATCGAAACCGCTCTCGTGGTGTACTTACAATGTTAGGAGAGTCAAACCATGGAAAAGCCTTTTAACCTTACCTCGTGACGTTCCCCAAGATACCAGTGGGTATGCACCCTTCATTGTGGAGACGGCACACATCTTTTTTATAGGTACTTTAATTGTAATTCACTCTAAGCAAAGCTAATAACTAAATTTAGGAAAGCTATGCTATATTTAGCACTGACTTAGGTCGGGTTTCTGCAGCATCATTGGTTAGATTTAGATTGCGTTGCACAGTTTTTCAACAAGTGTCTCATGATGTCGTACATTTTGTCAACACACACATTAAATTAAAATAAAATAAACCGTGCAAGGAAACACTTTGATATCAAGTGATTTCGTTGGACATTCCCGGAAACTCATAGATTTCTTTTATGTTGCTTCCTATCGCTTTGGCTTCGAGATTTCGCAGAGAATTCATAGGACAGGACCATATTATATGTGGGGGAAGAAGGGGGGAAAGGGGTGGGGGGGAGGGTGGGGGGAGGTGAGGTTAGGGTTAGGGTTAGTTTTCATTGAAAATACTACTAGCCCTAACTAAACGCCCATGTTATGGGACTTTCTGGGAATTTCGCTAACAAATTTCGAAGCCGACGAGATGGGGGTCGTCTAAAATTGAAGTTTTACCTTTATTTTGCTTGAATTAAAATTTAAGAAACTTTTCATTAGTCTAAGAAGGTGCTTTATATCCTTATTATGGAAAACCTAGGGGCTGTGTGGTCTCGAGGCATGGTGCCGCCTCGAGAG
Source organism: Candidula unifasciata (assembly GCA_905116865.2). Lineage (NCBI taxonomy): Eukaryota > Metazoa > Mollusca > Gastropoda > Stylommatophora > Geomitridae > Candidula > Candidula unifasciata. Next base: position 31,959 of record CAJHNH020004436.1, read on the forward strand.
CTAAAGGTTCCGGATTCAATCCCCGGTACGAGCTGTAATTTTTCACGTGGACTTGGAATTCTAGTAATTCCCCCTGATCTCTGGGTAGTGAGATCAAACGCCCGTGTGCATTGCTGCGCACGTAAAAAAAAAAAATCCTCTGGCAGTTGGAAAGCGAAAAGTGTTGCCCAATGGCTCTTACCTGGAACATTTTTTTAGGTAAAACTTAGGATCCTCGCCCGTGCTACAGAGCCTGTGCACTGCGCTGAGCTTCTTTCGACTCAAAATTGATTTAGAAGAAAAACGGAGCACTTATGGGTTGTTACCCGTGTTGCAAGATGTTGATACGTTGTTCGAACTATAAAAAGAGTATTTGAGACAGCTTGTGTCTAAGTAGAAACAATCCAGGCTGTCATCATGGTCAGTGAGTGTGTTTGTACGGGTCTTTTTGTGCGGCTACGTGTGTGTATGTGTTTGTGTGTATATCTGTGTATGTATGTGTCTGGTTTGTATGCGTGTGTGTTTTAGAGCGTGTGACTTTGTGTTTGAGTGTGTATGTGTATATATGTATGTATGTGTGTATGTATGTGTGTGTGCATGTTCGTATGTATGTGGATGTATGTGTGTATTGGGTGCCTATGTGTGTAAGTGAGTGAATGGGTTTGCGTGTATATATGGATGTGTGTGTTCGCGCGCGAACATTTAACGGAGCATGTGATCGATGCCCCGACTGTTTTGCTGCTCTGGGATTTAATGACAAGAAATCAGTCCTACCTGGAGCAGTTTCTCTGTCGTCGCCATCTTCAATCTCCGAGCTATGTCTCTAAAGACCCAATCATTAAGGTTCTGGAACAGTTTTAATCCAACGTCTTTACACAAACGTTCTAGACAATATGGCATTATGTCTGCCCGTCTGCGTGTTTTAGTTTGTTTTTGTATGTCTGCCCGTCTGTACGTTTCACGTTGTTTCTGTATGTCTGCCCGTCTGTATGTTTCACGTTGTTTCTGTATGTCTGCCCGTCTGTATGTTTCACGTTGTTTCTGTATGTCTGCCCGTCTGTATGTTTCACGTTGTTTCTGTATGTCTGCCCGTCTGTATGTTTCACGTGTGTTTCTGTATGTCTGCCCGTCTGTATGTTTCACGTTGTTTCTGTATGTCTGCCCGTCTGTATGTTTCACGTTGTTTCTGTATGTCTGCCCGTCTGTATGTTTCACGTTGTTTCTGTATGTCTGCCCGTCTGTATGTTTCACGTTGTTTCTGTATGTCTGCCCGTCTGTATGTTTCACGTTGTTTCTGTATGTCTGCCCGTCTGTATGTTTCACGTTGTTTCTGTATGTCTGCCCGTCTGCCTGTTTCGTCGTGAGTCAGTATGTCTGCAGGTATGTCTGTTTCACCGTGTGACCGTATGTCTGCCTGTCTGTCTCTTTCACCATGTGACAGTATGTCTGCCCGTCTGCCTGTTTCACCGTGTGACAGTATGTCTGTCGTCAGTCGGTTTCACCATGTGACTCTATGTCTGCCCATCTTCCTGTTTCACCATGTGACTGTATGACTGAACATCTTCCTGTTTCACCATGTGACTGTATGTCTGCCCGTCTGCCTGTTTCACCTTGTGTCAGTCCAGTCGTTACTGTGCTCTACATTGCAACCTTTTTCACACTATTAGCGAGGAATACGTCGCTTTAATTAGCTGTCAATAGTCATTCTTCCTGTCGTTTTCCATTTTCATGCATTCGCTATTAATTTATTCCGTCTAGCCATGATATTTACATCTCTCCTGCCTGCTAAATCTGTTGTGTGTATGGTAATGATGGGTATAGGAGCAGTCTTGACAGTAGCCACGCAGACCTACTTGTATCCGCTGCTAGAAATTAACAAGGGCCACCAAAGAATCAACCAGAGACAGCTCACACTATAGGAAACCTGCCCCAGCACACAGCATATAATTATAGACACACACATCATCATCATCATCATCAGGTGCCTTACCGGCTGGCGTGGGCGATAATGCCTCTCCGCAATCCGCGATCTTGTGCAGCATGTATCAGTTCGTGTGCTGACACACCTCCGTGCCATGCAACAAGACTGTCTAGAATCTTCTTTCATTGTCTTCCTCTATCCCTCCTTCTACAGATCTTTCCAATGGTCATAATATATTCTGTCCTCATAAAATGGTCGAAAAATGATGACTGTCTCCTTCTGATGTCTGTGATTAGTTGTCTTCGGGCTCCTCTTTCAAAACTTCTTGGTTGCTCTTTTTGGCTGTCCAAGGTATTCTAAGCATTCTTCTGTAAAACCACATCTCCGAGGCCTCAAGAAATTGTTTGGCCTGCCTGCCGATTGTCCAGGACTCACAGCCATATGTTAAAACTGGATGTATGTACCAAGCAAGAATTTGTGTCTAACCTTTAATGACAAAAATTTATTGGATAAGATGTTCTTCATTTAATAAAATGCAGTTTTTGCCTGTCCTATTCCGTTTCTTATCTCAGTATTGCATCACACACATACACACACTCACACACACACACTCACACACATACACAAATATATATATATATATATATATATATATATATATATATATATATATATATTATATATATATATATATATATATACATATATATATTATCATGTACCTAAAATCTCTTCCTGCCTGTCTGTTTCTCTTTGTCATCGTACCTCTCTGTGTACCTTTCTGTACATATTTCTTCTTTCCTACTTCTTGTCTGTCAGTCTCTCTGTCAGGATGTCTGATTTGGTTCTTTTGGTTCTTTGCCAATAGCCGACCACATATGACGTCACAGGACAGTCCAATATTTTAGAAAGTGGTGAGACCGGGTTTCCCAGCTTTTTGATGCAAATAACAATCCTGAAACATCTAGAACTGGCCCTAACTCCAACCCACCAACGCCCCAGGAGAGAGTGCAGCCTAGGTTCCATTTATGCATGCAGCCTTGATCCCACAACTTCAAGCAGCCTATCTACCACTCCTTGAAATATTAGACTGTCCCTGTTTGGGGTCGTATATTACGACAGCACCCTCTTTTTGTCTCTCTGCCTCTACCTCTCTGCCACTCTCTGTCTGTCTGTCTGTCTGTCTGTCTGTCTGTCTGTCTGTCTGTCTGTCTGTCTGTCTGTCTGTCTGTCTGTCTGTCTGTCTGTCTGTCTGTCTGTCTGTCTGTCTGTCTGTCTGTCTGTCTGTCTGTCTGTCTGTCTGTCTGTCTGTCTGTCTGTCTGTCTGTCTGTCTGTCTGTGGACATATGAAAGTATATTTAGGTATGTATGTATGTGTGTAAAGATGTGAGTTTAGGTATAAATGTGTGGATAAATGTATGCATGTGTGTGGGTGTATGTATTCATGTAAGTGTAAATGTGTGGTTTTGGGCATATGTTGGTGTCTGTACATGTAATGGTATATGTGTGTATGCATGGGTGCATGTATAGATGTGTATATATGGAATGCGTGTGTGCATGTATATCCATAAATGTATGTGTGTGTGTTTTCTGTTTGTGCATTTATTTCTGTGTATGTGTGTGCTTGTATATGTATGTAGATGCAGGTGTGTATGTATCACGTATGTCTGTATATGAGTTCACCTGTATGAAAATGTAGATGTATGTATACGTGTGTGTGAGTGTGTATGATGGCGTACACACGATGTGTGTATGCATTATATATTTCTTTTTAAATCCATAACATGCATTATTGATAACAGGTATTAGTACTCTGAAAAATGAGTACTTAGAAGGGCCGAATGTCAGACGGGCCTGCGTGCCCAATTTGTAACCCTTTGAAAATAAAGTTTGTTCATTCGTTCGTTCGTTCGTTCGTTCTGCCTGTCTGTCTGTCTGTCTGTCTGTCTGTCTGTCTGTCTGTCTGTCGGTCGGTCGGTCGGTCGGTCGGTCGGTCGGTCGGTCGGTCGGTCTGTCTGTCTGTCTGTCTGTCTGTCTGTCTCTCTCTCTCTCTCTCTCTCTCTGTCTCTCTCTCTCTCTCTCTCTCTCTCTCTCTCTCTCTCACCATGCCCTTTCCCTCTCAGCTCTGCATTGTAAAGATGCCCACTAAGATCTTCCAGTAACTCCACCTCACACTAATGCGCCACCCCCCGCTGAAAATCCGCAGATTAAGGCCATGTAGCGGTTAAAGCCAAGCATCTTTCATCTCCCAGTCTCCACTTTACATGTCTATTTCCTCCCCACTCTACTTAGAAGCTTCCAAAATATAATTATTTTACGTCTGCAGAATCCATGTCTTTGATGTCACCTGCTTGTTTTTCCCGCCAGTTGCAGATGTTCGATGTTATCTGTCAGTAAAAAAGTTATCAATCTCTACCGAAATAATTCTACGAGTGTATTTTATTGTCTGCCTGTGAGTTGTGCTTGCTTTTCGGACAGTTGAAACGGTTTACGTAAACATCAAGCGATATTCAAAGGCGAGCTGGTGGTCATTTATGCATTAGGTCTAACGCTATTTGACTTGATCACACGCTTGAATGCTTCTGTTTACCTGTCATGTTCCACATAGAACGAACACCGTGACTCCAGAATTGAACCTGGTCGATTTCCGGCTTCCAAAAGAAATCGAAATGCAACTTTTAGATCACGGGGAAAACGATTTAACTTCTTCGCCATGGTACCCTGGGCTTGTCATCGCAGCGAATCAAACCAAAGTTTCCTTCTTGAAAGAAGGGAAACAGCCACTTTACAGTCTAGGATGCCAGGAATGCAGCTTACGACACATGAACTTGCAATCAGATGCACTGCGAGATTACCTTCTTTCTTTCATTTATCCCTTCTGGTGCATTGCTTTTCCGACAGACAACTCATTTCAACATCTGCCTATCTCTGCCGCCCACTGCTTTTCACATAGTTGACACGTAGTTTCATTTTTCGTTCTTTTTTATTTAAACAGTTGCTGTTTATTGTTTTCGTTGTTTATATTCCACTTTGGAGTTCCAGACGCTGTCTAACTGGATCCCCATTACTCTTTTTTTTTTTTTTTAAATCTGCCAACTCAAAGAGGTTCAAAGAAATGACCCCTGTACTAAAATGGCTAGAGCTATTTTCTCTCAGAGTAAAACGGCGAGGTTATTTTCTGTCACAATTAGATTAAACTAGCCAGTCGGCTCTTCTTTGAGTTGTTAGACTCCTGTGTTCAGGTTGAAGGGAGCACTACGTTTTTGTGATGACTTGGATTATTCTATCTGGAAAGTCCGAGAGAAGTTGAATTAATCAAAAAATACACAGTATGATTAGAATCTCCAGCCCTGCACTATGACATGAACCAACCTAATTGCTGTCCTTTACTGTCACTCCCTGTCTGCTTCCTCCTTCTCCTCCTCCTCATCATCAGCATCATCATCATTAATGTGTGGTTATTCCGTTTAATAATTTTCATGATCAAAGAAGTTCTTAGTTGTAGGTCACTATCGAGAAGTGGTAGAACATTTGACATTAGTGTATACTATCAGGGACACCCTCTGCACCTTACACCCACTTCCCAACTTCCAGATATGTCACACGATTTTAGGGACAATAAACGATTATTTCGGAGGAGAAACAGATCATAACAATTACTTGTTCCTAAAAAGGAATCTGGAATTACGTTATTTCTCTCTCTAAAATAATAGACACTTATATGGTATGGCCGCACCATCAGCGCCCATCTAATTACCCTGACAGTCATCACCGCCCCAGAACCCAGGGCTTGAAGTGGCTGGTGATCAGTGAAGATGGTTAAGTGTTTACCCTATACAACCTACTGTAAAAAAAAGTAGAGGACCCTGTCCCACGCCTTTATGCGTATAGGGAATATAGGGCTAGACCTAAATTTTATAGACCAAAGGCACAAGATGGGTAATGTAGTCAGCATCACGCCAGAACCTACTGACTCCAGATTAATAGCAAGACACTCTTGTTCAAAGACACTGTAGCGTGTCTCCACTTTGGACAGCCCTCCTACTAGCACACAGCACTACATGCATGATATCTTGGAATTTTTGTATGAGGAAGCTAGCCACTTCAACAAGGCATCGCATGAAGTTCTAACAAGTGCATTCAGATTAAGTAAACGCAACAACTTTAAATGATTAGAGGCATTCAGATTATTGTCCCGCCACATTATGAATTTTAGTCAGAATAGACAGCACCCATGCGTTTGTTGCATAATGAGGAATGAATGAACTTACCGTAAAAATGTACGCAGACCCAATAATGCATGAACTTGCTTTTTGGTCTTAGCTATAGGCAGGTTAAAACATTTTCACACAGTGATTTAAACGGGTTTTCTGACTGCTCTGCTTATGACATGATCAAGAAACTTCACCTCCTTAACCATAATTCTTGGTTTGTCTGACTGTTAATCCAAATGATTGGATGCGCTCAAACAAGATTTTTAAACCGTGAGTATGTTCTTCAGTATCTTAATGGAACAAGAGAATGTAAAGCAAAGGATATATTAAATCACTATGATCCCTAACTAATCTCCTCATCGTTCTAGTGAAGGTGGCAGGAGCATCAGAAAGCCCAAAGGTGAGAACGGGAAGTTATGCAAATCCTTGTTTCTAGATACTAAAACAAACAAACTTAGCTGGTATTGTTAGTAAGGTTTTGATGAGTCTATACATTGCTCATAACACTGCGTTCTAATTTGGGATACCGAGCTATGTTGGATAATAATAAAATGAGGCTCTCTGTGCATGCGTTGTAATCTGAAATGCCACTAATAGTTGCAAATGTCAACGAGCAGGTAGCGATACAGGTAAACTTTAGAACAGGTAGCTTTCGACAGTGATGTCAAGAGTCGACTGTTCAGTGAGCAATCGCAAACATCTGAATGTAAATCTGCTTTGAAAAGCAACAAGAGAAACAACAACAACACAATGGAAAAGAGAACTGGTGTTGGTTCTGCTAAGTCCTGTAATGTATACGCAACTAACACATGATTGACTATTATAGTCTTTTTGTATAAGGATTACCTTTTAATCCAGTCTCTATACTTCGCCTGTGACTATATTAACTGCCAGCATAGGGTTAAGATAAATGCACTAAGAAGCCC
>CAJHNH020004437.1:0-38994 GCA_905116865.2 Candidula unifasciata
CGAACCACAGAGAGTGACAAGGTTTTAAAAACCGGGTTTACATGGCAACAAATGATTAAAATTTTAAAATACACAAACTTCATCAGACCCCGGGGGCCCCTTTATCCCCATGACCAGAAATGTCTCCAACCCCACCAATTATAAAAGAAATTAATTTTATTTAAAAAAGTGATTTATCAAAAATATAGTTTTCTGCTTATTAGCGGACTTGCCTGACACTGGCCTCATTCCTCACCAAACACTGGTGCAAGAGACCATTCCCCCTGGGTGCAAGACCTTTAAAAGGGATAAAATAAAAAAAAAGAAAGGAAAAAAAGAAAAAAAAAGAAAAAAAAAAAGAAAGAAAAAAGAAGAAAAAAAAGAAAGAAAAAAAAAGAAAGAAAAAAAAGAAAGAAAAAAAAGAAAAAAAAAAAAGAAAGAAAAAAGAAAGAAAAAAAAGAAAGAAAAAAAGAAAAAAAAAAGAAAACTAGGAAATTTTTTCTGCACCCACCCATCAGACCTGTAGTTTCATATCATTAACTATAGCATCACCAGTAACACCATTATAACAGGGGTCAAACAACACACTATAAACATCAACCAATCACACCATTATAACAGGGTCAACAACACCACTATAACATCAACCAATCACACCATTATAACAGGGTCAACAACACCACTATAACATCAACCAATCACACCATTATAACAGGGTCAACAACACCACTATAACATCAACCAATCACACCATTATAACAGGGTCAACAACACCACTATAACATCAACCAATCACACCATTATAACAGGGTCAACAACACCACTATAATAACATCAACCAATAACACCACTATAATAACATCAACCAATAACACCACTATAATTACATCAACCAATCACACCATTATAACAGGGTCAACAACACCATTACAACATCAACCAGTAACACCATTATAACAGGATCAACAACACCACTATAACATCAATCAGGGTCAACAATACCATTATAACATCCCACTAACATAACATTACAACATAACACATATGTTAAAAGGACCACTAACAACACATACAATAACATTACAACCACTAACATCACATACACAGGGTACAACCACTAACATCACATACAATAATGTTACAACTAACATCACACTAAACAATGTTACAACCACTAACATCACACTCAACAATGTTAAAATCACTAACATCATACAACAATGTTACATCCACCAACATCACACAATGTTACAACACTAACATCACATACAATAATGTTACAACCACTAATCATCATAATGTTACAACCACTAACATCACAACAATGTTACAACCACTAACATCACATACAATAATGTTACAACCACCACTAACATCACATACAATAATGTTACAACCACATAACATCACATACAATAATGTTACAACCACTAACATCACATACAATAAACACAAACAACCACTAACATCACATACAATAATGTTACAACCACTAACATCACATACAATAATGTTACAACCACTAACATCACATACAATAACATTACAACCACTAACATCACATACAATAACATTACAACCACTAACATCACATACAATAATGTTACAACCACTAACATCACATACAATAATGTTACAACCACTAACATCACATACAATAACATTACAACCACTAACATCACATTACAATAAACAACCACTACTAACATCACATACAATAATGTTACAACCACTAACATCACATACAACAACCACTACATCACATACACTAATGTCACAACCACCAATAAACATACAAACATGTTACAACACACTAACATCACATACAATAATGTTACAACCACTAACATCACATACAATAATGTTACAACCACTAACATCACATACAATAATGTTACAACCACTAACATCACATACAATAATGTTACAACCACTAACATCACATACAACAATGTTACAACCACTAACATCACATACAACAATGTTACAACCACTAACATCACATACAACAATGTTACAACCACTAACATCACATACAATAATGTTACAACCACTAACATCACATACAATAATGTTACAACCACTAACATCACATACAATAATGTTACAACTAACATCACACTACACAATGTTACAACCACTAACATCACATACAATAATGTTACAACCACTAACATCACATACAATAACGTTACAACCACTAACATCACATACAATAACATTACAACCACTAACATCACATACAATAATGTTACAACCACTAACATCACATACAATAACACACAACCTCACATAATAACATGTTACAACCACTAACAACATACAATAATGTTACAACCACTAACATCACATACAATAATGTTACAACCAATCACATCAACATGTTACAACACTACAACATCACAATACAATAATGTTACAACCACTAACATCACATACAATAAATGTTACAACCAACTAACACATACAATAATGTTACAACCACTAAAATCACATACAATAATGATACGACCACTAACACACACAATAATGTTACAACCACTAACATCACATACAATAACATTACAACCACTAACACATACACATTACAAAATGTTACAACCACTAACATCACATACAATAATGTTACAACCACTAACATCACATACAATAATGTTACAACCACTAACATCACATACAATAATGTTACAACCACTAACATCACATCAACCACAACAATGTTACAAACCACTAACATCACATACAATAACATTACAACCACTAACATCACATACAATGTTACAACCACTAACATCACATACAACAAACAACCACTAACATCACATACATGTTACAACCACTAACATCACATACAATAATGTTACAACCACTAACATCACATACAATAATGTTACAACCACTAACATCACATACAATAACATTACAACCACTAACATCACATACACAATGTTACACACACTAACATCACATACAACAATGTTACAACCACTAACATCACATAAATAATGTTACAACCACTACATACGCACACAACCAGTAACATCCATACAATAACATTACAACCACTAACACACATACAACAATGTTACACCACTAACATCACATACAATAACATTACAAACCACTACATCACATACAATAACATTACAACCACAACATCACATACACAATGTTACAACCACTAACATCACATACAAATAATGTACAACCACTAACATCACATACAACAATGTTAACAACCACTAACATCACATACAATAATGTTACAAACCACTATAACATCACATACAATAAACAACCATAACATCACATACAAACACATACAATAAACAACAAAACATAACACCATTACAACATGTTACAACACACTAACATCACATACAATAACTATTACAACCACTAACATCACATACAACAATGTTACAAACACTAACATCACATACAACAATGTTACAACCACTAACATCACATACAAAAGGGTCAACAACACCACTACACATCAACATCACAACCATTATAACACAGTCAACAAACACATCCACATACAATAACATCAACCACTAACATCACATCACACAACAATAATACAACAACACTAACATCACATACAATAATGTTACAACCACTAACACCACACCATAACATGTTACAACCAATAACATCACTACAATAATGTTACATCAACAACACCACTACAATAACATACAACCAATCACACCATTATAACAAGGTTCAACACTAACATCACTATACAAACATCAACCAATAACACCATTATAACAGGGTCACAAACACCACTATAACATCAAACCATGTTACAACCACAGGGTCAACAACACCATAATATACAACCACTAACATCACATACAATGTTACAACAACACAACTACAATAACATACAACCAATCACACAATCAATTATAACACTAACTATCAACAACACCACTGTTACAACCAACATCACAACCAATGTTACAACCACTACACACCAATATCTAATAACAAGACCAACACAATACAACCAATAACACACATACTATAATTACAACCACAACCAATCACACCATTATAACAGGGTCAACAACACCATTACAACATCAACCAATCACACCATTATAACAGGATCAAGAACTCCACTAAAACATCAACCAGTAACACCATTATAACAGGATCAACAACACCACTATAACATCAATCAGGGTCAACAACACCATTATAACATCAACCAGGGTCAACAACACCACTATAACATCAACCAATCACACCATTATAACAGAAACATTACAACCACAACATCACACTAACCACAACATCAACCAATAACACTATTTTAAAAGGATCAACAACAAACACTACAACATCAACACAATAAACAGGGTCAACAACACAACTATAACATCAACATACAATAAACAGGGTACAACTAACACCACTACAAACATAAACCAATCACACCATTATACATAAGGATCAAGAACATCACACTACAAAACATACAACCAGTAACACCATACAATAACAGGATTAACTAACACACACTATAACACACATAACATCACCATACAACATATGTTACAACAACAACAACACACTATAACATCCCAACATCACTACAAGGGTCAACAACACTAACTATAACATCAAACCAATAACACATTGAACAATCAACATCACACCACTATAACATCAACCAATCACACCATTATAACAGAGTCAACATCACACACAAACTTTACACATAAACCACATACACTATTTTAAAAGGATCAACAACACCACTATAACATCAACCAGTAACACCATTATAACAGGATCAACAACACCACTATAACATCAATCAGGGTCAACAACACCATTATAACATCAACCAGGGTCAACAACACCACTATAACATCAACCAATCACACCATTATAACAGGGTCAACAACACCACTATAACATCAACCAATAACACTATTGTAAAAGGATCAACAACACCACTATAACATCAACCAATCACACCATTATAACAGAGTCAACAACACAACTTTAACATCAACCAATAAAACTATTTTAAAAGGATCAACAACACCACTATAACATCAACCAATAAACAGGGTCAACAACACCACTATAACATCCAACAATAAACAGGGTAAACAACACCACTATAACATAAACCAATCACACCATTATAACGGTGAACTTCACTACAATAACATCAATCAATAACACCATTATAACAGGATCAACAACACCACTATAACATCAACAACATCACAATAACATCAACAACACCACTATAACATCAACAACACCACTATAATATCAACAACACCACTACAGCACTGACCACCAATAACATTAATACAACTGACCGTCTAAGAGGCCTGCCCAGACAAGCACGCAGTTTCTCATTGAATGTCCTGCGAGGAGCCTGGTACTTATGGGCAACACTGTTGGGCGGGAACCACACAGAGGAACTCGTTGACTGCCCATCTGCTGCCCTCAGAGTGCTGCTTTTACTGCAGTCAGGGCTCACAGGTGTGGGTGACTTCAGTCTAGCCCTGGTCACTTCAGACGAGCCGCAACTGTTGGAGGAGATGTTTGTGGGGTGAGCTCCAGTGGGCTGTCTGTCTCTGACAACCTGCTGGAATCACACAACAGAAATCAATAGAGATGTGCATATCAGTTCTACAGCCACAATGTGAAATGACAGTGACAAGAAAAACACTGACCGAGCTACAGAAAGTCACTTATCAAAGATTAATCAATCTTCTTCTTCGGTGATCAACATTGACTATGCTTCTACCGTCAACACAATGGTGTGTCTGAGTTTTTGATAAACCCTCACAAGCTGTCACAGTGATTCTCCTGGAAAAGTTGGATTATCATCCGCTGGTACAATCTGGGCAGGAACAGACTGCTGAATGAGTTAACACTGCTGAATGAGCTAACACTGCTGAATGAGCTAACACTGCTGAATGAGTTAACACTGCTGAATGAGCTAACACTGCTGAAGGAGCTAACAGTGCTGAATGAGCTAACACTGCTGAATGAGCTAACACTGCTGAAGGAGCTAACACTGCTGAAGGAGCTAACATTGCTGAATGAGCTAACTGTTGAATAAGACAACACTGCTGAAGGAACTAGCAGTGCTGAATGAGTAAACACTGCTGAAGGAGCTAACACTGCTGAATGAGCTAACAGTGCTGAATGAGCTAACACTGCTGAATGAGCTAACACTGCTAAATGAGCTAACACTGCTGAAGGAGCTAACACTGCTGAAGGAGCTAACATTGCTGAATGAGCTAACTGTTGAATAAGACAACACTGATGAAGGAGCTAACATTGCTGAATGAGCTAACACTGATGAATGGCCTAACAGTGTGGAATGTGCTAACACTGCTGAATGAGCTAACATTGCGGAATGAGCTAACATTGCTGAATGAGCTAACACTGCTGAAGAAGCTAATATTGCTGAATGAGCCAACACTGCTGAATGAGCCAACACTGCTGAATGAGCTAACACTGCTGAATGAGCTAACACAGACACAAATCACTGCTTCAGGCCAGTTACAGCCAAGTGACCATAAACAGTAAAAGGTAACGAATGAGCCAACAAGCTGGCAAGTAATGCAACTATGCATGTAGTAAGAAGCACGGACAGAGCTGATATCATCAAAGCTGTGTAGACTAGGCTGACAGATAATGATGAATCTCTGATGCTAACACGGTTACATGACCTATGAGTAAAGCTTGGTGAAGCACATCAATGAATTCTGTCTTCAAGGCCAAATCAGGAGACACTATAACTCATGGGAACAATAAGTAGAGGTATCTTGAAGTGGCTGCTGAATCGGAGGTCTGCGCATGCACGGAAACGCCTAATGTGCAGTGACCGACTGTGACAACATTACATTACGCTGATAAGTACCATATTAAAACAGATCCCACTTACAGGCTTTCTGAAGTAATTCTCATCAACACGGGGCCGGCTCCCTCTCAGAGAGATACTGTACTGTCTCAGACTCTGCCTCCTCCCGTTTCCTCTCATCACCCCATCTGTCCTGTCCTGACAGCTGGTATCCTCACTGTCCTGGCTGTTGCTGGATCTCAAACTGTCTCGGCAGCTCTCACCATCTGAGTGACTGTCGGAACTGTCCGAGAGTGACACCCCTTGGTCAAGACTGTGTGTAAAATGGTCCTGGCATCTCCTTTTTCTGAAAGTAGAAGCACATCTTCAACATCTACGTGTGATGCAATTCTAGCCAGCACACACGAAACATAAAGCACGCTTCAAAAATAATGTTACCACACACCCACGCAACAATGCTTAACACTAAACAGTCTAGTCTAGTCTATCACTTAGGAATCCAAAACTGGAATCTAACTTATCCTTAACAGTTGGGCTATTCAAATGTCGGTCCAAAGGCCAAATCTGACCCACAGGGGCCTGGCAAGTGTTCCGTGGTTTATCTGCCAATTATATTGTATTAATGATCTTTCTCTGTCGGGGCTCAGGTCAATGGCCTTATTCTACATGCCTAGCTCCATTCTTCACCACAAGCCTACCTCCATTCCTCACAACAAGCCTACCTCCATCCCTCACAACAAGCCTACCTCCATCCCCACAACAAGCCTACCTCCATCCATCATAACAGGTCTACCATCATCCTTCACAACAAGCGCCTACCTTTATCCCTCACAAAAAGCCTACTTCTATCCCTCACAACAAGCCTACCTCCATCCCTCACAACAAGCCTACCTCCATCCATCATAACAGGCCTACCATCATCCTTCACAACAAACGCCTACCTTTATCCCTCACAAAAAGGCCTACTTCTATCCCTCACAACAAGCCTACCTCCATCCCTCATAAAAAGCCTACCTCTATCCCTCACAACAAGCCTACCTCCATCCCTCACAACAAGCCTACCTCCATCCCTCACAACAAGCCTACCTCCATCCCTCACAACAAGCCTACCTCCATCCCTCACAACAAGCCTACCTCTATCCCGCACAACAAGCCTACCTCTATCCCTCACAACAAGCCTACCTCCATCCCTCACAACAAGCCTACCTCCATCCCTCACAACATGCCACCTACAACCATCTCTACGGGCCCAATCGACCTACCACACAAACCTATCTCTGACTCATCCTATAAGCCATCCCTGACTCTCCCAACAGGCCACCTCCATCTCTCACAGGCCACCTCCGTCTCTCACAGGCCACCTCCGTCTCTCACAGGCCACCTCCGTCTCTCACGGGCCACCTCCGTCTCTCACAGGCCACCTCAGTCTCTCACAGGCCACCTCCGTCTCTCACAGGCCACCTCCGTCTCTCACAAAGTGAACAACTTACCTAAGAACTGGAGGTGAGTCTACTTGGGACACATCAGGCTGGGAGAGACCTGCATCTCTAGCCATCTTGAAATGCTGTCGGACAGGTTCCAACCTGGCTCGGATATCAGAGTCGTCAAGTTCATCACCTTCATTACTGTTGTTACTGACAGTAGATAAAGGGCGCAAGGGTGTCTTCTGTGGAAAATCATTAGCTCCTTATATTTGCATCATACTTAATGGCATTGACAGTTATGTCTATCCACAACCTACTTATAGTCCATGTTGTGTGGTGTTGGTAGTTATGTCTACCTACAACCTACTTATAGTCCATGTTGTGTGGTGTTGGTAGTTATGTCTATCCACAACCTACTTATAGTCCATGTTGTGTAGTGTTGGTAGTCATGTCTATCCACAACCTTCTTATAGTCCATGTTGTGTGGTGTTGGTAGTTATGTCTACCCACAACCTACTTATAGTCCATGTTGTGTAGTGTTGGTAGTCATGTCTATCCACAACCTTCTTATAGTCCATGTTGTGTAGTGTTGGTAGTCAAGTCTATCCACAACCTTCTTATAGTCCATGTTGTGTGGTGTTGGTAGTTATGTCTACCCACAACCTACTTATAGTCCATGTTGTGTAGTGTTGGTAGTTATGTCTATCCACAACCTTCTTATAGTCCATGTTGTGTGGTGTTGGTAGTTATGTCTACCTACAACCTACTTATAGTCCATGTTGTGTAGTGTTGGTAGTTATGTCTACCCACAACCTTCTTGTAGTCCATGTTGTGTGGTGTTGGTAGTTATGTCTATCCACAACCTACTTATAGTCCGTGTTGTGTGGTGTTGGTAGCTATGTCTACCTACAACCTTCTTATAGTCCATGTTGTGTGGTGTTGGTAGTTATGTCTACCCACAACCTACTTATAGTCCATGTTGTGTGGTGTTGGTAGTTATGTCTACCTACAACCTACTTATAGTCCATGTTGTGTGGTGTTGGTAGTTATGTCTATCCACAACCTACTTATAGTCCATGTTGTGTAGTGTTGGTAGTCATGTCTATCCACAACCTTCTTATAGTCCATGTTGTGTGGTGTTGGTAGTTATGTCTACCCACAACCTACTTATAGTCCATGTTGTGTAGTGTTGGTAGTCATGTCTATCCACAACCTTCTTATAGTCCATGTTGTGTAGTGTTGGTAGTCAAGTCTATCCACAACCTTCTTATAGTCCATGTTGTGTGGTGTTGGTAGTTATGTCTACCCACAACCTACTTATAGTCCATGTTGTGTGGTGTTGGTAGTTATGTCTACCCACAACCTACTTATAGTCCATGTTGTGTGGTGTTGGTAGTTATGTCTACCCACAACCTACTTATAGTCCATGTTGTGTGGTGTTGGTAGTTATGTCTATCCACAACCTACTTATAGTCCGTGTTGTGTGGTGTTGGTAGCTATGTCTACCTACAACCTTCTTATAGTCCATGTTGTGTGGTGTTGGTAGTTATGTCTACCCACAACCTACTTATAGTCCATGTTGTGTGGTGTTGGTAGTTATGTCTACCTACAACCTTCTTATAGTCCATGTTGTGTGGTGTTGGTAGTTATGTCTACCTACAACCTACTTATAGTCCATGTTGTGTGGTGTTGGTAGTTATGTCTATCCACAACCTTCTTATAGTCCATGTTGTGTGGTGTTGGTAGTTATGTCTACCTACAACCTTCTTGTAGTCCATGCCATGTGGTGTTGATAGTTATGTCTACCTACAACCTACTTATAGTCCATGTTATGTGGTGTTGGTAGTTATGTCTACCTACAACCTACTTATAGTCCATGTTGTGTGGTGTTGGTAGTTATGTCTACCTACAATCTTCTTATAGTCCATGTTGTGTGGTGTTGGTAGTCATGTCTATCCACAACCTACTTATAGTCCATGTTGTGTGGTGTTGGTAGTTATATGTCCACAACCTACTTATAGTCCATGTTGTGTGGTGTTGGTAGTCATGTCTATCCACAACCTACTTATAGTCCATGTTGTGTGGTGTTGGTAGTCATGTCTATCCACAACCTTCTTATAGTCCATGTTGTGTAGTGTTGGTAGTTATGTCTATCCACAACCTACTTATAGTCCATGTTGTGTGGTGTTGGTAGTCATGTCTATCCACAACCTACTTATAGTCCATGTTGTGTGTTGTTGGTAGTTATGTCTACCCACAACCTTCTTATAGTCCATGTTGTGTGGTGTTGGTAGTTATGTCTACCCACAACCTTCTTATAGTCCATGCCATGTGGTGTTGGTAGTTATGTCTATCCACAACCTACTTATAGTCCATGTTGTGTGGTGTTGGTAGTCATGTCTACCCACAACCTACTTATAGTCCATGTTGTGTGGTGTTGGTAGTTATGTCTACCCACAACCTTCTTATAGTCCATGTTGTGTGGTGTTGGTAGTTATGTCTACCCACAACCTTCTTATAGTCCATGTTGTGTAGTGTTGGTAGTTATGTCTACCCACAACCTTCTTATAGTCCATGTTGTGTGGTGTTGGTAGTTATGTCTACCCACAACCTACTTATAGTCCATGTTATGTGGTGTTGGTAGTTATGTCTACCTACAACCTACTTATAGTCCATGTTGTGTAGTGTTGGTAGTTATGTCTACCTTCAACATTCTTATAGTCCATGTTGTGTAGTGTTGGTAGTTATGTCTACCTACAACCTTCTTATAGTCCATGTTGTGTAGTGTTGGTAGTTATGTCTACCCACAACCTTCTTATAGTCCATGTTGTGTGGTGTTGGTAGTTATGTCTACCTACAACCTACTTATAGTCCATGTTGTGTGGTGTTGGTAGTTATGTCTATCCATAACCTTCTTATAGTCCATGTTGTGTAGTGTTGGTAGTTATGTCTACCTTCAACCTTCTTATAGTCCATGTTGTGTGGTGTTGGTAGTTATGTCTACCTTCAACCTTCTTATAGTCCATGTTGTGTGGTGTTGGTAGTTATGTCTACCTTTAACCTTCTTATAGTCCATGTTGTGTGGTGTTGGTAGTTATGTCTACCTTTAACCTTCTTATAGTCCATGTTGTGTGGTGTTGGTAGTTATGTCTACCACAACCTTCTTATAGTCCATGTCGTGTGGTGTTGGTAGTTATGTCTACCCACAACCTTCTTATAGTCCATGTTGTGTGGTGTTGGTAGTTATGTCTACCTTCAACCTTCTTATAGTCCATGTTGTGTGGTGTTGGTAGTTATGTCTACCTTCAACCTTCTTATAGTCCATGTTGTGTGGTGTTGGTAGTTATGTCTACCTTTAACCTTCTTATAGTCCATGTCGTGTGGTGTTGGTAGTTATGTCTACCTTCAACCTTCTTATAGTCCATGTTGTGTAGTGTTGGTAGTTATGTCTATCCATAACCTTCTTATAGTCCATGTTGTGTGGTGTTGGTAGTTATGTCTACCTTCAACCTTCTTATAGTCCATGTCGTGTAGTGTTGGTAGTTATGTCTATCCATAACCTTCTTATAGTCCATGTTGTGTGGTGTTGGTAGTTATGTCTATCCACAACCTTCTTATAGTCCATGTTGTGTAGTGTTGGTAGTTATGTCTATCCATAACCTTCTTATAGTCCATGTTGTGTGGTGTTGGTAGTTATGTCTATCCACAACCTTCTTATAGTCCATGTTGTGTAGTGTTGGTAGTCATGTCTATCCACAACCTTCTTATAGTCCATGTTGTGTAGTGTTGGTAGTTATGTCTATCCATAACCTTCTTATAGTCCATGTTGTGTGGTGTTGGTATTCATGTCTATCCACAACCTTCTTATAGTCCATGTTGTGTGGTGTTGGTATTTATGTCTATCCACAACCTTCTTATAGTCCATGTTGTGTGGTGTTGGTAGTCATGTCTATCCATAACCTTCTTATAGTCCATGTTGTGTGGTGTTGGTAGTTATGTCTATCCATAACCTTCTTATAGTCCATGTTGTGTAGTGTTGGTAGTCATGTCTATCCACAACCTTCTTATAGTCCATGTTGTGTGGTGTTGGTAATCATGTCTACCTACAACCTTCTTATAGTCCATGTTGTGTGGTATTGGTAATCATGTCTATCCACAACCTTCTTATAGTCCATGTTGTGTGTGTTGGTATTCATGTCTACCTACAACCTTCTTATAGTCCATGTTGTGTGGTATTGGTAATTATGTCTACCCACAACCTTCTTATAGTCCATGCCATGTGGTGTTGATATTCATGTCTACCTACAACCTTCTTATAGTCCATGCTATGTGGTGTTGATAGTTATGTCTATCCACTACCTTCTGTCTAGTGTAAATTCAGTCAGTTCTAACACAGATGATCTTTAATGCCATAATGCCAAACTGTCCAGCATCTTTTCTTTTGGTCTCCCTTTGCCTCTTTTCCCCTCCAACTTTCCCACTGTCAAAATGTACTCCAGTTTTCTCCTTCTCATCACATGACCAAAGAATGTAGATTGTCTCTGATGTGGGCAATCAGTTATCTTCAGGAGTCAGTTTGTTTCAAGACATTTTCATTACTCTTTGTTTTTTGTCCAGGATTTTCTCATTGTTTGTCTATAAAACCACTTTTTCACCACTTGCATATAACTGTTCAATAATCGATCAACCCTAAATTATTCACTTCACTGTGACCTTAACCTTAAAAAAAATACATAAATATTGGAAAGCTCAACTCCCGTCCCCTTCCTCCAACTTGATTCTGTCTCTCTCTCTCTCTCACACATGCACACACAAGTACCTCAGCTATTTTAATGTCTGCCCTCTTCTGTTCTTGTCTGTGTTTACGGAGTGATCTTCCCCTGAGAGGGATCTTGTTGCTGCTGGGTTTACGTAAAGTCTGTCTGTCATCACAGATTTTCCTGTCAGGTAGACCAAATCAAATGTTACAAGAGTTATATTTGTTGTGACGACGTGTTGAAAAAAACATTCACTTACAACAACCAAAGAATACAAAAGAAACTCACCAGAGACACACAAAAACTCACCAGAGACACAGAAATTTCCCATAGACTCAAAAAAAAACTCACCAGACACAGAAAGCTAAACTGAGTTAAAAAAGCACAAGAACTGCATCTGACAAGTAAATATAGGAAACTCACTGGCGAAAAAGAAACACATGATAAACAAAAGAAACAAGCAAACCACTGAACAAAGAAAATTCAGGAAACTCATTACAGCGAGAGCAATACAGGGAAACTCATCATAGAGAAAGTAATATAGGGAACTCATCATAGAAAAGTAATATAGGAAAGTCATCACAGAGAAAGTAATATATGGAACTCATCATAGAAAAGTAATATAGGAAACTCATCACGGAGAAAGTAATATATGGAACTCATCATAGAAAAGTAATATAGGAAACTCATCACAGAGAAAGTAATATAAGGAACTCATCATAGAAAAGTAATATAGGAAACTCATCACAGAGAAAGTAATATAGGGAACTCATCATAGAAAAGTAATATAGGAAACTCATCACAGAGAAAGTAATATAGGGAACTCATCATAGAGAAAGTAATATAGGAAACTCATCATAGAAAAGTAATATAGGAAACACATCATAGAAAAATAATATAAGAAACTCATCATAGAAAAGTAATATAGGAAACTCATCATAGAAAAGTAATATAGGAAACTCATAACATAAAAGTAATATTGGGAACTCATCATAGAAAAGTAATATAGGAAACTCATCATCGAAAAGTAATATAGGAAACTCATCATCGAAAAGTAATATAGGAAACTCATCATAGAAAAGTAATATATAATAGGAAACTCATCATATAAAAAAAATTTAGGAAACTCATCATAGAAAAGTAATATAGGAAACTCATCATAGAAAAGTAATATAGGAAACTCATCACAGAAAAGTAATATAGGAAACTCATCACTAAAAAAATATAGGGAACTTATCATAGAAAAGTAATAAAGGGAACTCATCAGAGAGAAATAATATAGGAAACTCATCATAAAAAAGTAATATCGGGAACTCATCACAGAAAAGTAATAAAGGAAATTCATCACAGAAAGTAACATAGGAAACTCATAATAGAGAAAGTAATATGGGGAACTCATAATAGAGAAAGTAAAATAGGGAACTCATCATAGAAAAGCAATAACGGGAAATCATCATAGAATAAGTAATATAGGGAACTCATTTTGGAGAAAGTAATATAGGATAGTTATCAGAAAAAAAGAAATTACAAGGATAAACAAAGAAAAAACATGAGAAACTCATCGGAGACAAAATTTGACTGAAGTATGAGAAAAGAAAACAGGTAGGGAGTGCAACAACCAACCATATTAATTATAACATGAAATACGAGGTAAGAATTACATGACATTAGGTCTTATAAATACATAATGAAGCAGCAGAACAACAAAGGCATAATGAAACAGCAACACGACGAAGACATAATGAAACAGCAGAATAATGAACACATAATGAAACAGCATAACAATAAAGACATAATGAAACAGCAGAACTATGAACACATAATGAAACAGCAGAACAATGAAAACAAGATGAAACAGTAGAACAATGAAGACATAATGAAACAGCAGAACAATTAAGACATAATGAAACAGCAGAACAATGAAGACATAATGAAACAGCAGAACAATGAACACATAATGAAGGATTTAAAAAATGACAAGATACCTAAGACATACAATGTAATGAAACAATTTCTTAAGTGACCAGATTTCCTAGGCTTTATTCTAAAAAAAAAAATGACCTCACATTAATTGCAATCTGTCAGCCAAGTCAAGCTTAGATTATTACCTGATAGCTCTGTCGATGTCCTCGCTCCAGCGCCTGGCGTTGGCTTTATCTTCTGAATATAATATCAGGCTTTCCTCTTTACATGTCAGCTTTACATGGAAAAGAGAGAAATGTCCCAGTGTTAGCTGCAGATACATGGTCACATGTGCTTAACATCAGATGGAGAAATCTAGACAAATAGTCAATTAGATGGCAGAATCTTGACAGTCAAAGCTGAATGAAGAAGTGTATACAAGTAATCAATGTTAGATGCAGACACATAGACAAATAGCTGATGTTAGATGGTGAAATATAGACAACAATCTATGCTGTATGTAACATCTAACAAGGGCTATTTGTCTACATTTCTCCATCTAACAAGGACTATATGTCTACATTTCTCTATCTAACAAGGACTATTTGTCTACATTTCTTCATCTAACAAGGACTATTTGTCTACATTTCTCTAACAAGTACTATTTGTCTACATTTCTTCATCTAACAAGGACTATATGTCTACATTTCTCCATCTAACAAGTACTATTTGTCTACATTTCTCTATCTAACAAGTACTATTTGTCTACATTTCTTCATCTAACAAGACTATTTGTCTACAGTTCTCCATCTAACAAGGACTATTTCTTCATTTAACAAGGACTATTTGTCTATAGTTCTCCATTTAACAAGAACTATGTCTACAGTTCTTTATCTAACAAGGACTATATGTCTACATTTCTCCATCTAACAAGGACTAATTGTCTACATTTCTCCATCTAACAAGGACTATGTCTACATTTCTCTATCTAACAAGGACTATGTCTACATTTCTCTATCTAACAAGACTATTTGTCTACAGTTCTCCATCTAACAAGGACTATTTGTCTACAGTTCTCCATCTAACAAGGACTATTTCTCCATTTAACAAGGACTATTTGTCTATAGTTCTCCATTTAACAAGAACTATATGTCTACAGTTCTTTATCTAACAAGGACTATATGTCTACATTTCTCCATCTAACAAGGACTATATGTCTACATTTCTCCATCTAACAAGGACTATTTGTCTACATTTTTTCATCTAACAAGCACTATTTGTCTACATTTCTCTATCTAACAAGGACTATTTATCTACAGTTCTCCATCTAATAAAGACTATTTGTCTACAGTTCTCCATCTAACAAGGACTATTTGCCTACATTTCTTCATCTAACAAGGACTATTTGTCTACATTTCTCTATCTAACAAGACTATTTGTCTACAGTTCTCCATCTAATAAAGACTATTTGTCTACAGTTCTCTAACAAGGACTATTTGTCTACATTTCTTCATCTAACAAGGACTATGTCTACATTTCTCTATCTAACAAGACTATTTGTCTACAGTTCTCCATCTAACAAGGACTATTTGTCTACAGTTCTCCATCTAACAAGGACTATTTCTCCATTTAACAAGGACTATTTGTCTATAGTTTTCCATTTAACAAGAACTATATGTCTACAGTTCTTTATCTAACAAGGACTATATGCCTACACTTCTCCATCTAACAAGGACTATTTGTCTACATTTTTTCATCTAACAAGCACTATTTGTCTACAGTTCTCTATCTAACAAGGACTATTTATCTACAGTTCTCCATCTAATAAAGACTATTTGTCTACAGTTCTCCATCTAACAAGGACTATTTGTCTACATTTCTTCATCTAACAAGGACTATTTGTCTACATTTCTCCACCTAACAAGGACTATTTGTCTACATTTCTCCATTTAACAAGGACTAAATGTCTACAGTTCTCCATCTAACAATGACTATTTGTCTACATTTCTCCATCTAACAATGACTATTTGTCTACATTTCTCCATCTAACAAGGACTATTTGTCTATATTTCTCCATCTAACAAGGACTATTTGTCTACATTTCTCCATTTAACAAGGACTAAATGTCTACAGTTCTCCATCTAACAATGACTATTTGTCTACATTTATCCATCTAACAAGGACTATTTGTCTACATTTCTCCAACTAGGACTATATGTCTACATTTCTCCATCTAACAAGGACTATTTGTCTACATTTCTCCATCTGACAAGGACTATTTGTCTACATTTCTCCAACTAGGACTATTTGTCTACATTTCTCAAACAAGGACTATTTGTCTTTAGTTCTACTCCTTCCTCAGCTGTAAATTTCGGCAGAAAGTTCTGTATGGTCGTCCACCTCCAGACTTTAGTCTTGTTCCAGAACCTGAGTGTTGCATCCACATCTGTTTCACACATTTGGCTTATTTGTCTGCAGACTTTTGGTTCCCTGCCTCTCAGGCAGATGTTCTCTAAATCCTAAGGATGCCTTTAGTTAGTCGACTTCTACACCATACTTGTTGGGGATGCAGCAGGTCTATTTTTGTTTTCCCCACATCAGGGCCTCGGAACCCACACATGGGAGTTCTCCATCTAACAGTGGCTATTTCTGCTAGTTTGGTTTTATATCTTTTTATGTTAGGTGGCAAAATATAAACAAATTTAGACATAAGAAACTCACTCTGAACACTCCTCCAGTATCTGATTGGCAGACACTCGCCCCGAAGACTTGGTCCACCTTGCAGTGCCGGAGAGGGAGTACACAAGAACATGTGTATGATTTCCCCCCACCATCCAAGAACTTGGGTTTCCCATACAGAAGAATGTCCGAGAACAGAAAGAACATGCGATCATGTGACTTCCCTCCCTTCCGGGATACCTGGTGGTAAGAGAGCAATAATCACATTATATAACTCTTTACATTCAATCAATAATGTCACTAACATTATCACATATCACAAAGTGATAACAAAACAGATGTTAATGAATTAAAGTTACAGCAGCTAAAAATTACAAGTATATTACACCAACTAATGACATTTAGATTATATCAGCAAATAATGACATTTAGATTATATCAGCAAATAATGACATTTAGATTATATCAGCAAATAATGACATGTACATTACACAAGTTATGGGTGGGGGGTGTGTGGTGAAGCGGCTAGATACTCGCCCGCAGATCGGGAGTTTGTGGGTTCACCTCCTAATGGGGCTGGACTTTTGTCAAAATTGACGATGGTTCCCAGGTCGACCCAGCCCTGAGTGGGTACCAGGTAAAGTCTTGGGAAGTAAAAGCAGCGGCATGATGTTGACCACATCCCCCACCGGCTGCTGATTGGTCTGTAAAATACAGGTCTAGCCCTCTATGCCAAATACTCCTGAAGGCACAGAAAATTTCCCTTTGCTTATAATTTAATGTACATTACACCATTTAATAATGGCATTTAAGGTGGTATGAAAACTGCTGATAGAGACGCTGGCAATCTCTATGGCAAACTTCTACACCCCAAGCTAGAAGAGGAGTGACTAAGTCAGTTAGTTTTAAAGGTGGTATGAAAACTGCTGATAGAGACGCTGGCAATCTCTATGGCAAACCTCTACAACCCAAGCTAGAAGAGGAGCGACTAAGTCAGTCAGTATTGAAGGTGGTATAAAAACTGCTAATAGAGATGTCTGGCAATCTCTCTGGCAAACCTCTACATTTCAAGCTAGAAGAGGAGCGACTAAGTCAGTCAGTATTAAAGGTGGTATGACTGATAATTGCTAAAAATGAGCTCACTGATCAACATCTTTCACATGTAAGGAACAGTAGCACTACTTGCTGATCCCACACTGGACCGTACTGGTATCACACCAGCAATGTTGTCAACCATTGTCAGCAACATCACAAGTGTGGAGAATGGGCATGTGCTTCCCGGTTCACTGGTCTGTTTTTATTAGAAGGCTGAGACATCATCATCATGCTCCGGGTGCCTTGTCTGTCCAGTGGGGTGTTGCATGGGATTATATTTGATCATCATAGGTAAATGCTACCGACACCAGCTCAGCTGTACACTGTAGGAGTCAATGGACCATTTCCACACAGTGGGACACAATGGTATATGGTGTTAGCACAGACACATTAGCAATGTGTGATTTGGTCAATCAGGCAGGTGCCGTCTTCACAATGAAGGTCGGCTGCAATGGATCTTTAACAAGCTCTATCTCTTGTTCTGGTTGTACACTCTCTCAGACTGCTGTTCATTCATCTCTTGATGACCTTCCACTTGTACTGTTGTCTGCCTCTTGCTCTCGACCTTTCCCTCTTGAATGGCTTAAAAAGAGTGCCAAAATATTTCCATTGTCTCTTCTTCATTTCTATCAGTAATTCCCTTTTCATTCACAAACTTTCCAGGACTTCTGTATTGGACTTTGTTTTTGTTTCCATGAAAAGGGGGACTGCATGGTCTCAAGCCTTGGTGTCCGCCTCGAGTGCTAGAGGTTCCGAGTTCAGGCCCCGTGAAGGCTGGTAGTTTTTCAAGTGGACTTCTAGTAATTTCCCCCTGGTCTCTGGGTAGTGAGATCGGACACCCATGTGTATTGTTGCGCACGTAAAAATACCTTGGCAGTTGGAAATCGAAAAGAGTAGCTGAACGGCGCTGCCCGGAGCAAAGTTTGGAGTTAAAAATCTACCCAAAATATTTTAGGATCCTCGCCGGTGCTACGGTACCCGTGCACTGCGCTGAGCTACTTCGGATTCAGACTTGAGTTTGAAGAAGAACAGAGCCCTTACGGGTTACTACCCTTGTGCCATGATGCTGATCTGTTCTTCAAACCTTATGTTTCCGTGAAATAGAACCTATTCTTCTGTATATCCACATTTCCAAAGACTTAATTTGATTTCCTAGTTTCCTGTTCATTATCCAAGTTTCTGCAGCATACATAACATTTCATGATTCCCATTTTCAATGTCTTGTTTATCTCTCTAGCTGTCAATAATTTTGCTCATCTTTGTGCAGATAGTTTTAGCCATTCCTGTTCTCTTTTTGATTTCTGTTTACATTCTGCAATCATCTGTTGCTGTGTGTCCAAGATAGGGGGAAACTTCTTACCCGTTATATCATCTCTCTATTTACTGTGTGTTCACTCTTTTCCATTGTTAATTATTAACATAGTTGTTTTTTTCTAATGGTAATGTATAAATCTACTTTGCACACTGCTTGCTGACTTGAACCACTAGTTCTTGTAACTCCTGCTTGCTTTCTGCTAGTAAAACTGTGTCATCAGTGTACCTTAGATTATTTATTATTCTTACATTTAATACTGAATTCACACAAATCTCCAACTTGTTTTAAAATGTTTTCAGCCAATATCTTGCTGGTAGCTTTACTTTCCATTACCTTTCCTGATATTTGATAATGTGAGATGGTTGCCACTTGAACTCTGAAAATGTCAGATGATTCATTTTTGTGTGAGACAGTTTATGAGTGATTCACACGCACTCACACTGCCACCCAAGCAGACATAAAGTGCCATAATGTGCATCAGGTAACTAACCTTCTTGAGAGGTCCCTCCTTGAGAAAGAGCCGCCCAGGAGCCAACAGCTTTGGAGCCGAGCTGTCAAACATCCTCTGTATGGCCAGCATCTTGATGAAGTTCTCATTCTGTCGCACATGTTCGTTGATGTGTGAGGCAATCTCTGCTATTTTCTCGGTGGCTTCTGGACAAAGACATAAAAAACAAGAACTTAACATCTTTTTCTTCAGGGATCTCTGGTCCTGCACTTAATCCCCCTTGGGCCATAAACTGGGATATCCTCTCAAGGTCACTTATATTTCCCTAAAGCTTATTTGTCTGCTCAACTGGGTGTGGGCACATGTTGGCCATTGAGTTAACCGTATGTGTCGATTCCTCCCCACCAAATATATGCTTGACACATTCCGTTTCTAGGGACAGCTTTTATCGAGTTTGCTCTCTAGACAGTTGCAGTCCCCTGCTGACGAGATTCTGTCTTCCCGAGTGGACCACCGCGATCAAAATATTGCGAAGGCAGTGTGGTCGAGGCTGCCAAACCTATCAGTCATTATCCCGCCCTGACACAGCACAACCACAATGCACGCTGCTCACAAGAAAAACACATAGTATCCTGCGTTGGAAATGCGTATAAAATAGCAGTTCATGATTACGAAACAGAATAATCCGAAAGAATTGACAGCCAGTGAAAATAAACACAGCTGCTGTCCGCCATTTTGAAAACGGAACCCTGGCCACATGTTGATTTGAAGCTCTGCCAGGAGAGGAAAATATTGTAAAACATGCTCTGGAGTCTGTTCAGCACAAAGTATGTTTACATTTGTCCCCCCATAAAATTCTTTGCAAAATGTATCCAAATGAAAAGACCCTTTTGACAATTTCATTCAAAAGTAATGCATGGAGAAACTAAGAAACTAGAAGGAGAAAAAAAGCAGAAGACATTAGGAATTCCTGTCAGTTTTTAGAAAACTCCCAGGAGGTAAAAAAGCTATAACACGGAGCAGACAGGCAGACCTGCTAGCTGTTGCATCATCCCAGCCTGCAAGTCAATTTAAAAAAAGATGGATTTTTCATATTTAGCCATTAGTTCTTTTTAAGGGAATTAATCATTAAATATAAATGGAGCAAAACCAAAATAACCGCTTTCCTTCCATCTGACCAAGACAACAGGTTTTTTTTTTTTTTTTAAATATAAGAGCCTAGACAGCAATATGTCTGTGAAAATTCTCTTCCTTTCACATTAAATTGTGGAGCTCTCAGTAATGAGCATAGTGAACGATTTCATCAGAACATCGCTGTTATGGAGTGAAGGTATCGAGGCAATAGGAGCCCTTTTATGCTTTCCCATTACCGTTTGACTGTGGCAAGAGACACCTTATCAATTGACTACAAGAAATACACAAAGGGAGCTGGAACAGTGACTGAATAATGATGGAATGGGTTCAAATATTTGTTAAGAAACATTTTAATTGAATGTTAAATAATACTTTTATTTCTGCTATCACTTTATGTTAAAATATAAATCATCCATTTTTATAATGCTAAAGTAAAAAGATCCACTGGTTACCTGAAAGAATTGAACAGGCATACATTATTTTTATTACTGTAATCTAAATTCATCACTGAACACACACTCTCACACAAACCACACAGCCATTTGTGAATTTCAAGATGACACGTGAAATCAGCAGGTCAAAATCAAGAGGAAATGGTGTGTTTAAATTCTGATACAAATAACTTGTGAATATGTGTCGGCCAGTGTTCAGAGACCATGATGACCTGTCTCATACTCGCCAGTGTTTTCAGAGGATACTAGTTAAATTATTTACAGTTGATTCTGCATCACAGTACCTATCTTGTCCTGTTTATTGTCTGTAGAATATATCTGTATGCTACTATTGGTTGGTTTGTATACTGTTTCCAGTTTCTAACTTAAAAAAAAATTATTAAGTATACAAATGCAGAGTTGAAAATATAGTACTGCTGTATTTTACAATAATAGTTAACAGGAAAAACTATCTAACATTTCATCCTTACATTATCAACAATGCATGTGTATGCATATAATCTGGAGGCTTGTAGACAAATACAGCTTACTTACTTCTTCTTCTTCTTCTTTCGTTTGCCTGAAATAAGTTGTCTATATCAGCAATTTTGTCTCTTGTATAAATTTCACTGTCGTTGTTAGTTCATTCAGTGGTCCATAGAGTTTACGTTCCACTGTTGTTATTTCTGGCCAAAAGGTTTGCCTTAATGTGTCAAAATCAGTGCAGTCCTGGAGTACATGCTCTGCTGTCTGGGGCACCTTTCCACAGGTGCACATGGCTGATACGCACATCTTGAATTTTGTGTACATGTGGTTACGTAATTGGTTGTGCCCTGTTCTGAGGCGGAGGATAATGACTTGTTCTGGTCTGTCCATAATAAAATAGTCGTCTTGTGCTGGGGCTGGTGGTTTCCTGATAGATTTAATGATTCTTTTCTTTTGGTGGTATGTGACTGATACATCCGGCTGCTCTTTTGTCGCACCTTCCCCTGCCAGTTGATCAGCTTTCTTATTTCCAGGCACTCCACAATGAGACGGTATCAACTGCATTACGACTCTTCGCTGAAGGCTGAGTTGTGTCAGCAGTGTTTGCAATACCAGTAGTTTCCTAGACTGGAGTGCTTCAAGTACTGATTTAGCATCTGTCAGCATTACCACATACTGTGAGCCAAGGTTGGTATTTAGCAGTTTCTCTGTAGCTATCTTGATAGCCTGGGTTTCTGCATCATAGTTATGGCAGTACTTCCTGGTTGGTAAACTGGACTTATCCCTAGTACCATCTGAGAATTCTATGTACACTCCAGTGCCACCATTTCTAACTGCACTTTCTGCGGACCCATCTGTATAGACTCTGACCCATTGTTCTTGTTGGTATTCTTCATCAATATAACTGAGGGTGGCCATTCTGAGTTGTATACTATCTTGCTCTTTCTTGTCAAATATCCCTTTCACATTTGTCTGGATCTGTACCGTTAGTTTACATTTTTCTCTCCATGGGGTTTGTTTCGGAATACTTTTAAGTGGGCAACCATTTTCTGGAAGGTCAGGAGTTTGTCTACATATTCTTTTAGCTTGGTGTATAAAGCTGCTTCTTTTTAACCGTCCCAAGGCTAGGTTCTTAAATCTATTTTCCATCGGGTGATCTGGCATACTGAGGAACTTTTCAGCTTGTATTTGCAACTTTGTATCTCTGCGTTCTCTCAGTGCCTGTGTTTTCCCAGCTTTCTCCATTTCTAATATGGGGGTTGATTTCATCCCTCCTGTGATGACTCTGAGCGCTTGATTTTGCACTTTGTCCAACTCCTTTAATGTGGTACTAGATGCTAAACACCATGCAGTTGACCCATATTCCAAGTGTGGAAGTATGTTCTGGTATACTTTATTGAGTATTTTCCCATTGGCTCCCCATGTGGTTCCACTTAGTTTTCTTAGTATTGCTGTCTTCATTATGGCTTTGGTTGCAGCCTTGTTGATATGTTTTCTCCATGTCAACCTGTCATCAAATGTGACTCCTAGGTATGTGGGCTCTTTATCATCTCTTAGGGGTATTCCGTTTATTTTGATGGTGCCGGCTTTTTATTTTGGGGAGAGGATGAATAGTGTGGTGCTACATTTGTCTGTGTTGATGCTGACACACCATCTATTGGCCCATGCCTCAAGTGCATATGTAGCCCGCTGTAGTGTTTTTGTGGCTATTGTTGCATGTTCAATGGTGAAGAACAGTACCAGGTCGCCGGCATACATCGCCATTTTGATTCCATTTGGTATCTCAGCAACCAGATCGTTGATGAATAATAGGAAAAGTGTGGGCGACAGGACACCACCTTGAGGGACGCCTTGTCGCAGTAGAACTTTTTTACTTTTAAAACCATCTACCTGTACCCGGGCTCTTCTGTTATGTAGATATGCTTTAATCCAATTGTACATATTTCCATTTATTTTATAGTGTCTCAATTTCTTCAAAAGCCCCTCCTTCCAAACCTTATCAAAAGCTTTCCTTAAATCTATCCATGCCACGAGTACCAGTTTCTTATCTTGAAAAGCATCCTCTATTTCTTGGGAGAGGTATGTTGTCTGGTCTTCCGTAGAGTAGAACTTTCTAAAGCCCGCCTGCTGTGGTGTAATGATGTTTTCACTTTCAATGTACCACTGTAGTCTGAGGTTGGTGATGTGCTCCATTGTTTTACAGAGAGGCTGATCGGTCTGTAGTTAGAGGCATTAGAACTGTCTTTCCCAGGCTTTATAATGGGGTATCATAATTGCCTCTCTCCAGATCTGCGGAACATTCCCTGTTGCACAGCAAGCATTAAATATCTTTAAAAGCTTTGTTTCGGCTACTTTTCTTAAGTTTCTGATCATTTCGTTTGATATATCATCTGCTCCTGGTGACTTCCGCATTTTCAGCTTTGAAATGGCCAACTCCAGTTCATTAAGTGTAATTGGCACCTCTAGCGCCTCTGGTGTTATTTCTTTCTGACTTCTAAATTGTGTCTTTTCTTGAATTTCGTGTTTTTTCTCTAAACTGATTACAGCTAACTGCCCGGGTGTTTTCCAGGGCTTTATTTTGACTAGGAAAAGACCCACTAACCACCCCCCAACCACTCCCCCCCCCCCCCCCAACAACAAAACACAAGCATTCTGTGAATGGTAATAAATTAGTAGTTTGCTGAATTGTTTGTGTTGGGCAATAAATGTACAAATGTTTTAGTCAAGCTGTAAACTGCAACACAACATTCCCACCATCTTTTACAAGAGCAAATGCTGCAGACTGGTAAACATTTCTAGGGACATCTGTTTCTCTCTTTCTCTCTCTCTCTCTCTCTCTCTCTGGATGTGCATGTGTTTTTGAGTGCACACATGTGCTTGGTTGGGGAGATGTTGTCCATTGCCAAATAAGAACATGTGGGGACCACCCAAAAAGATAAAACTTGTGTGTGTATGGTGTGTATGTGTGGTGCATGTATGTGGTGCATGTGTGTGATGTATGTGTGTCCATACATACATGCATGTCCTTTTCTCTCTCCATCTTGTTATGTATGTGTGCCCACCTCTCTGTGTATATTTTGTTCATATATAAATGCAATTTTTTTCTCCCTCTCTTTATGTATCATGTATCACAACCCACGCCACTGCACACTGCCATGCGTGCTCAGTCCCCCAATGCAGCAGCCACTCGAAGATACTTCTACTAATTGTGTGCCCACCTCTCTGTGTATGTGTGTCCATATATACATTTTTTTTTAAAAATCTCTGTACCTATGCCTACTTCTCTGTATATACGTGTGTGTGGTTAAAGATAAGTGGCATGCTGAACATGTGTCTTGTGTGAATTAGCGTGCAAATTTTAATAAAAATATGTCTGTGAAACACCCCCACCCCCATGCTATTTTTAGTTAATATTTTCAAATCCTGACCTCAGCCAACAGCATGAACTTTATGTCTCGTAAACAGGTCACTATAGACATGCTGAAAGGGTGGCATTTAAGGGGAATTGACTCCAAAAGAAAGTGTCAGTTTTGTGGCTTCTCAGGATTGTTCAGTTGTGGGTGGTGCCACAAAGCTCAGAGATAACCACACTGCCAGTACCCACACACACCCACTATCAACCAGAACAGGACCCATTCACCCACAGTTTAGAATGTAAGCCAGAACAGAACCCACACACAGACTCACCTTTCAGCTTCTGGTAATCATGGTGCTCCGCTGGTGTGTGGTTCAACAACTCCTCTAGCAACAGCTTGTACCTGAAGATTTGAATGAATATTTCCTGTTATCATCTACACTGCACACCTGAGATCATCTCAGCTCCTACATACAAATGCAAACACATGATCACTCAAACATCAGCACAGATGTGGTGCTAAGAGTATCGGTAGAGTGCACATTACATACATTCAGACTTTACATTCATCATCATCATAATCATCATCATCATAAGCCACTTCTGCCGTTAAGCGGCGTGGGGAGGAATGATTTGCGATCCAGTGCGCGTTGGCTGCCACCGGCTATTGTCTTGCCGTAAAAGGCGTAGAGTGTCTTTAATGTTGTCGATCTATTTTATTGCGGGCATCCTCTTGCTCTTGTAGCTGATCTTCTGAGATGTAGTGCTTGCGATGGTATTTGATCTTGCTGCATTCTATGGCCAAACCACCTGATCTGTTTCTCAATGAATCTAGTACAAGGTGTTGTTCCCACAATCCGTCTGATAGTAACATTATTCACTGGATCTCAGATGGTTAAGTTGGCAGCTTTTCTTAGGCACCTCATCTCGCAGGACTGTCACATCACAGCTGACATTTACTCAGATGTCTGCTCTATTAGTTAGTTAGTTGCGTATCCTTTACAGAGCAGATGGATCACCACAGTCTGGTGAGATTGATGCAGCAGGGAGTGATGAGAGGTTCTGGCAGATGCTCGAGGCTCAGAGGAAAGGCAAGACGGACGTTTAATCAGAATGCTACTGGCACCATTAGTATCGGAACTCTTCGCTGGCTGCTGAGGATGGGGACAGAGCCTTTATGGGAATGCCCCGAGTGCTGTGATGTCGTTTCTTGAATCAAATCATTTATATCCTTTACAGGACGTTGCATAACCAACCCCACCATTTTCTGGCTGTTGTGGTTTATCTGGGCAAATCTATGTTCCGAAGTCTTCACTGCTTTCTAAACGGCCGATTCTCGATACCACTGTCGAAAGCAAGGCAAGACAGTCTGCTGTCACATCCCCTGCAGCTAGCATCAAACCCGGCACTATGAACGGTGTTCACAATGCCTAAACCACAGACGCTGACTATTCTATTAATACTGACATATACT
Organism: Candidula unifasciata; assembly: GCA_905116865.2. Lineage (NCBI taxonomy): Eukaryota > Metazoa > Mollusca > Gastropoda > Stylommatophora > Geomitridae > Candidula > Candidula unifasciata. The sequence goes on from CAJHNH020004437.1 coordinate 27,336, forward strand.
CAGATATCCGGTACATCAGTACTTGTATACTTCACTGGACACCTGAAGCAACAACAGGGGAACTCAAGAAGAAGAAGATATACTCAAAATGATTTTTTTTTTTTTTTTTTTTTTTGTTTTATCTATTACTGCTTTCTGATGCTAGACACACACAAACACCCCCCCCCCCCTCCCCCCCTTTTTTGTTTTTCACATTTTACCTAGTTTAAGTTTCAAACTTTGTGTCTCATATGGCCATTGTGACGACCATTTTTGCTAGCGGAAAGTCAGTCCTCCCCCTTTATCACGTCCAGGAGTGTACAACCGTGTCAGTCCATTCATGTTTGACCCACTATGTGAGTGTGTCTCCCCTTGCTCAAACTGTTTGCTACATTCAAGTCTATGTCCTCCTTTTTCTCACCACCCTGAACTCTCATTTTCTCTCTCTTTCTCTCTTTTCCTTCCTCTCATTAAACAGTAAAAACACATACACTGGTTATTATTTTTCTCTCCCTATCCAAAGCTACAACTTTTTCCTTTCTTTCTTTCCCCCTCCACTGTCCCGCTTTTTCTTTTACAAAAGAGTATGTATTATTTCTCTCCCTTGCTCTCTCTATCTCACACACACACACATACAAAAGAGCATGTACACATAATGATATTCTCTCCGCCCTTCCCCTCCTTCCATTCTTATAAAAGAGTGAGTACATCACATACCTGGGTATTCTCTGGATGGGGGTGATCAAAAGAGCATTCAGTTTCAGCCCCTTGACTTCTGGTCTCTCCTCCTGCCTGGACACAAACCTGGCAAAATCTGCACTCTTGCTCTGCCATTCCTGATAGGACAAACATAAGCTTCTTTTTATTCAAATAGCAAAAGGATGCCTACCTCTATCAGGTAGTAGATTAAATATTTAGGCTTATCGTATATTCAGTTGCAGGAATTGTCTTCATACTTCAGGCTGAATAAACCTCATACAATAAGATTCCTCAATTAATTTCATTCACAGTGCTATACTAGTAAGTAAATTTAAAGAACTGTGTTCACACCTTAAAGCATACTGGATATACTAGAGCCAGCTTGATGTTTGAATAAATATAATTAACAAAGAGACAATGAATTGATCGGCACTTATAGAAAGAAGTAGAAAGACAGAAGGACACACTAGACAACAGTAAAATCAAAAGCGAATAGTTACCGTGCCGGGAATCGAACCTGTCACCTATAAAATGACGTGTTTGTTCCGCTTTGGAAACAAGCATATTAAAAACACAACCAACTAGGCACCCCAAGAAAGGTGTCTTCACTGGCATGTCGATCAGAGAGTTTGAAATCCACATCTATGAAATACAGACAGAATTCATCTCAAACCATAGGTTTCAGAAATTTATATTAACAAAGAATAGGTAGAATAACAAACGCAGCAATAATTTACGAGCACACATATGTTCGCATAGATAAATCAACACTCAATGTGTGATTAATATCAGGTTGGCCAGCTTTGCTTCTCAGAAAACTGGGGTTTTGTTTATTTTTGTAAATCAGCACTCTCGATGTAAGTGGAAACATGGATATGCCCAAGGTGCCAGTGGGCTTGGTTTGACCAGCATCTGCTGGAGGACTTGATCTGCAGAGGCTTCTCGGGACAGACTGTCTAGTTTCACATCAGTAGACTGGAGGTCTACACACTGACTGTCTAGTTTCACATTAGTAGACTGGAGGGCTACACACCGACTGTCTAGTTTCACCTCAGTAGACTAGAGGTCTTCACACTGATTGTCTAGTTTCACCTCAGTAGACTGGAGGTCTACACACTGACTGTCTAGTTTCACCTCAGTAGACTGCAGATCTACACACTGACTGTCTAGTTTCACCTCAGTAGACTGGAGGCCTACACACCAACTGTCTAGTTTCACCTCAGTAGACTGAAGGCCTACACACCAACTGTCTAGTTTCACCTCAGTAGACTGGAGGTCTACACGCTGACTGTCTAGTTTCACCTCAGTAGACTGGAGGTCTACACACTGACTGTCTAGTTTCACCTCAGTAGACTGGAGGCCTACACACCAACTGTCTAATTTCACCTTAGTAGACTGGAGGTCTACACACTGACTGTCTAGTTTCACATCAGTAGACTGGAGGTCTACACATTGACTGTCTAGTTTCACCTCAGTAGACTGGAGGCCTACACACCAACTGTCTAGTTTCACCTCAGTAGACTGGAGGTCTACACACTGATTGTCTAGTTTCACCTCAGTAGACTGGAGGTCTACACACTGACTGTCTAGTTTCACCTCAGTAGACTGGAGGTCTACACACTGACTGTCTAGTTTCACCTCAGTAGACTGGAGGTCTACACACTGACTGTCTAGTTTCACCTCAGTAGACTGGAGGTCTACACACTGACTGTCTAGTTTCACCTCAGTAGACTGGAGGTCTACACAGTGACTGTCTAGTTTCACCTCAGTAGACTGGAGGTCTACATACTGACTGTCTAGTTTCACCTCAGTAGACTGGAGGTCTACACACTGACTGTCTAGTTTCACCTCAGTAGACTGGAGGTCTACACACTGACTGTCTAGTTGTTTGTTTCACCTCAGTAGACTGGAGGTCTACACACTGACTGTCTAGTTTCACCTCAGTAGACTGGAGGTCTACACACCAACTGTCTAGTTTCACCTCAGTAGACTGGAGGTCTACACACTGTCTAGTTTCACCTCAGTAGACTGGAGGCCTACACACCAACTGTCTAGTTTTACCTCAGTAGACTGGAGGTCTACACACTTACTGTCTAGTTTCACCTCAGTAGACTAGAGGTCTACACACCAACTGTCTAGTTTTACCTCAGTAGACTGAAGGTCTACACACCAACTGTCTAGTTTTACCTCAGTAGACTGGAGGTCTACACACCCACTGTCTAGTTTCACCTCAGTAGACTAGAGGTCTACACACCAACTGTCTAGTTTTACCTCAGTAGACTGAAGGTCTACACACTGACTGTCTAGTTTTACCTCAGTAGACTGGAGGCCTACACACTGACTGTCTAGTTTTACCTCAGTAGACTGGAGGCCTACACACTGACTGTCTAGTTTTACCTCAGTAGACTGGAGGTCTACACACCGACTATCTAGCTTCACCTCAGTAGACTGGAGGTCTACACACCAACTGTCTAGTTTTACCTCAGTAGACTGGAGGCCTACACACCGACTGTCTAGTTTTACCTCAGTAGACTGGAGGTCTACACACTGTCTAGTTTTACCTCAGTAGACTGGAGGTCTACACACTGACTGTCTAGTTTTACCTCAGTAGACTTGGAGGTCTACACACTGACTGTCTAGTTTTACCTCAGTAGACTGGTGGTCTACACACTGTCTAGTTTTACCTCAGTAGACTGGAGGTCTACACACTGACTGTCTAGTTTTACCTCAGTAGACTGGAGGTCTACACATTGACTGTCTAGTTTTACCTCAGTAGACTGGTGGTCTACACACTGTCTAGTTTTACCTCAGTAGACTGGTGGTCTACACACTGTCTAGTTTTACCTCAGTAGACTGGAGGTCTACACACTGACTGTCTAGTTTTACCTCAGTAGACTGGAGGTCTACACACTGTCTAGTTTTACCTCAGTAGACTGGAGGTCTACACACTGACTGTCTAGTTTTACCTCAGTAGACTGGAGGTCTACACACTGACTGTCTAGTTTCACCTCAGTAGACTGGAGGCCTACACACTGACTGTCTAGTTTTACCTCAGTAGACTGGTGGTCTAGTTAGATAACGCCAGCTACTAACCTGTTTGCCAGAACTGTGTTAGTGGTATGAGGAAGCATTAAATGATGATGGTGATGTTAGATGGTTCATGAAGGCAGGCATTCTCCATTCAAACTAATCTGACTCACAAAGCTTTCTGAGCAATTTAATTTCACACATAAAGGTGGCTGAAAGTATTAATCTGATAAATAAAGTAATTAACATCATACATAAAGCTGTCTGAACTAGGTTTAGGTTTAGACAATGGATCAACATCATGGCACAAGTGCTCCGTTCTACTTCCGACTCAAGCCTGAGTCCGAAGAACCTCAGCCCCGTGCACAAAAACCTTAGCACTGGCGAGGATCCTGAAATACTTTGGGTAGATTTTCAACTCCAAATTGTGCCCAGGCAGCACCGTTAGGCTACTCTTTTCAATTTCCAAATGCCAAAGGATTTTTTACGTGCGCAGCAATATACAATATGTCTAAATTAATTAATCCTTAGGCTGTATCAATTAGTTAATTATATTTATAATGCCATTAATCCACTGAAGTATGAAAAACATGCTTAACGAAGGTGGGAAGGTGAAAAAACACCCAGGATCAATCAGACATTTCCGCATCAGTCTTCACTGACAACTGTCAACAACTGTTGCTGGCTTTTGTTCAGTAATGGCTAATGCCGAAACGTCAAATATTTCTCTCTCTGTGTATGTTTCTCCCCCTTCCTGCCTTCGTTAACCTTCTTTGCTACAGTTGAGTGGATTAATTTCTTGATACCAGACTGACTAAAGCCAGCCCAGGTTTTACATAAATCCAGGGGGACTAACTAACCCCACAGAGGAAGCTGTTAACCCAAAGACAAGACAAAGCTATTAACCCAAAGACAAAGCTATTAACCCAAAAACAAAGCTATTAACCCAGAGACAAAGCTATTAACCCAAAGACAAAGCTATTAACCCAAAGACAAAGCTATTAACCCAGAGACAAAGCTATTAACCCAAAGACAAAGCTGTCCGCACTCACCTGTAAAGTGGTCAAGGCACACTGGTGATTTCTGGCATACATGGCATACAGCTTGAGAAATGGGCCCAGGTAAGTGAATGCCTGGCCAACAGTGGTCTGTTCCATCTGCTCCAAGAGTGTCAGGTTCACCTCCCTGATCTGCTCCAGGTTGCTGAACAGTTTGGCATGCACATCATCCGGGACAATGTAGGCGAACTTTAGTGGGAAGTCAAAGAACTGCAAGGTGGAAGCAATTATATAAGATAAAGACTAAAGAAGAGAGAAGTCACAAGCCTACAAGACAGTTGAAAGATATAATACTCTCCCAAATTTATAATGTACTAACAACATACCATTATACATGTATTTACTGCTGTAACTGGTTTCTTGTAATGGTGACTGCAATACAAGGAATTCCAGTAAAAATTGACTAAAAAGCTTAACCAAAGGGGGAAGCAGAAAAACGTGCATAAAACAACACAAATAACGTTACGTTTCGGCCGAGCAACCTTTGTCAAACATGAAGTGAACTAGTTACCTTTGTGTAGTTCACTTCATGTTTGACAAAGGTTGCTCGGCCGAAACATTACGGTATTTGTGTTGTTTTGTGCACATTTTTCTGCTTCCCCCTTTGGTTAAGCTTTTTAGTCAATTTTTACTGGAATTCCTGGTTTCTTGTAGTTGACTGGTGCACATTGGACACTGTTTTATGAATGAAGTCAGGATATGAATATATTAACTAAAAATAGCATTTAGGAGGGTTCTCCATTAAGCCAAAAAAGCTTTTTTAAAGCAGAGAGGATGTCCAATTTTCCTGTAAGCCACAGCGATAGAGGTCAGGGGATTATGGCATGAGTCACCCAATACATACGTTTGTTCAGACCCTGAAGAATTCATTCTATTTAATGCTTTACCTTGTTCATGTCTATTAATTATTCCATTCCAGTATCTTTGTATATATATATATATATATATATATATATATATATATATATATATATATATATATATATATATATATATATATAGATATATATATATATATATATATATATATATATATATATATATATATATATATATATATATATATATATATATATATATATATATATATATATTTATATTTTATGTTAATATAGATAAATAAAGTTATTATGAATTTTTTAATGACCTTTGTTAACTGATGATTTTTCTGGAATTACAATATGCCATGCATCAGCCTGCTTCAGGATGATTCCATTTTTTTGCATTTTAGAGTGTCCATTTTTTTTTTAATTAACTCTTATTTCTATTCACTTAATCTAGGCCTCAATAAACAAGGTAGACCGACTACTTTCCTTCCTCACCACATACCATTGCTAAGGGGAAAAAAAATTGTCTGGTTGCTTTTTGTTTAACTGGTTGCCAATAATCCTACCTCTAGTGGGAACAGAAACCAGACCAGTGTCAGCTGGCAATCACGCTAGCCATCAGGCTACCGTAGCTCCAATAACTACCTCATCATGTTGCAGGTCTTTTGCAAAACGTCGCCTGAAAGAAACTCTGTCTCTCCCCAGCTCTCCTGCACTTGCCAACCCAAGGTGTTGTGTATATCATGTGCTGACTATCTCCTGCACCTCTTTCCTGGTAACATAACTTCTGCTATTATTATTTCCAATCTGTCATGGGGCTTGATATGGCCCTAATATTTCAGTTTCTACACAAAACACTTGCCTACCTTGTTGACCAGCAGCTCTAATAACTACCATCACATCCACACACAACACTTGCCTACCTTGTTGACCAGCTCCAATAACTACCTACACATCCACACACAACACTTGCCTACCTTGTTGACCAGCTCCAAAAACTACCTACACATCCACACACAACACTTGACTACCTTGTTGACCAGCTCCAATAACTACCTACACATCCACACACAACACTTGACTACCTTAATTAATGACTAAATCCACCAACCACGTACATACCCACAGACAACACATGACTACCTTGTTGACCAGCAGCTCCAATAACTACCTACACATCCACACACAACACTTGCCTACCTTGATGACCAGCTCCACTAACCACATGCATACCGATACACAATACTGGCCTACCTTGTTGACCAGCTCCAATAACTAACTACACATCCACACACAACACTTGCCTACCTTGATGACCAATTCCACTAACCACATGCATACCGATACACAATACTGGCCTACCTTGTTGACCAGCTCCAATAACTAACTACACATCCACACACAACACTTACCTACCTTGTTGACCAGCTCCAATAACTACCTACACATCCATACACAACACTGGCCTACCTTGTTGACCAGCTCCAGATGCTGTAGATAAGTTTTCTCAGTCTCGAAGAGCTCCTTGTAGACTTTCCTGCGGCGTCTCTCCCGGCGGGCAGATTCCTGGGCAAACTTATCGCTTGGACTTGCCGCATACAAGACAGCTTCCCCCGAAAGGGACATCTTCCCCCCTGTGAAATATCCAATATGATAGCGACTTGAGATATCATAACAGAATTGTCACCAGTCACAAACACCACATTTACTTCACATCATATTTTTCCCAGTAAAGTTGTAGAATTTTTCCATCGCTTTCCACAGGCGATGTAGGCCGGCGGTTCTCAAACTGGGTGCTGTGAGCGTATGCCAGGGGTGCAGCGGCAATAATCAAGAATTTTTCCAAATCTGCTTGAGATCAGCAAAGACAGCAGTTGAACACAAAAATACTATGATGGAAGCCATTAAAAATTCTGGATGCAGTTGTATTCAGATTGATTTGATTTATTTCAAGAACGGACATCACAGCACTCAGGGCATTCCCATAAGCGCTCTGTCCCCATCCTCAGCAGCCAGTGAAGAGTTCCGATACTAATGGTGCCAGTTGCATTCTGATTAAACATCCGCCTTGCCTGTTCTCTGAGCCTAGAGCATCTACCAGAACCTCTCATAACTCCCTGCTGCATCAATCTCACCAGACTGGTGATTCGCTCCTCCTAACTGTACACGCTCTCCCACAAGGCACTAACCACACCATGCATCAGTATCCCACCAAGTTGTGCAGATACAGCCAGTCTGTCTGCCTGCTCATTTCCCAACATATCGGCGTACCCCGTGAAAAAATCCAGACAATATACTCCTCACCTGAGTCCTCTGCAGTGAAGCATGCCTGTCCTGACCTTCCTCAGCATACTTTCTGAGTCAGTTACAGTTCAATTGTATTTAGAAAACAATGCTACTGCAGTGCATTCTCAATGTATGCTTAAAAAAAAAAACAGATAAGAAGCAACCTCCAATTGATCTGAGAGTATATTTAACTAAACTTCCCCTAAACATTAAGGAAATAATGAAAAATTCATCTAAACAGTATTACTCATTACATTAAAGACAAATGAACATTACATTTGCACCTTTTTTTTCTTTTCTTAAGTATTAAAACTGCTTTAAGGGTAGATGTGCTGTGAAAATTGTTTGCCCGACAAGGGTGCTGTGGCAACAAATGTTTGATAAATGTTGATGTAGGCAGTCAAGAGCCAGGCTAATCACCTTCCATTCTCAGAACATTCCTACTGTAACAGAGCGAGCTCATAGCTTGTTTGTTAGGGGGCACAAAGCTAGAATATTAGGATATCAACACATTTTGGCAGCCTTGACATTCCCTTTTCCAGAATCTTCTTTTCCCGCCAAAACAAGCTATTGACATAAAACTGATGTTGTCTGGCCTTGGCCTTCTTTCTAGAAGTTTTGAAATGCGTTTTCATTATGTGACCCAACCTTGTCTCACTAGTAAATACCTTGTTGACGTGCCCTATCAAAGCAAACGCAATTTTCCTTGTTTTTTTAGAAGCTTCTATGACCTCAATTGTAAGTTTAACTACTATATCTGCGTAGAATAGGATGATAAAATCTGATGCAATCGAGATATAATTAGCAAATCCCACGTGAGAACCTACCTAGTAAACAAGTTGAGGCGTACTAGAATATTCTAGAAGCAGACAAAGCGAGAAGAAAACAAATACCTAGAATTCCAGCATCCAAGTATAAATAACGAGTAACAAAGCACTTTAGCAATTCTTCAGTCCACAAGACTCAAGAGAGGAGAGACCAGTCACATGGGCTCTCAAGACAGAGACGACACACAAAATACATGGATCCATGGAGAACAGAGACATATTAGGAACACTATAGAGATGTTAGAGTCAACGATCAAGACGTTAGTACCAAACAGCACTAGAAGCCAGGTGGCAGTTACAGACACTAGAACCAGTTAACAAAGTAACTAGAGATGAAGAACACAACGCGAACCTACGAGTATTTAACCACAGAGAGAACACAGCGCTATTCAGAATATCATTGATATTTGTAACATTGCTGAAGTATCACAATAAAGAAAGTACAGACGAGAACAGTTGTGTCCAGACATTTTTTATTACACAAGCATCAGAGTCACGTGACAAGCATGCAGCTAGCAAGACATCATCATCATAACCACTATCGACACAACCATCTTTCTCCTCGTCTATAATCTTCCAACCGACTCCTCCTGTAGCAAACCTAAAGACGAACCTGGGTGTGACATCAACGTATGCAACAAAGAAGACAGCTGTGCTACACTACCACTCATTTGTAATGCTGTTGTCAACCTGCGAATTCAGGTCAATTAGCGATCCAAATATCAAGTGCAGCTTGGGTCTATAAAGATACAGGGCTATCACATTATGTCCACAGTAAGTTGCAAAACAATTGTACTTTTTTAACTCTTTGAGTCCCAAGGAACACATCATACGTTCATAGGTTCCTACCTAGAAGCCCAATGAACGCATGATGCACCGATTTTATTACTTTCTTTACTACCCCCTGGGCCTGGGAGGCTAAACCCCCTGGGACTCAAAGAGTTAATTTTATAATATTATTATATTTATTGTTCCACTGGCAAGACAGACATCAGCGTGGCTAATTAGTTAAATTAGGAATGCAATACATCCTGTTAAGTGATTTTGTGTGGTTTTATTTTATTTATGTATGAACTGATGAAGGCTCAGTAGCTGCAACGTTCACGTTTCGTTTGTATTTGTTATTTTATGAAGCACACCCAGACTTTTTTATTCGGTTTTATATCTTTCAATATTTTATTCATTCATTCAGTAGCATGTCCCTCGCGGAACCTCGCTGCCATAACAACCCTCCGGAAAACCTTCCTATCCTGAGCAAGATGTCCTGCGTCTGATACACCCATCTGGAGATCATCTGCCACATCCTGCACCCATCTTCTCCTTGGCCTTCCTCTTCCTCTCTTCCCAGGCATATACCCCTCCATTATTGTTCTCTCTAGACTTCCATGACGTTTCAAGTGACCAAAATATTTCAATTTTCTTTGTTTTATTGTCTTTACTAGCCAACCCTCTTCAATATTCAGCTCTTGAAGTATGGATGCATTTGTTCTTTTCTTTACCCAAGATATTCTTAGAACCTGTCTGTAACATTTATATTCAAATGCATTTATGCGCTGTTCCGCTTGTTTAGTATTATTAATATTTTATTAATTTTAGAAAAATTGGGCTCTCCTTGCAGCTTTGGACGGCGTAGTGGTAGTTCTCTCCCTTGGCCGCATTGCAAACAAGGCGCGGAAAAGTCACGAATCAAACAAGACAGTGAGGTCGACATCAGGGCTGCCAATGCTTGGTTGTGTCCCCCAGATCTGGGTTTTTCTTTTGACGCTGCGGGGACATCTGGGATTTTTTTTTTTTTTTTTTTTTTTTTTTTTGTGTTTTGCCGATCTGTATGCTTTAATGACCGATAAATTTGCGTGGTTAGGGTTAGCGGTAGGATTAGGGGTAGGGTTAGGATTAGGGGTAGCGTTAGAGTGACGGTTAGGGTTAGGGGTAGCGTTAGGGGTAGGGGTTAGGGTTGGGTGTAGCGTTAGATGTGACAATTTTGACGCCGTAGTTCCCTATAATCGCGCACAGTCACATACACACCCAAACAGTCAACGGACGGTGGATGCTACTGACACGGACAATTCGCCACCGATTGGGCACCAGCCGCGCGCTATTACCGTCATATTTGGCACACTTTCAGTGGTGCCACTCCCACAAGAATCAGATTGTCGCCCAGTATTTGGAAATTCTACGTCACCATTGTCGTATGGCAGTTTTGTCGCGCACCTTACTTACAGGATATTTTCACAAATCCCTCAGGTGCTCTGAGACAGGAGTGTTTTGAATGGTGGCTCTCGTTCGTCTAGAGGCCTAACCCTCGGTTCAAACTTTCCATTCAACCTGTCTCAGGGATGAGGTGACACGAGCTCTGACTCCACAGGGTTATTATGAACACTTGGGTACCTCTCGGCCAGACGTCCTCACCACTGTTTGCCCCCAGACTGGATTAATGTAAATCCAGTCGAACAAATAATCAACAGTGAATACGATAAGACAAGACTACGTTTATAAATGCCACAAGGAACTCCAATTAGACAAAACTCTCCTAAGAACTAGAAGGCGGATGAACTCAAGAATCAATGTAATAGGTTCCCTGTAACCAAGCTGAAGAAAAATAACTTGAAGAATTAACTGAAAGAATATTGAATACTTTCAAGAACAAAGTTAGTGCGAGAGTCTTCCTCCTACTCTACGTTTCTGTCCAGTATCATCATGGCTGAGGAATCTGATGGATTGGAAAGGTCCACTTAGATTTAAGCCGTCACACAGGGTCACTTTGACTTATCTGTTTAGATCTTATATCTCCTCTGGATGCTGGAGCGAAGTTTCCGACTGCCGTACTTTACGATAGGACTTCTCAGAAACGAGGCTGCTTCTCTGGATGCCGGAATAGATCTTCACGTCGCCAGACTTCCCAACATTATTTCACCAACAGGAACAGTTTCTGGCGTTGATCGAGAACAGTCACCTT
>CAJHNH020004438.1:0-38985 GCA_905116865.2 Candidula unifasciata
AACCACACACCCGTCTAATTGAGAACCGGAGTTCCTCGACTGCGTGCGAATGGATGTCTGTGCGCCGTGCCGGTTCTCACCACGGGCCTACTACTACTATATGGGGCGCCTACTACTACTATACGGGTGGCAAAATGATACTACCCCCTCCCCACGGCCCCGTTTCGTCATCCATGGCCCCCGGCCCCCTCGTTTGCGATGTGTGAACCGCGTTTTGCGATGTGTGAACCGCGTTTTGCGATGGGGCCCCCGCCCCCCGCCTTTTCCGTTATACAGGTAACAAGCGCTGAAATGATGCAAAGAAGAGGGGGCTGGGGGCCTTGGATGACGAAACGGGGCCTTGGGCAGGGGGTGGTATCATTTTGCCACCCGTATAGTAGTAGTTAATAAGTCAACAAGTCAATAAGTCAACAAGTCAACAAGTCAACAAGTCAATAAGTCAACAAGTCAACAAGTCAATAAGTCAACAAGTCAATAAGTCAACAAGTCAATAGGTCAACATGTCAACAAGTCAACAAGTCAATAAGTCAACAAGTCAATAAGTCAACAAGTCAATAAGTCAACAAGTCAATAAGTCAACAAGTCAACAAGTCAACAAGTCAATAAGTCAACAAGTCAATAAGTCAACAAGTCAATAGGTCAACATGTCAACAAGTCAACAAGTCAATAAGTCAACAAGTCAATAAGTCAACAAGTCAATAAGTCAACAAGTCAATAAGTCAACAAGTCAACAAGTCAACAAGTCAACAAGTCAATAAGTCAACAAGTCAATAAGTCAACAAGTCAATAAGTCAATCATAAATGGTTATCGTGGGGCAGGAACATGTAGTTGGTGGTTTCTGAAGGTGTCATTAGGTGACAGCAACAGCGAACTTGATGTCACCATTCGTTAGATGGCGCTAAGCGTTGCATGCGCATTCACAACACAGAAACGAAATGGCGACTGTACTTACGGAGTGCACCCTTAAAGAACAACGTGCTGTTGTGTGGTTTGTTTGTGCAAAAGAAAAAAAAAAGCTGCCAGCAAAGGACATTCATAAGGAAATGCTTCCTGTTTGTGCTGACAAATGTTTTGAGACGCATTCCTGCAGCGGGTGGAGGAGATGGTTAGAGGTGACCTGTGAGTAACGGCTGACTCTGTATCAGCTGTTATAAGGTACTCACATGGTTCAGCATACAACATAATGCATAAATGATTGACATTTTTTAAAGTGTCCTCAATGTGGGTACCCAGTCAATTAACGGACTAACACAAAAGGAACCGTTAGGCCTGTCCTTGAGGCATCTCTATCGATACGCAGATGAAGAAAAAGACATGCTGAACAGGATTATTACCGGGGACGAATCATAGATGCATCATTACCAGCCACAACCAATGCTTCAGCGCAATGGAAACATCCTTCTTCGCATTGTATTTGCAAATTCAAGGTTACCCCACCAGAAGGGAAGTTTGTGCTGACAGTGTTCTGGGATTGTCATGGACTGCTTTTAACCAATTTAAAATAAAAGTGACAATGTGAATACTGATGTATACTGTAAAATTCTATCGATGCTTCATGATGCAATTCGAGAAAAACGTCCAGACCTTCTGACCAGAGGAGTATTGCTCCTTGATGACACGGCTCGGTTTACTCAGGAAAAAAAAATTACCCATCTACGGTGGGACCTTCTGGAACATCCACCACACAGCCAAGACGTAGCCCCTAGCGATTTCCACTTTTTCAGTTTACCGAAAACCCACCTTGGCGGGAAACATTTTGCCAATGACGCAGAAGTTGAATGTGAAGTGAAAATGTGGATTACAAAACCGAGCACGCAGTTCTGTGCAGCAGGTTTTAGATAACTGATAAAACACTGGAAGAACTGTGTTTATATAAGTAGAAATTATGTTTTTAAAAGTTGTGCACGAATTCTGGAAGGGAGTATAGATTTTCTTTCCTTTGACTCCCTCAAATTTCCACATGTTATGAAAACCCTTCTTGCCTTTTGTCATTCTTATTGTAATACTCTTAGCAGCTCCCTAATCTTTATCTACATTACATCTTCTACCGTGCATCAAAAATTGGTAGAGGCTTCAAACGCAGCCTCTGCTACGATATAAATGTTGGTGCAAAAATAATACAGATATTGATTAGGATCAGTGTGACCAGGATGCCATAGACCGTGTTGTGTGGAGGAGGGAGTTGAGAAAAGAAATACTGATAAAAGGAGTAAAGGATTGCAGAGTGTTTAAGAGCAGAGTGTTTGAGAAAACGCATTTTAAGTATATTCTGTGGCAGCAGTGATCCTGAAACATATGTTCTAAGTGCCAAAGACTTCTAAACACGAGCAGGTCTTGCTAGTCATACTGGGACTCTCTATGTAGCGCAATATAACACCATCATCGTCTAGAGAGACTAAAAGCTCCCGATAAACAGGATTTGACAGCGGTTTAATCTTTCAACAGAATAAAATTCTTCCCAATACTAGCTTCTCATTTCTGTGAAATAACATTCTTTGTTATATTCCGTTTCGAATGTCTCATTTTCGTTATCCCCCCCCCCCCTCCCCCAGTTCGAATGTCTCATTCACAATCTTACTTTCACATTTCCTCGAAATAATATTCTTCGTTACCCCCCCCCCCCCCCCCCCCTCCCCCAGTTCGAATGTCTCATTTGACAGAAAAAAAGTTATCTTTTTACATTTATTAGCAATATCCTCCTCCTCTACATCATCATCATCTTCTGCCTCATCATCTTCATTAACTGCCTTGTCCAATGGCGTGTATGATCACGCCTTTTCACAATGGGCGATCATTAACAGCTTGCATAAGTTGATGTTCTGACACTCCTCCATGCCATAAGAGGTTCTCAAGAATCGTTTCTTGTTGTCTTCCTCAGATTTCTTTTTTATCCAGAGATCTTTCCAGTAATCACAATAAATTCCAATTTCATTCTTCTCATATCTCGACCAGAAAACGAAATTTTACGCCTATCCCATGAATTCTAAAAAAAAAAAAAAAAAATTTCTGTAAAACCACATCTCCGAGACTTCAAGATTTTTTGGGGATTTTTTAATAAATCTGCAGTATTGAGGCGCGTACCTCATTCAAATGCGAAATGTTTCACTACCCAAATTTGTCATATTTCTGTCAATAATATCATTACTTGTGCTGCGCATATCTTCTATGACTGTGGTGTTTTGGTTATATATCACACCATTATAACACATGCAGATGACAGTAATGGTCATGTAACAGCAGTCGTGACTTTTCAGTTTGTTATAAATTCGTCACTTAATTGCATTATTCTTACCGATTCTCATATCTGGCTTACATCATTGATTTATTATCTTTAAATTTCTCTTATGTTTTGGTTACAGTTTAATAACATGTATTACATATATTAATATACTTGAAATAGGTAATACCGTACAGATCAACAAATACTGAAAAAGAAATGGCTCTACATAGAATAAGCGGGCCTTTTAATTCCCTTAAAATATTTTAAGAAAAAAAGAAGGGTAATATTTCCCAACCCCCTTCAAATTTCTTGGATCGGAGGGCATGGGGGTGGGGTGTGCTGGCCTCAAGAAACCAGAGTCCTAAGTTTCAGCGCCCATGCCATCATGCATGTATTCGAATTAAGATTTATAGGTGAATTTTTTTTTTTTCATTTTATTATTTTTGTAAATACAGACAAAATCATGAAGCCTGTAAGAAGTTAAAATTATTCGACGGAGTTTTTTCACGGGGCAAAATTTTGACAAATGGGGATCGTTACAGGTCAGAGACCTGATCCGCAGTATAAAAAGATCATTAATACAAAACAGATGGCAGTGATCCGCGGGCCGCTTACTCGGCCTCAGGCAGTGATCCGCGGGCCACTTAATCGGCTTCAGGCAGTGATCCGCGGGCCACTTACTAGGCCTCCGCAGACCCTAGAGAAGCCGGTAGGTGTAAACTTGTGAAGCTGAGAATATAACTCAAACAGCTTCTACTGTCATTGACCACCTGAAACTTGTTTGGTATTTTCTTGTCAGCATAGAGCTACTTGGAAGCCATAGTTATGCAGCAGCTAGAGCTTGTCTGGGACTCAAAGGTCAAGGGTTCGATTCTGCATCGAGGTATCATTTGTCGTTGTTATTCTTGCTGTTGTTGTTTTTAAAAAAAAATTTGTTCTAATGTCGACTAAACTGTGACACGGTTAAGTCTCGGTACGTCACCGATTCGACGTCTGATTCGTCGTCTATTAAAAAACTAAGTCCCGTGTCAGATGCCTCAAGTGCCATTGGCGGGGCAATAGTCCTTTACTGCTGCCTGAATAGAGCCAGTTTAGCCAATTTGAAAAATAAACAATAAACGTAGTGTGTTGAGAATAAACCAGTAATCTTGTTTCTCTTAGTACTATCCCACTGCAAAATGTGGAGTTACACACCTATTTGGGCAGTAATTCAGACAAAGACGGAAGAACTGACATATATAGTAAAATACGAATTTAAAAAAAAAAATTGCAAGATGAGCTTTCAAAGCACCAGGAAATTAGTGGAGGTAAAAAGAAATTAAAACTTATAGTAAACTCAACATTGCTCATTCTAATGACAAATCAGTACAGTAGAAGCATGGAGAATAACTAAACGAAACTAGAAATAAACTATAAACATTTACAACTGGTGGCTGCGAGGAATAAAGGAATTTAAATAGTAGGAAAGAATCACTTATGTTGAGCATAGGAAAAGAACTAAACAATTTCCAGTGGACCAATAAAAGACGCTGGCGTTGGATAGGACACACGTTGAGAAAAGCTGAAAACAAGATAACTGTAATGTCTTTGCACCTGAAACCACAGGGGCGAAGAAAAAATATTGGCAGAAAAGAAAATTACTGACAATGGAGCTAAAGAGTGAATTTAAAAAGATGGTAAAGAAATAGAATGAGTTGCATGTAACATCGAAGGATAGAACGACGTTAGGTGGTTGAGGGCCTATGCTCCACTGTGGAATAGAAGACCGAAAAAAAAAAAACCCAGAACAGTGTTTTTTAAAACCTGCCACAAATTCTTTAAATTTAACAAACACAATTTAATATTAGTTGTTAGCTGAGGTTTGGCCGTTTCTGCACACAGGTCACTCCAACAACTGTTCCGTTCCTTTGCCAGTGGCAATTCTATTTTTTTTTTAATTATAAATGCCCTCAACTGTCCCATTAATGAAAAAAAAAATAATCAAAATATTTCCAAACTAACAACTAAAAATTGTTATCATTATCAGTCTTTTTTGTTTTGTTTTAGTTTCATTTCTAAACATGCCAGACTTTACAATCTATGAGACTGAATCTTTCGTTATACACGTTTTTTTTTTTTTTTTTTCGTTTTTTAAATTTCATATTTATTTTAAACAAGACAGATTTCACCTGCACAAAAAAACATGAGATCGAACCTGGAAGATTTAAAATGTATATATTTAATGCATGACAGTCTTCAGAAAGAAAAAGAAGCATAATTCCAAACTAAAATGAATAAAGGTTATCATCATAAACTATGTACTTATCTTTATTTTCAAATTTTAATCAAGACAGACTTTACAAAGTAAATTAAACCATTCTAAACGTGTGAGACTTCACAAACACAAACTCAAATAATTATGTCAACAAGAAAAGTGAAGTTTTCACCACTTAGTTTATTTTCGCTTTAAACCTATTTAAGTTTATTTTTAATTTCTTTATTTCCAGCACACCCCCCCCCCCTCCACCCCCAGCTCCCCACCCTCCATTAATTAATTTAGAAAGTGGTTTCTTCTGTGTACAGTTACTGCTTTGGTTTGTGTTTCAACATTCCCCCTGGCGTGCCACTGTGACATCTATGGAGCATGACACCACGTGTAGGTCACACTCGCTAGGGTAGGTGACTCCATCAGTCCCGCACACTGGACTGTAGTGGGTCGTCGGACACAGCGTGAATGGGTTGCACGGATCATCGGCGCCTTTATCGCCACAAATACCTATAACGTTTCAGTAAAATACATGTAATGGTTAGGTAAAATACACGTAATGGTTCGGTAAAATGCGCTTAATGGTTCGGTAAAGTACACGTAGTGGTTTAGTAAAATACATGTAATGGTTCAGTAAAATTCATGTATTGGTTCAGTAAAATACATTTAATTGTTTAGTAAATGGTGTTGTTTGTTGTTTGCTTAAACTTGGGAGAATGGTCCTGATTGTCCGTCTATTTTTGGATTCTGGCTTTGTTTGAGGATCTGAGTGTTGCTTGTGCATCAGTTTTACAGATCTGAGCTGTCTATTGTTTCTTGCCTTTCAGACAGATAAACTTGGATTTCAAAGCTATCGTCGATCTTTAAGATCATTGTAGTCAGTCTGAAGCTGTTGTGCCATGCAGTAGGAATCTAAGTCGAAACACATCTGAACTTTAACATTAAGTAACTGGGATTCTCTAGCCGTGAACTTCGCTCTTTGTACAAGAAATTATCTCTAGATGTTGTCGTCGGGCATAGTTGGCTCTGTGGCTAAGTCGGTGCGAACGCTTCGTAATGCCGGGTTCGATCCCAGCTGCGGGCCATGCGCCTTGCGTTGGTTTCGACAGTGGTATCAAGAAAGCCGACCGTCCAAAAAGCAGTGCCAAACTACTGGACGTAAATTTGCCTAGAAAAACTGCATAACAACCAGGGGCTGTTGGGGTTGGTTCTGCAAAGTCCTGTAAAGAATACGCAACAACCTAACCCCGGGCATAGTAGGGAGAGGGAAGAGGGGGGGGGGGGGGGTTGATAATTGCCAGTGGATGTCTGCGTTCTGCAACGTTAGTGAACACCCAGTTCAGGTCGAAGTGGGCCATCATCCGAAGATCATGGACGTGTGGAGGAGTCTTGCATGAGGTTCGGTTAAATGCACAGAGAATGCTGTCGCTTGAGCTGAGGAGCGGGGTATTCCTTTAAACATCATACAACCGACTTAACGTTCCCCGACGCCTGTGATCTTAATCGCCACACCCCTAGTAAATAAGTAATGGTCAATTTCATTCCGGTGGCGCATCAAACACATGTTCCTAGACCAAAGGGCGGTCAACATCAAGCCAGTCGGCTTTGCTTTCAATGATATTTTCTAGTGCCATTTTAGGCGGGATAGACCTGGCAGCGTTGTTCCATTTTAAAAAGATTTACCTCGATGCAGCGTTGAACCGTAGAACTTTTCTAGAGCTTTTCTTTATGGTAACTGATTGATTATTTAGTTACTCCTCCCCGGTATTATTGTTATATTTTTGTCATCTTATTATGAGGCAGCGGTTGTGAGGGCGGATAGAAAGAAAGATTCTCAAAATATCTTGGACAAAGAAGAGGACAAATACTGACACCTTGAAAGATCTGAACATCAAGGAAGATTGGCTAATAAACAGCATCCTGTCTCGGAAGCTGAAATATTTTGGTCATATCAAAAGCGCCATAAGGTATGGGGAAAAAATTATAGCAGAAAGCATAGTACCAGGAAGGAGGGGCAGGGGCCGATTAAAAAAAAGTCATGGCTCTCTAGCGTAGTTGGCTAAACCGGATTTCGCAGAGACCGCGTGACGAACTCCTTGTGGTCCGGGTTTAACCCCGGGGGTAGACAGAAAAGCCACATTTTCTCCCAGATTTACGGTATTTACAATGGAATCAAGGCCGAAAAGGTTGAGATATCCATAATACCGAGCCTAAGGGTTAACAACTCATGGCTTCTGGATACTAAAACAAACAAAGAAACTAAAATAAAGATGGGCACAGGATATAAGTGACTCCTTGAGTACGAAAGTACATCAGGCGGGAGAGCTGGCGAGAGACCGAGATTCTTTCAGGCAGACCATGATGAGAGCGACGTTCTGCTAAGGACGTAAGCATTCAGGGAGCTTTGTTCTTGCTATGTTCGAGACGTAACCAGAGCGGCTATTTATAATAAATAGTAATCGGTAACATTAAATAGTAAAATTGTGCAATTTATTTGACATTAGAATGTGTAAGCGGCAAATACAGCCATTACATGCACTCCTGGCCACCGATTTTGGCAAGCGCATCAGACTTCTTCAAAGCATTTTTGTTGTTGAAATTAACTTTCCGAATCATGTGAAGTTTTAACAATGCAGGATGTGTGTGACTACACAATCAGAGTTTGATTGCAAGAAAATCGACCCAAAACCTCCGCGAGATGTCCATAAGCCAAATTTCTCACTTAGCATCCCACATTCCTACTCACTGAATCTAGATGACAGACCAGAAGGGTTGATGTCTGGTATGATCTGCAACCAGTGCGGTAAGGGATAGTACATGAAGTCCACAGACTGAGAAACCGAGCTTATCAGTGGTGAGATATGGATATAACACCTGTAATACCGGCTCACTCTTCTTTTTGCCAAATAAAAATGCATTTAGTATTATTTATCACTTTACCAGCACTTGACCATTTCAGTAACTGATTATAGATCAGGTTTACTCATTGTCTCGAAGAGTCAGCTAAATAAACTGGAGTGCATACAGAATGAAGCTATACGGCTGATCCTGTGTTGTACAAGAGACACCCCGATCGACTGTGTGTATGCGATACATCCTTGCATTGCTGACTATTGCAGATAGGCTAAAGGTGCTGCAGGCTAAGTCATACCTCAGAGAAGCTGCAAACATACAGGTCCTGTATGAAGCTTTAGCTGCAGGCAAGGGTCAGAGGCTGACAAGGGGAAAATCGTGGATGGCTCAAGCAGAAGACACAATAAGACAAGTATGCATGCTGGAGAACACTGGGCGAGGAGAGGAGTGGGTCAGAGTAACAGCAGGAAATTCTGACCTGTGTAGGGTTATGATCACATTGGGCCGGGTGTGCAGAGAGTGGCCAGCGGGTGCTAAGGAGGTTGAAGCCCAACAGTTGATTCACGACAATCCACGCCCAGGTTATCTGATTATCTATACAGATGGTTCGGTGCTGCGAGGAAAGAGAAGTTTTGGGAGTTCGTAGCGAAAGCCAATGGACAATCTTTATTGCAAGACTGCCTAGCATATGACACCACAACATCTAGCATGAGAATGGAGGTGGAGACGGTAACTGTAGCTCTCCGGTGGCTAGAGAACATCATGCATACACATGTCGTAATTGTAACAGACTCTGAAAGCATACTGAAAAGGGTGAAGACAGGGATGCTTCGAGCAGAGTGGCAAGCTTTACTGGAAAGGTCACGGGTAGTGAGCATACTTTGGATCTTTTCTCCAGGCTATGCAGGCGTGGAGGGTAATGAACAGGCAAACAGATTAGCTGGATCTGCACCACTGGGTGGTGAATTGATACATGACAAGGCAGATGTGGTCAAGGCCCTATGGAAACAAGCAGCGTAATCAGTAGAGAAAAATTATTACTATGGCCTGGAGATAATAAGGCACTAGAGGGTCTGGCCGGCTTATTACACTCAGAGGAAAGTCAAGACGGTCATTTAACCAGATTGTGACCGGTGCCATCAGTATTGGAACTGCTGAAGATGAGGACAGAGCATGCATGGGAATGCCCCGAGTGCTGTGATGTCAGTTATTGACTCAACTCAACTCACTGTTTTCTATTTATTATAAAAACGCCTCTCGATTCACCTCTGGAACATAGCGAAAAGAATGCTCGCTGGATACTTTTGCCACTCATGTAGAAACTGTAATGTGTAAATGCTACCAGTTACCAGTACTAAAATTTTAGTTGCGCATGCATGCTCTCAAAAGTAAAAACACGAAGAGGAAAAAGGCACGTGATGCAATCTCCAGTAATAGTTACCTGCTAACGCGTACACATGCAAATTGCCTATCCCCCGCCACTGGATCTGATATACCAGATGACTGTGTTCTAATTCCTGACGTTTCCGTTCATACAAGTGAACTAAAGAGCTTCTTTCTCTCAAACTGATTTTACCTTGTCCAGTAAACCTTACATATATCATCATTATCATCATCATCGTGAACAATTTCTGCCGTTAGCTGACTTGGGTAGGTATAATTTGCAATCTAGTGGATGGCACTAGCTGTTGTCATGACGTGAAGACACAAGATGTGTTGAATGTTGTCGATATTTTTGTGTGTGGCCATCCTTTTGCTTATGTAGCTAATCATATATAGTGCCTGCATTGCTATCATCTGATGTTGCTGCATTCTAACACAACGGATAAACCACTTGATCTGCTGTTTTTCTGTGAATCTGGTGCACGGTGTCGTTCCCACAATCTGTCAGTATCATTTTTCACTCGATCTCGGATGGTCAGTCTTACATATACAGACAATGTTTGTTTACGTTGAGTGGCAATGTATGTTTCACTGTTACTTACAGACTACAACAATGGTTGCCAGAAGTGTCATGTTCAGTGCCTTTTTGAACATGATGTTACACAGTAAGATATTCCGGATTCACACTCGATCCACAAGCTGAAGTGAAATGTGCAATAAATTTCCAGCCACAAAATGCAATATTTTTTAAAACAGCAAAAGTACATTAAATTATTTTAACAATAAATTTTAGGTAAAAACGAGTAAAAAAGACTATTTTCCACGCTTTTCGGCATTTTGGGCACTTTTAAACATATTTTATAGACCGACTGGCACTTGGTACGCGGCAGAGATCTTACGGATGTAACTAAATGAAGTTCAAGATACAGATCTTGATTTGCTCACAAATAGTGATAAATGTCTTCTAAATTGAACCCGAAAATTCGACACCGAATATTTTTACTTTGAAGCGAAAGTGAATCATGGACAGTTGGCTAGTTAGTGAACACTTATGTGGAAGCGTTCAAGATGTGGTTTTATGGAGGAATAATAAAAATACTCTGAACAGGAGGGGGAAAAGGTGAGTAGTGAAGATGTATTGAAAAAAAAAATGACTCACGAAAGAGACAGTCTACGCTGTTTGGTCGTTTCAGGAGAAGGAGAAAATGGGGTATTTAAGAAAGTTGGAGGGGAAAGAGGAAGAGGGAGACCGAGAGACAAGATGATGGACAGTTTGACCTTGCGGCGTGGAAAGACCATCCGTGTCAGAACTGACTGAAAGTACACGTGTAAAAAGGTTGTAGATAGTCATGACTACGAACGTCACCGACATGGACTATATCTGCATGTAGGGCCTTGTGAATGTGAGTCATGAACTGTTTTGGGGGGTCACTGATGAAAATAATACACTGGGTAGGAGTTATAACACCTCCCTGGAGGACACCCTTTTGTAACCTCACCAGCTTGCTCTTGTGTTTTTCCAATCTGATTCTCACGCAGCGTGTGTAAAGAAAGTCTCTAATCCAGACAAACATATGCCCTTTTATCCCACTGTGTCGTAATTTTAGCAAGACTCCTTTCTTCCAGACCTTATCAAAGGCTTTGGTCATGTCGAAGAAAGCAGCTAGCAGTTTGTATTTTTTCTGGAAAGCCTCTTCAATTTTCTGTGCGAGATAAGAGCTTTTTGTCATCGATGCTTCTGTTTCTCCTGAAGCCTGACTGAATAGTCAAGAGTTACCTTAACGTAAACGTAAAGATTCTTCACACCTATACATAAATAACGGTAAGAAGGTCTCATGAGACTACGTGTCTTTCTGTTACACACATACATTTCAAGGAGATTTTAAAAATTGCTAACTGCAAAAAATATTGCAAACTGTGTAAAGTACTTATAACAATGAATAAAAGCAATAAGGATAAATAACCAAGAATTGTAGGCACAGCATTCGGAATATTGTCTGACGCGCTTTGTCCTCTTCCGTAATAGCCAATGACGATCTCAAAAGGGTGGTATCACTTGCAACCCGGTTTAAAGTTTA
Source organism: Candidula unifasciata (assembly GCA_905116865.2). Taxonomy (NCBI): domain Eukaryota; kingdom Metazoa; phylum Mollusca; class Gastropoda; order Stylommatophora; family Geomitridae; genus Candidula; species Candidula unifasciata. Next base: position 11,781 of record CAJHNH020004438.1, read on the forward strand.
TGTGCTTTTTCCTCAGAACGTAAATTGTCGTCCAGACCATTTCAGATACACATTCCAAAAACAGCAACAGAGCAGATCACAGATTACTGATTACTGGTTTAACAATCGACACCATAATACACCAGACATACATATAGGTGCTCTGTCTCCAGCAGCAAATGTCTCGACATGTAGATGGTAACCGTTCCATTAACACACTGATTATAAACTCGTCGTTGTCTTCCTCTAATGCGCCTCTCCTTCGCTGATCAACACTTAATTTCTCGTTCCCACATCCGTACACATGTTATTTAATCTAACCTCGTGTCTTCTGTCAGCATTCGTTCACAAATGGTCTTCATAACAAGGGTCAACATGTTTCTGTCTAACACAGACAAGCTAGATGTTTTTCTCCTTTTCCTTCTTCGCGTTCACCGGCTGTAAATTATGGAGGAAAGTTCTGGTTCATCGTCCACTTCTAGACTTCGGTCTTGTTCCAGAAGTTAAGTTGTATGTGCATATCCGTTCTACAGATCTGAATTATTTACAATGCAAAATTTGCCGTTTGGGTTACCGAACCTCAGTTGTGGGGGATGGAATGGGAACAGGGAATTGACATACTGTTCCTTAATCGCAGAACTCAAGTTATGAAACAAGGCTATTTCCAGAAGTGGACGAACAATCAGAACTTTCTAGCAGAGTTTACAGCTGATGAACACCCGGAAGAAGAAAAGAATAAAATGCAAAATGTTATACAATATGTCGACATTTGTGTGAACTCACCTGTTGAAAACTGGGAGACAGTTCAGTTAAATGTGAAATACCTCTTTCTCAAAATGCCACGATGGTTATAATCGTACGAACCGAGATAATAAATCTGATTAATTACAATTTAAATCGATCAGAGCACGGCAAATCAAATAATGCACCAGGTGTTACCTAACGTGTGCCATAAGGTCATCAAGTCCCAAGACTGTAGTTGGAGTTGTCTTATCTTGATCCTTAGCATTTGCTACCGGCGACTATAAAACATCCGACGGAAAACCGGAGAGAGAAATTGGCTCCAGATGTGGCAAAGCTAATCAAGTGGGTCAACTATTTCTTCTGTTGACACACAAGCAGATACCTCAGAGTACTAAAGTGAATCTTATCAGAACTCTGTTTTGGCCAACGCTTTGCTATCAATGCCAAACGTGGACACTTACATCCTCCAATGAACGTAAAATTGTGACAACAGAGATGAAATGCCTTAGAAGAGCTGCAGGTGTTTCAAGGAAAGACAGACGAATCAGACGAATGCTAGGAATAAAGCCAGTTTTACAGAAGAAGAAGAAGAAGAAGAAGAAGAAGAAGAAGAAGAAGAAGAAGAAGAAGAAGAAGAAGAAGAAGAAGAAGAAGAAGAAGAAGAAGAAGAAGAAGAAGAAGAAGAAGAAGAAGAAGAAGAAGAAGAAGAAGAAGAAGAAGAAGAAGAAGAAGAAGAAGAAGAAGAAGAAGAAGAAGAAGAAGAAGAAGAAGAAGAAGAAGAAGAAGAAGAAGAAGAAGAAGAAGAAGAAGAAGAAGAAGAAGAAGAAGAAGAAGAAGAAGAAGGAGAAGACGAAGAAGAAGAAGAAGAAGAAGAAGAAGAAGAAGAAGAAGAAGAAGAAGAAGAAGAAGAAGAAGAAGAAGAAGAAGAAGAAGAAGAAGAAGAAGAAGAAGAAGAAGAAGAAGAAGAAGAAGAAGAAGAAGAAGAAGAAGAAGAAGAAGACTATAAAACATGGACCTAACATAAACGAATGCCGATAGAAGACACGAGGTTAAATAATATGACATATGTAAGAATTTCTCAATTTTGAATTAGATGTGGATCTCGCAAGCAGCGACGTATGAGAGGAAGAGGACAACGTGGGTATAATCAGAATGCTACTGGGACTAATTTAATGACCTTTTAAGCAAATTATGTACTTCATGTACTTCGCTTTTGAAGTTTGTTCTGCATACAAAGTGTATACAAATGCCATGTAAATGGTGGTCTCTTTTGGTCTGTAGCGGACATACTTTAGTCTGTGCCACAGTGACCTTTGTAGCACAGGCTAGTGCTCCCAGGTCACAAATTGACATTGTCACTTTCACAACAGTGGGTCGTAAACGGTAGGGCAAACCTAGAATGGGACGCACAGTTCTGGCGCCGTAGACGTTGGCAGAGGGCAAATCCCTCGATAAGAGACCTTGCCTTTAGTACACGGGGATGTAGTTAGGTAGTACTCTTTGTGATGGATGGCTCACAATGTCGGTCCCGCACACTGAATCAAAGTTACTGCTCATACAAATAATTATTACGTCATATTTTGTCCGTCTGAGCATTCTGAAACAAACGCATTTGTTGGTTATAATGTGATTTTTTAATTACATTAATAATTGGCTAGCATATTCCTATACATCAGAACCCCATTGTCGGGGTGGGGTGGGGGTGGGGGGGGGTGGACCCACTGCCTTCCAACCAGCATGCCCTAAGAGTTGACTAATCGGTGGTGGGGGGGGGGGGGGGTCAGCCTTATCTGCATTAGATACAATAAGCCAACAGTCTGCATGCAAATAATCCAGATCTGTTGAACGGATATGCACACAAATTATGAATGATTTTTGTGTGTGTTGTAGTTTTGTAAGAAGACCACAGTGGAGAAGTGGACAAACAACCATAACTTTATGTCGGAGCTTACGCCGGTGAACGCGAAGAAACAGGAGACTAGGAAAATATAACTTTATTATAGCAAAGCAATAGATTTGATTATTATTAATTATTATTATGATTATTATTATTATTATTATTATTATTATTATTATTATTATTATTATTATTATTATTACCATTAATATTAACCTTCAAAACTGTAAACTCCGGCGGAAAGTCCTGTTGGCCCGCCCACTTCTGGTCTATGTCAGTATGTTAAGACCTTTGAGGAGTTGTATGTGCACATCTGTTTCACAGGTCTGGGTCATCTGTTGGTTCCATTCCTTTCAGAAGAAGCCCAAAACCTCTAAAGCAAGCATCGACCCTCCTGTCTACGCTGACAAAACTCATGACTGGGAACCTATTTCTAGTATGACCAACAAAACGAAGTGTTCATCGGGGGGCTGAGTGGCCTCGAGTGTTGGTGGTCCCGGGTTCAAACCCCGGTAAAGGCTGGAATTTTTTCACGTGGACTTATAGTAATTTTCCCGTGGTCTCTGGAAAGTAAGAACGGACGCCTGTGTCGTCTATTCTTGCGCACGTCAAAAATACTTTGGCAGTTGGGAATCGAAAAAGAGTAGCCTAACGGCGCTGCCCCGGCGAAATTTGGAGTTAAAAATCTACTAAAAGTATTTTAGAATCCTCGCCGGTGCAACGGAGTTCGTGCACTGTGCTGAGATTCTGCGGACTCAAGCTTGTGTTATAAGTAGAACGGCACATTTATGGGTTACACCAGTGTGCCGTGGTGTTGATCCGTTGAATAAACATAAATATAAGAAGTGTAGATGTGTGTGTCGTTAAACGCCACCAGGACAGCACAACCAGCAATAAACACCCGTTGACACAAAGTGCTTCCCATTCGAATGAGGATCACCCAGACACAAGTCTCAGTAACCCCGTTCAACCGTTAAGTTTTATAACAACCCCCAACTACAGTCGGGATGGGTTTTTCAGAAGAAGAAAACGAAAAAATTGGGGCGGGAATATCTTTAAATGCCGAGTAAAGTGTAGATTCGTGTTTTACCACCATGAGAGAAGATCGTGGTGTATCACAAGTGGTTCAGCACATTTGCATAGCATTTAGTACGTAAATGATTTGAGTATCATCACTTTTACAATAAGACAACAATCGATTCGCCTTTATAGCAAAAGTGGTAAATTTAGGTAATGATGGTCGTTTATATATAGTTATATATATGTGTGTGTGTGTGTGTGTGGGTGTGTGTGTTATTTGTTTAATCTTTTTTTCCAGATTTGATTAGCTTATCAGCATAATAATAATAATAATAATAATAATAATAATAATAATAATAAAGTAAATAAAGTAAAGATCCCTTATTACGCCTAAGGCGCATCGGGTATATGGGCAGAGCGTCCCATATTTTACAGACCAATCGGCACTGGATGGGTACTGTGGTCAACATTACGCCGGCCGTCTTTACTTCCCCAGGACAGCCATCCTGGTACCCATTTTAGGCTGGGTCGACCTGCGACGTCCCATACCACGATAAAAATCCACGTAGCCCGCAGTGGGTTTCGATCGCGGTAAGGTGGATTACGAGTCGGACTCGCAACGCTGTTTTACATGGAATAATAATAATAATAATTATTATTATTATTATTATTATTAATTGTTATTATAAGTGTTATTAATTAACGTTGGCGGCTGTAAACTCAAGCAGAAAGTCTTGGTGGCTCGTCCACCCCTTTACTTTAGGATTGTTTAAGAATCTGCGTTTTTGACCACAGTGCTCATGGGCTATACAGTAATAAGGGTTTGGCACAATATGTTCGACGCGCTACGGTGTTTCTTTGCATAGAACATTGAAACAGACTTTAACATTACTTTACAATAGATTACATTTTCATAAAATGAAGAACATTTTATGCAATATATCTCTGTCATTAGAGGTTAGAAAAAGAATTTTTGCTTGCTACATACATCCAGTTTTAACGTATTGCTGTGGGTCCTTGACAAACGGTAGGCAGGCCAAACAATTTCTGGAGGCCTCAGAGATGTGGTTTTATTAAAGAATGCTTAAAATACATTGGACAGCCAAAAAGAGCAACCCAAGAGGTTTTGAAAGAGGTGGGAGCACGAAAACAGCTTATCACAGACATCAGAAAGAAACAGTCATAATTTTTCGCCTATGTTACGAGAAGATGGAAAATAGAACATGTTGTGACCACTTGAAAGATCTGTGGAAGGAGGGATAGAGGAAGACAACGAGAGAAAATTCTTGGCAGTCTTGTTGCATGCATGGCAGGAAGGTGTGTCAGCACACGAACTGATACATGCTGCAGGAGACCGGCAAGGCATCTGATGATGATGATGAGATTACAATTGAAAGTTCTAATATTAGATGTTTCTCCCTAATCTCTTCTTATCGTTCAGCAGCTGTAAACTCTGTCTTGAAGTTTTGTTGGTTTTTTGTGTTTCCTCACTTCGGGATTTTGGTCTTGTTCCAGATCATAAATTGTGCATGCATAGCCGTTGCACAGATCTGTTTATGTGTATGCAGACTGCTGGTTCGGCGCTTTTCTGGCAAATGTGCTCTGAATCGAAGAAAATATCCATAATTAGTGGCCCAGTACGACTGGATTCTTGCATGTTTCAAATGAAGAATAGGAAGCCCATGTGCTGTGTAATTAGCATTAGATACTGGCTGACTTTGGATGGGTACCAGGTAAAGTCCTAGGAAGTATAGGCGGCCAAAGTGATGTTGGCCACATCGTGTATCGAGTGCCGAATGGTCTACATAAACATGAGTCTAGCAAAGTGGTTTTCAAAATGTGATTATAAAGCAGAGATCAAAAAGAAAAATCCCAAACACATGTAAAACAAGATCTTGGAGAAAAAAGTTCACATAAATCAAAGTGGGAAATAACATAAAAGATACCGTGGCACTTCAATTCCCAGGATCACCAAGGTGTCTTCCACGTGGAGGTGACAGCCATTAAATGTAGCCACTCCAGCGACAAAGTCCGCAAGTCTCTTGAAAATCGCTTTTTTACACCTTGGGTACTTTAACACCCTCCGTCCTGAATTGCTAACACAGTTGAATGAATAATCTCTACCCGTATAGAACTGCAGTTATTCTTTTCTCTCCTATATTCGATTCCACAAGCTACACGGGAAGTCTTCAAGACAATTTTATAAGCAAACACAAAAGATTTTTTTTTAAATTGTCGCAAATGTTTACTGTTAACGTAACATAACATAACCTTTGACCCATTAGGGTCGTGGAGGTGTATTGATGGAAGCATTAGCACATAAAACCTGCCATCTTTCTCTGTCTTCTGCTTGATGAAAAGTTTATGATAACTTAGTCCTGCCAATTTCTTGATGTTGTCGTTCCAGATTCTTTTTTGCCCTCCTCTTCTACGACTACCCCCATTCCCCCCCCCCCCCACCACCACCACCCCTTTTTAATGTTGCTTGAAGTACAGTCTTTGTAATCATGTCTCACCACGTGCCCACGTTTACTTTTACCTACATACGACAACAATGGCTTCCACTGCCACAATGTACCTCGCATGTTTGTCCATGGTGCTAATGTAACGCATTGTTTGGACATCAGTTTATATGTGCAGCGATGAGTATTATTTTGATAGCCTGCTCCAAATTCGTATGCTTTTGTCCCCCTCCCCTTCCTCTTTCCGATATTTATTAACTGTTTTTTTTTTAACATATCATGCTCTATATTGATAAAATACAAGGACTGTGTGAAAGATGAAGGTTTGAAAGGGCCAAATGTAAGACAGGCCTGCGTGTGACCCTTTGTGACCCTTTGGAGCAACAACAACAACAACAACAACAAAGTTCGTTCTTCCGTTTAATGACAATCTGCTGTAATCTGACTGTACTCCAGAGGCAGACCAAGAATAATATGGATAAATAAGATCCAGGCAGATCAACAAACACTTGGAGTCACCAAGCGGAGCGAGAGGACTAATTAGAGAATAAATGGAGGCGGGTGATATCTACAAGAACAAATCTCAAGGGCTCGATAAGAACCAGCACTATATGGCTGACGTAGCCAATATCAAGTCAAACTTCTTTACTTCCATAAAAACTTTCAACTAACCATTATTATCTACATTAAACAAAGCCCATCCCATAATGTGGATGATTCGAAGAAATGTTGACTGTACGCACAGACTTGCATGCTAGCCACTTGGCAGGAGCCATCCCGAACTACGTAAAAACAGTACAATAATTAAGCGAAAGAACTATTAATGATATTTATGTTGGGTCAAAATGCTGTATAATAATACAAAAATAGTTTGGAGGAAACATTATCATCGACTCTCCCTGTAATTTTGCGACTATTGTTTCGGTGCTCAGTTTTACAACTATAATGAGAGGGACAAACCGCACGCAGTAAACGGTAGCTTTAGTAAGTGATGACATTTCTACCGATGGGACTAATTTGTTACATCTGTCGTCGCAGTGAGGGGGAAAAAAGCTCGCAATTGCTAACAGTAAACACGAATAATGTGTGTTATTAACTACTTCAGGGTTGAAGCATGCACAACAGGAGACTACCGATCATCAGCTGCCCTTCAACAATTGTTTCAGCCGGATCTCTGCTGCTGCAGAATCAGCAGTTCAACAAATGGTTCATCAATATTTCCGTCCAACTGAGCTGATTATCTATACAGATGGTTCTGTTTGAGATGCAGACAATAGCAAAAACGAGTGGACGTCGCTTAGTGCCACAAAGCCTGGCACATGATATCACAACGTCTAGTTTAACAATGAAGGTGGAGGCAGTAACGCCTGCCTTCCGATGGCTTGAGAACTAACTGTACACAAATGTTGTAATTGTAACTGACTCACAAAGCATGCTGAGAAAAAAGGAAACATAAAACATGCTCCGTGCAGAGTGGCAAGCATCGCTTCAGGTTTCCCGGGTTGTTAGCGCCCTTTGGCTATTTTCTTCAGGTCATGCTGGTATGTTGGGACTGACCGGTTCTGCATCACGCTGTGGTAAACTGATGTTTGACAAGCTAGACGTTGTGAGGGCCCTTTGGGGGCGAATGAACAGTGTAACACAAATAGATCATCAATGTCTAAAGAGAATGGGAGTTACCAGGAGATCTATTCGACACTCCTCCTGTTTCCACACATACACAACTTTCCGTTTTGTTCGCATGTACCACATTTTAGTTCGGTGTAGAAAGGTGGTGGCAGCCTGATTATTTGGGCCGCACGGCTAGTGCTGTAGTCACGGACTGTTCAGGCTATGATGTTTAACTTTGCCCCGGATAGAAAAACTCCACCACTCTACCGGGAGTCGAACATGGGTCTCCCGCATGGAAGCCGACTTTGTAACCTCGGCCAGTCGCTACTAACTAATTAAGGTTTCAATACCATTAACATTTCAATAACACGTCAAGTGAAATAAATTACCGCAAAACAAACTTTGATTAAGAATGGAATAGAAGAATAGGATGTGAACCATAAGTGACTTACAACCACAGAAAATGTTTGTCGCGAAACAATGACCGTTGATTACTCATCAGAATTGTAATGTCGTCTGTGAATTATATACAGGGTGTTTGTAAAGTCTCGCTACACTTTTTTTTTTCTGGTCGGCCTAGCAGATTGCTTTACTTTGCTTGATTTGAAATAGAAAAAAATTATATCAGCTCGCGAACATGTCTGTTCGTGAATTAGGTCAAAGAATGAATTAAATTCGTTACGTAAGGTACCACTGATCCTGCTCTCTGTTTTTCAGAATATTTTAACAGACAGAACATGACCAGATTCTACACGATATTTCCCCGAAGTGAATTTAAATAATGCAGACAAAAACAATACATTTATTATCTCGTACATTTTTGTTGTGTCCCGTCGGATGTATTTATGAATGTACTTTTTAGGAGTAACTGGATGTCTTTCTTTATTTTAGATACTATACCTCACAATTTATTAACTACGGTCTCTTGTTGAATTTTAGATTGTTCCATTAAAATGGTTTCCATCTTGGCTTGTAAGTCAGACCCGTTCTTTATTATGATCCCTCTTCCTTTGCATGGTTTGAGAAGTATCAGGTATTCGTTTCCGGTTAATGCTTTTAATTGTGTAATATTTTAACCGTTTAGCGTATATATTACGAACAATGGTGGGGAGCGAAATAATATGAAAATAAACACTACAAAGACAGAGAAATTGATGATAGGAAGACAGAAAGATAATTTAGAAATAAAATTTTAAAAAAAAAACAGCACCTTTAGACAAATAGAGGAATTTAAGTATTTATGAGCAATTTTCACATCCGACGGAAATCTGGACAGAAAAATTAGCTCGAGATGCGGCAAAGCTAATCAACTTTCTCCCCTGTTGACACACAAGCAAATACACGGAAGTACTAAAGTGAATCTTATCAGAACTTTTTTTTTTGGGGGGGGGGGGGGGGGGGGCCACAACTATGCTATCAATGCCAAACGTAGACACTTACATCCTCCAAAGAACGTAAAACTGTGACAACAGAGATGAAATGAGCCACACTAAAACGTTTCAACGGGTATAGAGCGAGTGGATGACCTCAGAAAATATGGCATTAGGAACAGCCTTACAGAAATGAACTTCAGTCTTAATAGTACTCTTGACAGAGCTCATCAACGAACGTTACATCAAGGGCTCGGAATGCTGAAGAAGAAGAAGAAGAAGAAGAAGAAGAAGAAGAAGAAGAAGAAGAAGAAGAAGAAGAAGAAGAAGAAGAAGAAGAAGAAGAAGAAGAAGAAGAAGAAGAAGAAGAAGAAGAAGAAGAAGAAGAAGAAGAAGAAGAAGAAGAAGAAGAAGAAGAAGAAGAAGAAGAAGAAGAAGAAGAAGAAGAGAAGAAGAAGAAGAAGAAGAAGAAGAAGAAGAAGAAGAAGAAGAAGAAGAAGAAGAAGAAGAAGAAGAAGAAGAAGAAGAAGAAGAAGAAGAAGAAGAAGAAGAAGAAGAAGAAGAAGCGTGTATGTATGTTGAAACGACATTTTACTGTACTGATGTTCTAAACGCTAACGTTTAGTCATCAGCTAGCCGATCGACTGTGTAGACGTTACATTAACGTAGAGATTTGAGCGAACATCATTTCAGTATGAGCTTTTGACTTAGTCTGATTAATATATTTAGGTCTGAAGCAGAACTTCAGCCAAACACAAGGACCTCTTGGCGGTCAGTCTGTTTGTTTCTAATGAAAGTGAATTTATCACTAAGGAAGTAATCCTATAACGTAGACTTTAGTATATACGGTTTCAATGAGACGATGTCATGCCTCGTGGATGACTACTAATTGCTGTTAATTAAACGTTCATTGCCACTATTGCAGTGGTCAGAAACAAGACCACTCACAACGAAGAACAGATGTGTCGGCACACTAAATCCCGTTGGATATATCTGGTGGTCAGTTTAACTGCAGTCGCCAGTAAACTTGCATTTGTTGAAGGGAGAGACAGCTGAGAAAAAGAGAAGCAAAACATAAGCCTAAATACCTCCTTCATTCTATCCGCGATGTCAATAAGACTGCACACGAAAGAATGGAATAGAGGAATTGCCTCCAGCCCTGTGTAGCATTTAATGACACAGCTGGACAATTGATGATGATAATGATGATGATGATATAATGAACTAACTGGGACTGTGCTGTTCATATTATTGGCCACACATATGAAAACCTATTACTAAAATTGGCAGAAGCTGTGCCAATATTAATGACCAATTGTGCGTTGTGCATACAAAAAAAGAGTGTGGTTAATTTGAAATTACTACGGTAATCACGTGACTAATTTTAATTTCTAGTGGTGATATGTATAGTGTGAAGGGCGGTAACTTTAAGTAGAGCTAGTTACTGGTTAAGATAAGACCGAACAAATTGTAATAGCAAAGCACGGCAAGGAAAAAAAACCTGCTGCCACCTACAAATATATCATATGAAAATCAGAAAAAGAAAAATCATAGACGCACTTAGATACAAACTTCGGTGCTTTATAAATATCCTACCCCAGACAGGTGAAATCCACAGGTCAAGGTCAGTGCAATATTTCAGGTGGTGGTAGATAGGCTGCATGCAGTCGTGGGACCTAGACTGCACTCTCTGGTGGGAGGTAGGTGGCTTGGGGTTAGGGCCAGTTCTAGATGTTTTTGAGTCGCTAAAAGCACCAAAAAGCCATGAAATCCAGTCTTATCAACTTCTAAAATGTTGGACTGAACTGTGAAGACATCTGGGATAGAATATTATTAATGCACCCAAACTTTAATTGCTCCAGATTTGATTTGATTTGATTTAAGAACCGACATCACATCACTCATGGCATTCCCATAAGAGCTCCGTTCCCATCTTCAGCAGCCAGCGAAGAGTTCCGATGCTAATGGTGCCAGTAGCATTCTGAATGTAAGTCTTGCCTTTCCTCTGAGCCTCGAGCATCTGCCAGAACCTCTCGTCACTCCCCCCTGCATCAATCTCACCAGACTGTGGTGATCCATCTGCTCCTCCGAACTGTACACGCTCTCAGACAATGCACTAACCACGTCTGCCTTATCATGTATTAGTATTCCACCAAGTTGTGCAGAGCCAGCCAGTCTGTCCGCCTGTTCATTTCCCAACACACCGGCGTAACCCGGTGAAAAAATCCAGACAATACTCCTCACCCGTGTCCTCCGCTGCGAAGCATGCCACTCTGCACGAAGCATGCCTGTTCTGATCTTTCTCAGCATGCTTTCTGAGTCAGTTACAATCACGATATGTGTGTGTGTATCGTGTTCTCTAGCCAGCGAAAAACTGCAGTGACCGCCATTCTTAAGCTGGATGTTGTGGTATCATATGTTAGGCTCTCCTGCACCAAACGTTGACCATTAACTTTTGCTAAGAAACCCCAAGCACTTCTTTTTCCTCTTGACACTAAACCGTCTGTGTAAATGATCAAATCCTCTGAGCGACTATTGTCTTGAATTATTTGCTGAATTTCCAACTCCGTGGCACCTGCTGGCCAGTCTCTGCATTCCCAGCTCAGCGTGATTATGACCCTACACAAGTTTGACTGTTCAGGTGGCACTTTGACCCACTCCTCTCCTCGCCTAATATTCTCAAGTATGCAAATATGTCTGATTGTGTCTTCTGCCTGAGCCTTCCATGACCTCCCTCTGATCAGCTGCTGACCCTTAACTGCACCCAGATCTTCCTGCAAAGGGTGGTCTGTGTCTTAAGCTACCCTGAGATATGACTTCGCCTGCAGCACTTTGCGCCTACCTGCAATAGTCGGCAAACAAAGTATGTATCGCATACACACCACTGGACTGTCCCTTGTGCAACCCAGAAAGACCAGCATAGCCGCGTTCTGTGTGCGCTCTATTTTGTCCATCTGACTCTTTGAGACGGTAAGCAGTCCTAGGCCATAATCAACCACTAAATTGCTCCAGTATACTAAGTAAAGAACTATTGTAGAAATAAGGTAAATTATCCCTTATCTACAGCATCTGCAAAAAAAAAAAAAAACAGATAATCTATACCGTAACATTAGCATCACAATATGAAACTGTGTTCAGATTTTTTGTCCTACGTGGCTCTAAAAATCGGAGAACAGGTATTATAGGTAAAGACTTCAGGTATCTTTTTGGGAACAGCGCTTTGTGACGAATCTTTGGACCCATAAAAAATGCAGACAGTGGAGAATGGAGAATGGTTTAAATCAACACCACTGATTACTGTCATCGTGTGGGCTAACAGATTGCGATGGTTGGGGAATCTCGAAAGAAGGGCAGATGGAGGAGAAATACAAACATACACAAAAGACGAGGCAGACCACGAAGTCAATGGACAGATATGTACGGGTAGATCTACAAACACTTGGAGCCACCAGTTATAAAGAGAAGGTCAGTCACACAGATGAATGGAGGCGAGTGAAATCTGCGGTTTCTTGAAAAAGACACACATGCACACACAAACACACACACACAGAAGGACACACACACACACACACACATGGACAGACATACACACAGACAAACAAACAGTCACACACACACAGAGAGACACAGACACATACACACACAGGCACAGACACAACAGACATAGGTACAGACACACACTTACAGACACTAATTCCGGTAAGGCAACTATTTTTGTGTATGTGTATTTTGTCCACTATGTCCTTCTGTCTCCATTTTCGTCAACTTAATCAATGAATGCAAATCAATGCATGCCCTACCCGGGCCGTTTCTAGAGCCTGATTTATGGTGGAAAAAAAAGACCTACTGCCCAACTAACAAACATATCGCAAGGAGTGAGAAGGCAGGTTTTTTTTTTTAAATCTAATATTTTACAGTCTAGCTGTAAACCACGAAACAATATGTCAGCTGCACTTTTATGGGCAAACGTAGAAGAGGAAGAAGGGAAACGCCTGTCTGTTTTTAATGTGCGGTATCAGTAGCCCTAATTGTTCCCGGGTGATACATTTATCCCTGGCACTGCAGGTATGTTGAATATCATCATCACCACGTGCCTTTGTAGCTGGCGTAGGCGTTCATGCGTCACCACAGATCTCGGTTATGGTGTTCTGGATGCACACAAGCTGTCCACCTTCCACCACACATGTCTACGTAGAATTATCAAAATTTTTTGGCCAGATACAATCTCAAACACTAAACTACTTCAAGTCACAAACCAAGAAACTTTAGACAGTATGATTACCAAGAGAAGATGGAAATGGCTTGGCCACGTTATGAGAATGACTTCTGATTTACCTGCCAAAACAGCTCTCACATAGACACCAGAGGGAAAGGGAAAATAGGGGCGCCCAAAAACAACATGGAGACGAACGATGGAAAGTGACCTGAGTGCGGCATCTTTGACATGGAAAACTGCGCTGAAGATTGCACAGGACAGGAAAGCATGGAAAGTCCTCTCTGAAGACTCATGTGCCACTAGGCATAACGAGAACTGATGATGTGTTCTGGATCAATTCTACTGATCATTTTCCTCCATGCCACTGTCTTAAACCATCCACCATCATTTCTCTTGGTCTGCCTCTGCCTCTTCTACCAGGGATCTTTCAAGTCGTTTTGTTAAATTAACAAATAGCAAAAGAAGTTAAATTTTCAGTTATCGAGGCTATGTAATAAAATATGAAATACTAAGAATGTTATACGACTGTTGTAAAAATAAACTGACACGATCGGTGGCTATAAATAACATTCTAACTTTATAACAACTTTAAATGAAAGGAGGCACTCGCCGTGGCGTAGCGGCTAGACGCTCGTGTGCGGGTCAGAAGGTAGTGGGTTCGCTCGCTGGTGGAGCCGGAATTTTTTTCAAAAATTGACTCCCAGGTTGACCCAGCTTTGAGTGAGTTCCGAGTGCAGTCCCGGGAAGTAAAGGAGGCCGGCGTGATGTTGACCACATCACTCATCATGTGCCGTGTGGTCTATAAAAATATAGGTCTAGCCCTATATGCCCTATAACCTTAAGGCGTGGTAAAGAGACCTTTACTTTACTTATAAATGAAAGGAAAGTTTAATAAATGTCGTTCTAACATAATGGCTTGGGATTATACTGAGCATCAGGTGTCTTGCCGACTGCCGCGGTCGATCATAACTCTCCACAATCTGCGATCTTCAAGCATGTATCAGTGCTGACACCCCTCCGTGCCACGACAAAAAGCTGTGGAGAATTATCTCGAGTTGTCTCCCTCTGTTTCTTTTTCTACAGATTTTTCAATTGATCACAGCATAGTATAGCACAGTATAACACGACTCTCCCCCTTTTCTCCCCCTCCCCCCACCCCACCATAAATCATTAAAGGCAGATTATAGTGTATCCTTCTTTTCAATTTAAAAGTAAAGTAAAGGACCTTTTCCCACGCCTTTAGGCGTATAGGGCATATAGGGCTAGACCTATATTTGTGGTCAGCATCACGCCGGCCGCCTTTACTTTCTCAGGACTGCACCAGGTACGTACTCAAGGCTGGGTCGACCTGGGAGGCAAGGTCATTTTTGAAATAAGTCAGGCTCCGCCAGGGAGCGAACCCACGACCTTCCGATCCGCGGCGAGCGTCTAGCCGCTCGGCCACGGCGACTCCCTTTTCAATTTATACTAACTTTATAACTTGTTTTTGCGTGACCCACATTTTTTGAGACCAAACAGTTAGTTGGTGAGCGATGTGGCCACATCACCTCGGCCGCCTTTACTATCCATGACATTTTCTGGTACCATTTTTAGACTTTCTCGACTTGAGAGCCAGGTAAACTGTCTCACAATGCAGATTCGAACAAAACCTTTGGGTGGCAAACAAACTTATAGCCACCGAATTATCGCATTACGACACAGACCTTGTGTAGTTTATAAATGTACATTATAAATCAAAGTAATCATTTCACTATCCAATCTAACAACTCCGTATGGATTCCGGAACCCCATTTCGCTCGGGGCAGGGAAGGGGAGGGGATAATAAGCCCAATGTTGCTAAATATGCATAGAGTGACCACTTATGGGTTTGCTGTGCTGAGCCGAAATGCACAGATATTGCAGCCTGTCTGTAAACCACAACACAGCATTGTAATTGCCCTTTCAAGACACGATAAACAGTCACTTTTTTTTCACCCTATCTCGGCCACTTTGAAACTTCGGATGGAATTCCCGAGAAAGCCTGAAAGTATACGGGTGTAAGTATGTGAAATTAACACCGACTTACACTAGCCACAACTCCCCTATAATATTGAACTTTACAGGAAATTTACGACGAATTCTCAAGTCGCCGAGATAGGGTGAACAAAGAGAATAGTACCGAAGAATATAAGCGCCCATTTACTGAAGGTAATATCTTTTATCGAAAGAACATTTTAGCTGGTAAAGTGTTTAACGTTTTCTTTAGAACTGGTGGTAAATCCAATGCAAATCTAAGTAAACATCGTTGTTGACAATGATTGTAAACGAATAATTTCTGGTTAAAACCACTAACTTGTTGGTTTGCAGTTATTGTAGTGTCCCCCCCCCCCTGGCCCCCCCCCCCCTTTACTAGTTGTGTTTTCTCTACTTCTCTGTCAATATTCATGAGAATCACTGGTGGCCTAGACACGTTGAGGCCACATCCCCATAAATTATAGACCATGAAAAGCTCGCCCACTCCCCACCCCCTTCACACAGCCCTAAATGTTTAAAGGGGCCAAGCTGTGCTATGTATAGAAGTTCTCTTTTTAAGTTTATTTTTACACGTATCATATTAGTTCAAGTGAAATTATATATATATATATATATATATATATATATATATATATATATATATATATATATATATATATATTGCCATTTATCTCGTTATTATTATTGGCGTCAGTTATTATTATTATTATTATTATTATTATTATTATTATTATTATTATTATTATTATTATTATAGCCTATTTATCTATGTGTTAAAGCGTATTCGGTAGATCATGCTAGTTTTACCTTTTATGGACCAGTAGGCACGTCACGTGTCATGTGATCAACATCACGCCGGCGGCCTTTACTTCCCAGGACTTTACCTAGTACCAATTTTTGACTGGGTCAACCTGGGACTCAGTGTCACAGTTTATTTGTCTTTATCTGACCCGATGCGGACCTAAATCAACAGCCTTTGTGCCCAGGGGCCAAAGTCTAGCAGCAATGCCACTTTATTATTATTATTAAGAGCTAAAACAAGGCTTACGTGTCCTGATGGTCTTAACCATAAGTTTTGTTTGTATCCCCACCCTTTCCGTTTCATTTTTTAATAGACGTGTTTACTGACCATCTGTGTTCTCATTGGTCCAAATGTTACATTGCTGAATTAGATAGAAGCAAAATGAGTAATGCAACTAATGGCAGTATAATAATAATTCGTCAATAATTCTCTCACTGAAAATGTCATCAAGACTCTTTATGCTCAATTATGTAACATTAACAAATTATCCCTGTAACATTCTGACTGTTTGTGTGGCTCATAATTGCTGGACTGATTCTTGCAAACAGCTTTATTTATAAGTCAACAACCAAGGTTTTATTCACATGATCAACTTAATCTGTGTGAATACGAGCAAGCACTCTCAGTCTGTTTCACAATGTTGCCTTCAGCGATGTTCTTTTTGTTGCTGTTGTCTGTTGTTGCCCTGGGTAAGTTGATACGTAATTAACAGTTTAGAATATGTGTACGGTTACAGGGTAATTGTGTATTTTGTTGTTGTTGTAATTGTATGAAAATACGATTAGGGGGAAGAAAACAAGCAAAAGTCAAGTAGAGAAACGTAACGTACGTTAAGTGGAGCGAGTTGAAGTAATGTTCAATACAATTTAGTAAACTCAAGTAAAATGGAGGGAAGACAAGTAAATGAAGGTACAGTAATGCGGGGAAAAGTAAAATAGGTTGTGTGAAGTGAGATGAAATGAGATCAGGTGAACTGAAATACAATTTAAAACAGTACATACTTTTTTTTCGTAAACAAGTACAGTAAGTTAGGTGAAGTGAAGTAAAGTGAGATGGAGTATAATAAGATGCATAAACTAAGGTGATGTAAAATAAAGTAGAGTAAGGTGAAAATGTAATGTGAACTAAAGTAATGTGAAGTAAAGTGAGATGGAGTAAAATAAGATACATAAACTAAGGTGATGTAAAATAAAGTAGAGTAAGGTGAAAATGTAATGTGAACTAAAGTAATGTGAAGTAAAGAAAGGAAACTAAAATAAGGTGAAGTAAAATAAGGTTAAGTAAAGTAAGTTAATGTAAAGCGAAGTAAAGTAAGGCAATGTAAAGTAATGTGAAGTATTTTGCAGTATAATAATGTGAAGTAAAGTAAGGTAAAGTCAAGTATGGTGAAGTAGAGTGAAGTAAAGTAAGATAAAGTAAAGTAAAGTGAAGTACAGTGAAGTAAACGTTAAGTAAAGTAACGTGAAGTCATATGAAGTGAAGCAAACTGAAGTAAAACAAAGTAAAGTGAAGTGGGAAAAAATAAAGTGAAATAAAATAATTTAGGTTAGCTAAGAACTCTTCATGCACATTTATAAACAAATCGTCAAACAGTAGGTGGTGGGGGATCTTGTCAACAATAATTTTTGGTCTGTAAAATGCCTAGCACGATTGAAGGCGTAGCAGAGAGTCCTCGACATTCACAGGTGCCTGCTGTTGACAGAACCACTGGAGAGCACAGATCAACTGTTTAAAATGTAAACATCTCTGAAGAGTATCGTAATACCACCACGTCGATAGGCAAGAATTCAGGTCTTTAAATCACCTGTAAAAACGAAACAGCTCCCATCCTTTAGAGGTCTTTAAAGCACCTGTAAAAACGAAACAGCTCCCATCCTGTAGTTCTACAAAAGCACTTGTAACAACTAAAATTAGGAACCCATTTTATGCATTGGCCAAACTGGTATTTAGTGGCAGATCAATGTCAAGGGTCCTTTTACATCTCGTTCGACAGAGTGATTTCGTAGCGGCTCCCATAGACAGTCCTATGTTGTAGGAAAGATTTGATTTGCCTTCCTTCGCTGTTGATACACAACATGCCGAAAAGTGACTCGGTCTCGTTGAGCAAATTTGATACACTGTGTTCCAGACGAAACTGCACAGCTTTCTTTTCGCCACTCTCCTTTGTGTCAACGATTGTTGTTTCAGTAAAGTGTTGTTGTTGTTGTTGTTGGTGGTGGTGTGTAGCTCAAGCACCGCAGGCGCTTGTATGCAAGGAAGAAGGAACTAAGGGGAAGCGCCGAAGGCAAGACGATATAGGGGTATCGAATCATTGATGTTTTTTGTTTTTTTACGATGGTTAGTGGTGGTTGTCGACGGTGGTGGATGTGCTTAAAACGTTCAAAACAAATAACGCATGACACAGCTACAACATAGGAGAGCTCTTTGGAACCGCTACGAAATCAGGCAGCCGAACGAGATGGGGTGACAGACGTTAGTTGTAAAGAAAGCAAAACGACAGTTTTAGTGTGGATTCAACATGCAGCCTGGACAGTTTCCAAACCAAATAAACAAATCGACGTCACCGATAACTATTACGTCACAATATTAAAAAAAAAATTATGAACCCAAACAATATCTCTCGGGTCGGACGGAGCCAGACATTTTTCCATTCAAAAATAACCTTGGCTCTTAGATCGACCCAGCCTTAAATGGGCACCAGGTATAGTCTTGGAAAGTAAAGGCGGTCGATGTGATGATGACTATATCCCTCCCCCATTCACTATTGGTCTATAAAATATAGGTCTAGCCCTATATGCCCAATCCGCCTAAAGGCATGGGAAAAGTTCCTTCACCTGCGTCCACTCACTATGTAGTTGCAAACAGTACCAAGCTATTATTTAGGTATTTTGACCTCTGTCCAAAGAAGTCGTGTCATTAACCACCCCCCCCCCCTTCCACCCCCCCACCCCCCCCCCCCCCCCACCCCCCACCCCCCCCCCCACCCCAAAACCGCAAAAGTAACAGAACCGGCGGGGCGACAGATTATTTGTCACGACAAATAATGTTGATGACCTGAGAAGATTTCAGTATGTTGTTTAGGCTAGCAACAGTTGTTCTGGTCTTGTTCAATCCCCAATGTTGTATACCAACGTAAGCATGCTTCTCATTAATCAACTCATTCTACCGACTACTGCCTGGGCATAGCAACAACTTGAAACGACCGAATGCGTTTGTTAGAGACATCGACGTGGAAATCCGAGGGCAAAACCAGAACGAGGTACATATCATATATACAATTGTTAGTTACGAATACAGATTCATAATTAACATATTTGCCATCTTAAGCTGACTTAGACTTAAAACTGATGGACTGCGCTTGCAATAACTCTGTGGCTCTATTCATATGCAGTCTACTCTGAGACCTTGTTTTAGTACTGTAACACAGCAAATTGGAACTGGGACACACGTTAGAAAAAAACTAAACAGCTGATAACGATTCAGTTTATTCTGAAACAATATCCTCTAGAAACAAACATGTCAGAAGATAAAGCCTTGGTCGTGGGAGTCCACTAGACCTATGGTAGTTAAACCAAAACATAAAGATTCACTCTTTCATTGCATCCGACGCCTGCATTTCTCGGTGTCACAAAAATGGCATCAGAAAACGTCGTATGCACAACTGTCGTTCATTCTTCTATTCCACATTCCGTGACGACATGGATTCATTGGTCAGGTTTCTATAAGTTGGGAAGTAGAAGGAATTGTGCTCTCAATTCAGCATTCAGTCAATTCAGGATTCATTCGCTCCACACATTTCAACCTGCAACGATACCTGATCGTAACAAGACTAAACCAGTTCAGTTTTTAGTGCCAAAGAACTGCATGGCTGTTGGGTGAACAGTCGTTAACGAAGGCAGTCAGGTCGTTGTTGGGGCGACGCTTGCTTGTGGATGTAATATCCTAAATCCCTTCCCCCAGCTAATAGTAGGGTACTGCTGGGGTGACAGTTTATTAACCCTCACATAATGCTTCAGGTCCAAATAAACACTAGGCACTGCCACTGTTTTGTTTCTGCCAGACTGTGGCCGTTGCTTTTTTTGCTCAATTTGTAGACTGGAAGTATATAGTTTCGTTACCCAGCTTCTAAGTTGAGTGCATGAGTTACATTGTGAGCTGCGGATTTCATTTGGAATATTTTTCGACTGACCAACGTGGTGGTGTGATTCGTAGATTCAGAAAATGGCACGATGCCGGTTGTCGCAATATTGGTGGGGCCATTATTTGATTAAAATTGATCGCCTGTGCAGCTGCTGATCTTTTGGTGACTTCTGCTACCATCAATGATGAACTGCATTTCTAACGTCAGACTGTTTGTGTTAGCACTTCGGATGGCTACCATATGCTTTTAATGCGAGTGTACGCTAAATTTGCTGAGACAGCAGTTTGTCTCTCCACAAGGGACTGTGATAAACAGTCTGTGTGTTTTTCGTTGGCACAGGGGCGGAGCAAAGATGGGGTGACCCGTTTGCTATGAAGCTGAAATTAAAATTACCGGATTACCAGATTACCAGTTTTTCATTTCTTTCCTTCCAGAATATTCTCATGTAAAACATGCCCAGCCCGTTTTCTCACAACGTTTTGGTCAAATCCGTGCTTGACTCGTAGAGTTCACGTTTACTCCCTGGACACTCAGTCCTTTCACTCATACACTTTTCTTAAGACCACCCACTCAGCATCTATATATATAAAAATCAATGTTTGTGTGTTTGTTTGCTCCCTATAGACTCGGAAACTACTGAACCGATTTAGCTGAAATTTTCAGGATATGTTTGTTGTGATACCGGATTTTGAACTGTCGTGGTTTGAAATTCAACCTGTCACTGTTAGAGATAGGTAACCACAATTTATGCCAAAATATACGCAACTAATATTTATAACTTTAGTGATTTCTAATTTTAGCCACGTTAGTAATTGCGCATGCGCCGTATTTACCATTCGCCGGCGAGTTACGTGCAGCCAACGCCTTCTCTAATACTAATACATAGAGTAGGTCGTGGTACAGCAAACAAGACTATCTCTATATTTACCACAATAACCATATTAAACACGATTTCTATTTTCTGTTTTTTTTTCAAACAACCTTCGATCGGGGGGGGGGGGGGGGGGGGGGGGGGGGAGGGGGGGGGGGGGCAATCAAGGACTATCTCGACGTCGGCGCAGACAGTGACTGCGACATTAACTTCATTAACCGTGTTAGACACGTGCGATTTCTATTTCATTAATATATTTGGAGTATCTGTCTACGAGAAAACAATTGCCTGCGGTTTTGAATTGTGTTTTAATCGCGACACAGTAGTAGTGACTCACATGTCTAATAGTTGAGTTCTCTTTTCGTTCCTCCGATTAAGTGGCTGCTTGGTCGAATGGTTAGAACACTGGGTTCATGTGCGGTAGACCTGGGTTCGAATCCGCAGTCGTTAATTTTTTTTTACCCCGGACTAAAATAATATCCTCATCTGCTCTGTCGTGGTGACAGCACTAGCCATGTTGCCTTAATATTTAAAAGAAAAAAAAAAAAAACAAGTAAATGGGTAAACCGTTTGATAATTAAATTTGACCATTTCGCATACTTATGATTGCATTGTTAAACTTTCCGATTGCATGGTTACGCTGAAATTTTTTAGATTTTCATTTATTTTCATTTAGATTTAGTTATTTCATCTGTGTTGGAATTTTAAGCTGTGCTGTTTACAATGGCGTTCATTTCCTAATTATGGTGTTTTTTTCCTGTGTTCGTTTGCTTTTCAAGTGTTTTTTTTTCTCCCAACTACTTCAATGAGGGAAAGAGTTGTCGGTGAATTTGGGGGGGGGGGAGGGGCAAACTATTTACTGAGAGAGCTTTAAGTCACAGTAACTGCTTTACCCACTTAAAGTAGCAGCAGCAGTAATAGTTGTTACACCAGGGCTGTTACACCATAGTGCTCTCATGTGAAGACCGCCGGTAAGGTTATGGCGTTCTTCTGTCGGCAAGTGAAATTATACATCCTAACCTGACCAGTCTGTGGCGACAGCACTAACCATGCGGAACCAAATCTTCTGGCTCACGACTCTCTGTCTACTCCGATGGTAACACAGATAGCAGTGACATTATTTTAGTAGTTGTACTGGTACTTGAAGGATGATGTGGTAAATATTACACTAGCCCTATTCACTACCTTTTACAATTCCTGCTCCCTATTTAAGTCCAGATGGACAGGGATGTCAATGTCAGTTACGGCAACAACAAAATATAGCCAGTTAGTGATTTTCAAATCCTTCGAAGAGGGAGAGAGCAGTAGTCGGTGGAAGAGGGGAGGGGGTAATGACTTAAATTTAAGAGAAATTAAAGAGCTTTACACTTGATTTTCAAGTTCTCATTGCCTAATTTGTTTATATTTTACTAACGCTACCTCCGCTTTTCTATTTTTTACGACTTATTCTGTTATTCACAATTACAGTTGTAGCTTTACTTCGGTCCCCTATAAAAATACAAACAGCTTTAGCATGTGATAACCAAATAACCATTTTTGTTACTGTGCTAATAACACCATTTAAACGACCACTAATATAAAGACATAATTATAAGCTGCGTGTTCTAAAGTTGGAAAACCAGACTATCGCTATATCCGTGCAGAGAATGATTGCGACATTAACTGTATTAGACACGTGCGATTTCCATTGTCTTTATTTTCCAAAAACCTTTGATGATGGAGATAGTAGTAGGTGGATTTAGTTGTGGTGGTGGGCGGGGATCAAAGACTATCTCTATATCTGAGCAGACAATGATTGTATTAGACACGTGCGTTTTCTATTTTCTTTCATTTCCATTTAGCCAAACTATGCCACAGCAACGCGTGGCCGGGTACAGCTAGTAGTTTATAAAAAATGAGACAAGTAAGAGAAAATGACTTATTACAGCATTGGACACAGTGTTGGATTTAGGCATACGTTAAATAGGCTAATGTTTAGGGTCTCACAATCTACAGGGACATCATAAAAGTCCTGTTTGTTTTTTCACAAATTCAGTTTAATTTTATATTATTTAAATTGCAATTTGTATTTCAATACAGCCATTTAGAAGATTATATAATTTAATTTATGTGATTTTGCAAACACTTTCTTTGTTATTTCTTTTGCTAAAATTAATAGGCAATATATTCCTATATCTCGCTCTCTTTCTGGAGAGTTGATAGCCTCCTGCTGACAGCATCGCACAAAGCACTCCCTCTTTAAGTCCAGCGACGATCTATATAGTACTCCGCAAAAACTGCACTCGTAAGCAGAGCTGTGCTTCCGGGAAATGAACCCATCACTTTAAGAGTGCAAGGGTCACGCCTTGAGCCACTTGACCAGAAAGATCCCGGTTGAAAATTACCCAACATAAATGTCGTGTGCCACCTCGTGTAATTTCCTTTCATTCTGACACAGATGATCTCCCATAGTCCGTGCCGTGTGTCGGTGGTAGTATTATCTATACACAATTTTCTCTCTCGTGTACTTTCATTTATTCTGACACAGATGATCTCCCATAGTCCGTGCCGTGTGTCGGTGGTAGTATTATCTATACACAATTTTCTCTCTCGTGTACTTTCATTTATTCTGACACAGAGGATATCCCATAGTCCGTGCCCTGTGTCGGTGGTAGTATTATCTATACACAATTTTCTCTCTCGTGTACTTTCATTTATTCTGACACAGAGGATATCCCATAGTCCGTGCCCTGTGTCGGTGGTAGTATTATCTATACACAATTTTCTCTCTCGTGTACTTTCATTTATTCTGACACAGAGGATATCCCATAGTCCGTGCCGTGTGTCGGCGGTAGTATTATCTATACACAATTTTCTCTCTCGTGTACTTTCATTTATTCTGACACAGAGGATATCTCATAGTCCGTGCCCTGTGTCGGTGGTAGTATTATCTATACACAATTTTCTCTCTCGTGTACTTTCATTTATTCTGACACAGAGGATATCTCATAGTCCGTGCCGTGTGTCGGCGGTAGTATTATCTATACACAATTTTCTCTCTCGTGTACTTTCATTTATTCTGACACAGAGGATATCTCATAGTCCGTGCCGTGTGTCGGCGGTAGTATTATCTATACACAATTTTCTCTCTCGTGTACTTTCATTTATTCTGACACAGAGGATATCTCATAGTCCGTGCCGTGTGTCGGCGGTAGTCGTGTCTATCTACAACCTTCTGTCTCGTGTTCTTTCACTTCATTATACACAGATGCTCTCCCATAGTGCTTGCTGTGTGGCATTTGCAGTCCTGTTTATCCACAACCTTCTGTCTTGTGTACTTCGATTCAGTTATGACACAGATGATCTTTCAAGCCATGATGATGTCAGTCGATCCAGCATCTTCTCTCTGGGTCTCCCTCTGCCTCTTTTCCCCTCTAAATTTCCCAGCGGGAGCACATCGTGGGTTTCTTTTAAGTGGAATTATTGGCATAAACTCAACGGTAATGGTGGAAAGTAGTGGATCGATACGGAGTCAAGGAACCTCATTGAAGTGCGCAAAAGAGTATACAGGGATTGTAGAAGCGCAGTTGGAATAAATCAGGGAACATAGAAACCAGTCACAGCAACATCTAGTGTAAGACATGGCTTATCATCACTATTGTTTATACCCTATATCCTCAGTATATGCAGTGATACCAGACGCAGGAGCGAAGATATTAGTGGCGTCAACGATTTGCTCTTTGCTGACGACGAGACCTTCACGGCCTTGTTATTGCAACACATCACATCTATGACTAAAGAATGTAAAGCAAATAATGTTGAAGTCGACAATGAAAAAGACAGAAGTCATGACAATGACAAGATATAATCATAACCCAAATATAGCAGTCGATTGCAAAGGTTTTAGACACTTTTCGTGTTTAAATATCCGTGAACAACAGTCATCGAAGAAAAGAAAATTGACGAAGAAATTAACATTTGATGCAGAAATGCACATGAAGTACTGGGACAGCTAGTCTTCGTCTTTGCGCACAAGACAATGCCATTCAGCACAAAGAAACCTTTTATACAAGGCATATTCATTTCCAACCTATGCTACAGGTGCCAAGCATCGTCACTCACAATAAACCAGAAAAGAAAATTATTAACCATTGAAATTGAAATGAGATGTCTGAGAAGGGCTGCAGGAGTGGCCAGACGATGCAATAATCAGGAATTGGGTCATGCGAGAAAAAGTCGGCACAGAACAAATTCTGAATTACATACAAAGTCAACAAGTGAAACGGTTTGCCAACCTAAAGAGCGTGCCTTGCGATGTCAAACCACACAAGGAATATACTAAAAGAGGAAAATTTCTTAGAGCACGAGTTAGACCAAGAACACATGGAAAGATAACATCAAAGAAACGTTACAACAGCATGGTCAAGGTGGCAAGAAGAGCAAAAATCCGAATTTTATATCTTCCTCGACACCCGAAACGGTAAAGGAATCAAGGGAGAAGAAAATAAAAGGAAGACAATGGTTTTGTTTCTCACATTTGCTTCCGTATCTGAATCCATTCTTAGTTTAAACGTAGTTGCCTACAAATAGGTCACAGTCACACAGTGTGTGTACTTGTTTCATATACACGTTTACATTTTCTTGCATTAAATTGTAACTAGAATTTTCCTCGAAGTTTTCGATTGTATGCGCTCTACTGGAAACACAGCGCTGTTATATTGTGAAGACACGCTAAGTGATATTACTTAGGCATGAGGAATGCATTCAATTACATACTCAAGACCATCATTACCATCATCATCTTCATCATCATTATTATCTTCATCATCATCAATCAGCACGTTCTTTACAGAAAAAGTTGGTCTTGTCTTGGCACGCCTGAAAGTGTTGTTGTAATCATTTCTCCCGCCCCATGTGCTTTCATAGCTAGTGCATCTTCAATGTCTTGTATTTACGTTACCAAGAACTGCCGCTGCCTCTTTTCTCGAAAACGTGTCCCTTCTGTTACCGCTCTCTTCAGGCCACCAGACATATTTCCATGATTCAAGATAGGTGTATCAGCCATGTGCACCTGTGGAAATGTGCCCCGGACAGTAGAGCATGTACTCCAGGACTGCACCGATTTTGACACATTAAGGCAAACCTTTTGGCCAGAAAGAACAACAGTGGAACGTAAACTCTATGGACCACTGAATGAACTAACAACGACAGTGAAATTTATACAAGAGACAAAACTGCTGATATAGACAACTTATTTCAGGCGAACGAAAGAAGAAGAAGAAGGCCACCAGAACGTTTAACAAGGCCAAAATAGCTGAGCTATCGAGACTAGATGCTGTTTATGGACCACTTTGCCTTGACGCTCAGATCATGCAGGCTGTTGGTTTATGGTATTCTAAAAATGTGTCTGTCGCATTTTAGTTGATAGGCGCTGATGATTTTTTTTTTCTTCCGTGATTAAGAAAGCGATCAAAAGTTGCCGCATTGTGAAGTAACTAACAAAACAAAACAAACAAAAATTATAGTACAGTGATTACTTTCTTCTTCGCTTGGCACGTTGTGTTGTGATTTACTGTAAGGCTGCCTTTTGGT
Source organism: Candidula unifasciata (assembly GCA_905116865.2). Classification (NCBI taxonomy): domain Eukaryota; kingdom Metazoa; phylum Mollusca; class Gastropoda; order Stylommatophora; family Geomitridae; genus Candidula; species Candidula unifasciata. The sequence goes on from CAJHNH020004438.1 coordinate 38,478, forward strand.
CTGATTTCAGCAAACCTTTAATTATTCACTTTTTTTTCGACACGATTGTTAAGGGTCAGAGCGTATATTCTCTTCCATTTTCCTCTAAATCGGGCCTAGGATTATACATGAAAGTGATTGATAATCTGTGGTCAGTAAAGACCATCATTGTATAAATCCAGATACATCAATAGAATCTCCTATCTCATCGTCAGTAGCACCATATGACTAAAACGATTGATCACGCCCATTATGTGTAGATTAACTAACAATCTTGCTCATTTAGTGACATGTATATCACTGGTAGCTTTATTATGTACCCCAGTCCCCCCCTCCCACCCCCACAACTACCCGCCTTTCCCAACTTGATAGGGATGTGGAGCCTTCATTATCCCCATAATGGCTTTTGCATTATGCAACTTGTATGCGCTTGATTAAATCGCTCCAGTATAAAAACAGACTGTCAAAATAACATTATATGATATTTTGGTGATAACCCACATGTTAATATCAGTTTATTTACTTTGCA